>KZ112928.1:564846-905745 GCA_002120325.1 Daldinia sp. EC12
ATACGCTATAACCACGGTTGAAACCCTTAAAGGCCCTGTAAATTATAGGTCTTGCAAACACCAGCCTTGGGTAAGAATGGAAAATTGAGGCAGCCGACTAAAACTCTGTATATATGAGGAAGTGGACGAATGTCCATAGAAATTGCTATGAGTGGCTGTCTATGGGGTTGTTGATACAGAAAAGTGGATGGGGTTTGACTTTATCAAATCTGGGGTTTGACTTTAACGTTACTGACATTGGGGGTGGGCTGCACAGGCCAATCCACCACAGCACGTTGCTCTATTCTCGCATCTGATTGGTTCTCCATTAACTTCAGCCAATGTCAGAGCTTGAATTGATCGCGTGCCTCGAGTCGACACCTTTCAACGCTTCATCGACTTCGACGAAACTTTTCGCCATGTCCAACATACATCAACACTCTGGCCCCTCCCCAAGTCATCTTTTTATGATTAGAAACGAGAAGCTCGTTGGCGTTCTTTATAAAATTCCTCCTCTTACTTCTTAAATTTCCGGCTATGTTTCCATGAGCAAGGGAGGGATTCATCTTATCTCGGTAGACATCCCTTGATATCCTGCATCTACGTGACGGGCCGGTCCAGCCATTACTCGCGGTGATACCTGACTTTCAATTTGAAACTGGATTCCAACTTGAGTCAAAAATTGAACTCCAGTAGTTCTGTTCGGCGAGCTTTCAAACGCTGTATCTCGGATAGTATCGCATTGATCTCTCTTGTCGTGTGACCATTCAGAGGAGTGATCAATCAGCCTTCATTCGAAATGACACGCCTAAAGATGCCGCCAACGCCGGCGTCCTCCACCGAGATTAAGGGTCAGGACCATTCTCATCAACTTTCCACTTTGCAAATGTCCTTCGAGCTGCCCCCATCAGCCATAGGACCAAACGCGAAGTCTCAGCAACAGAACTCCGGAGCTAAGACATCACCCGTGTCACCATCTACCAAAATGACCTACCCGGTCCAACCGAGCGAGACGGTTAAATCGAGAAGGCGCTCGTCTGCTGCACAGAAAGAGGCGTTTGCTTTACCCCCTCCGCCGACAAGATCCCGCAGGATCATTCAGATGAAACCTCGCCCCCAGGAAGAACCGGTTGAACGACCTACCCCAGATAAAGCCGCCTCTACCACCGCCGGTAAGGGTGCTACCGGTGCCGGGTCTAAAAAGAAGCAGCCGTCAGCGACTAGCGCCGCGGGGAGAAAGATCGCTAGGAAGACGGCCCATAGCTTGATTGAACGACGTCGGAGGTCCAAGATGAATGAAGAGTTTGCAGTGCTTAAGGGCTTGATACCTGCTTGTACTGGTGAGATGCATAAACTAGCTATCCTTCAGGTACGTCTATTAGAAACTTAAGCTCTAGCGTTACTTCTTCGTACTGACATTTACCCTTTTAGGCCTCCATTGAGTATGTACGATACCTTGAGGACTGTATCACTAAACTGAAGGAGCAACGCGACGACCAATCTGCGACGCCAGCTCCGGCCCAGTTCAAGCTTACTCCATCAAATGACGTTGACGCATATGATATGGACGAAGAAAAGGATAACGAAGAATGTCAAGAAGATGTTGAGATGACGGGATCAGAAGCACCGTCGCCTGTCTATGTGCAGACTCCTGCTCGCTCGAATCAATCGTCTATATCGCCGGCGCTAGTAGCACAAGACGCGCCAAGCAGACATCATTCCTACTCGTCGGTCTCCACCGAATATCGCCACTACAGTTATAGTGGGCCTTCTAATACTTCTCCGGCTTTTAGGCCCCAAGGGTATCCACAGCACGTGGGGACCACATCTACGTCACATTCAACACTCACTAGTCCGGCTTTGAGACCGCAGCAGGAGATTGACCAGGAGGCATCTGCAGCCCTCCTGATGCTTAATGTGGACCGTAGGGGAACTGCTAGTAGCGGCTCGGGACGAGGTATGAGCGTTAGGGATCTGCTTAGTTCATAAGCCACCTTAAGGCTGTGTGACTGGGTGTTACTATATATTCTATTATAGGCGCTTCAAAACAGTCTACTCTCGCGTATGTATTGAGTTTAGCGGATGCAGGTTGGTTCTGGTTGGCAGGGTTAGTGCGGCTATCTATATTTGCATTTACATCAGCGGAAGCTTGGGGTCGGTGTATACGTCGGGGTGTTGGGAGTAGGGCATGGTCACCAAAAATCATAGGTATGCCGTGCTAACGTCGCCACGTTGTTTGATAGATTGGGTTGCTATGTCGGGTATCTATGGCAAGGAAACACATATCTCTGGTATTAACTAACTGGATGGAGGCAGAATATACATTGCCCGTTACACATTGAGAATATCCTGTAGACTCAGGCGCTCTCAATAGGGATGTCAATTAGGCACAGTGGAGAGTAAAATATGATATATTACAAAGCAGAAGGGAGACACCACATGTACCTACTTATATATCGTTCTGTATAAAGTTCGTTATAAATAGTCAATATGTGAAGTCTTACGGTGGAGAAATATAGTGTGATAGATACTCCTTGAGATCTCACTATCGGACGCAGGAAGTATTCCGGCATTCGTCTACATTCCCCTTTCCAAGTAGCTAACGAATTGAATTTCTAAACTGGAAAAATATCGTCTAGCGAAGGCGTTGTCCCAGATAAGGCAGGGAAATCGTTGCCTGCCTGGTCGGTAGAGGGTGCGTTTCAGTTCCCTAGCAACGGAGGTTGAACAGATAATTGGCAGTACCGCAGCAGTCTTCCATCTCTCATCAGTGGTCCGTCTGGGCCACATGGTCATGGTCTAGCGGTTTGCTGAGGTAGAGCCAGAAATAATCCCTCGCGGGGTTTTTCGTAAGGCTCAGGATTCGAGCCGCTGTCAGGGCGTGCAGGCAGGCCAACTGTTCGGGTCAAATGCAGTGGGTTCGGATCTTGGGTCACAGCTTTTTTTGTCAATTTGGTGTATTTTTTATGCTCTTGCTTTTTTTCCTTTCTTTTATATATACCTACTACCTATGTATAATTCTTCTTCTGACTGTACATAAATCTGCCTATGCCTAAAAACAAATACCTATTTTTTACTACATAGTGCTTAATGACCCTCCTCTCCCCTTACGCCCATGTAGGCTCACCGCACCTCTTATGATTCCATCCACGCCAAATGCTTAGAAACTACTAGTGCTTTATTCGTATTGAGCCCCATTTCAGGGGTGCGCGCGAACACAAATAAAAAGGAGAGAAAAAGAAGTCTCGCCTTGAGGTTAGACAAACTTGTGTCTATATATTTGATAGTAACATGAGTCCTTAGTGGGTAAGATTTAAGAATGCATCTAGTAAAGTAATAGATTGTCTCGTGTTCTTCCTCTCCCGTTTATTAGACCACTGAGCTTAAAGCTTCGTGATCTTATTTTATATACTGTTGGTAATAATCCTATCGTTACGACTGCTTTCGTCATCATGTTGATGCTATAGAGCATAAGTGGTACTTACTTCCTGTATAAACGGATATAAAACCTATAGGTACTTGGCACTATATCATGTATGTGGAAATTTTCTTCTATTTGACTAGGTAGCTTGTGGTCCCTAGATCTGTATATTCTTTAGAAAATCTCTCCAGACTATCTAGCCTCACTAAATATCTATCTAGCTCCTTTCCCATTATTTTTTAAACATGTACCAACGCTATTAACGGACCTGACATGTAGGTATTTTATGCTCTCTTTATTCAGAACCAGGCCCCCAGACCCTTATAGATATCGAACAATCTTTAATTTTGTTATGAACTTACAGCTTGGGCTTGCTTTGATGTATAAATGCTTACTTCCCTACCTGCGTATGGTTTTTGTTGTTCCCATCGTCTGGTTTAGAAGATCATTGCTGCGTTGCCTATCCAATATGTACGTGTCTCAGGTATATCTGCTGGTAGGTATTAATAGAGATTCTACATAAATATCAGTATTACTGCGTTTCAAGGTGCTACTCATTCCTCGTCAAGGGGAGAAGGAAAGTGGGTTGAGGTAAAGAAGCAACGTAAGGGGTTAAGAGTAGACTGTGGCAAAAACTCAAGCTCTCTATCTACTTCATAGTAGCTTTGCGACTTGTGCGAAATATCGCGGGTGATTCTTTGAGAGCGTTTCGGTCCGATATTAGGCTGCTGTACCATTCGGAAGGATCGTCGGGGAAGACCAGCCAGTTTTGTTATCCAGTTCGGATATCCAAATCTAACATACGCTCTAATTAAGGGACGACAACGTCGAAATTCGATAATATGTTCACTGCCTGACATCAACTAGCTAATCGCAAATCTTAATTACCAACCATTTTGTAGGGCTCACTAGGTTAGGCATAATTGCCTCCACCAAGAAATAATAGCAGTTAAATTAAGGCTCTTAGAAAGTGCGTAAGTTCCTCTTACGGATAGACCCTTGCCCGAGGCTGTCTTAGCCTGACGATATTACTGGCTGATATAACAGCGAATTCCTTCCCGCACTAACAGCAGAAATACCGTGCTTCTACGAGGGGGATCGACCCAGGGTTGGAAAGTCTCTATCCGCGCGAAGCATGTTAGGTGAAGATCTTCGAGAAAATCGCATACATACTGCAGGGGCTGTCTTTTTAGTATGATATATCAAACCGCCGACTTTTTTTTTTTTTTTTTTTTTTCATACTAGGGTCTTTAATCACGACGTAAAATGAATTATGTGTAGCAGCATAGCTATGACATGAGTATCTAGAATTATAAGAGAAGATTGCTGCTCATCTAGTGAAGTGGCACATTGATGAATAAACAGATCTCAGATATACTATAGTCGTAGCGACTACCGATTCAATGTCACGTTACAACCCAAAGGCTTGAGATTATTGGTAGGTAGGTAGGTAGGTAGTAACAGTTTTTTGTCTATATCTCGGGCTACGTATACTAACATTAGGGGTATGTTGTAAGACTTTATGCTCATTCTTCTCTACCTACGAGCTATAACCGGTGATACCTCGTGTATGGTAATCAGCAGAATAATTGGGACAAATGTAACAGTTCTATTGTGCTACGTAAGACTAGATCCCGGTTGGGATCTGCGTGGTGCTCATTACGTTTTCCCGACAACTCAACATTATAACTACCTATGTTTCAAAGACTATTCAACGAACAACGAAAAGTAACTGCGAAAACTAATTAATCCCTCAATGTAAAATACGTGATCGTCCCTTGCCCAGACCTGTCACTAGAAGATATATCGGGATGGCGATAGATATGTACACTTATCAACGCGTGAGGGGGGGTAGTATTTCTTACCGGCTGGGAGTATATCCCGTGAACGCTAGGCCATGCACGATCTGAATGGTCGGATAGGGGCCCGAATGTTACTTCGAGATGTCTGACGGTTAAACTGTTGCATTTCGAAGGATTCCCAGCGCAACGGGAATCGGTATTGCAAAGTTGACAGAATCAGGACCTAACCTATAGAATATGTATACCTAATATTATGAGAAATGCCAAGCATAAGATATCAAATAGGGCTGGGACTCGATGCACCTGGGCTCACTTCTCTGCACGAGATTGTGAGAAATATATTACGAATAATTTTGACATCTTATTCTATTATAGCTATTATAGAACTCGACTCATCAAGATACCAAGATGGGACGGATTACTACACGTATCTGACCTGAACCAAGCCAACTTAGACGATTCATGATTTCCGCCGTTCTTTTTCGTCTCGTTTATTTGATAAACTAGCTTAGTCATTAGTTAAACTTGCCCCTGAATGATCCCTGATGAACCCCTGAATAGTTCCTGAATTCTTTTAGAGCCTCTTCCACCAGGTTCCGACGTCTCGCTTACGTCCATTCGCGCTAGTTGTTGCGCTTGAGCAGGTTAGAATATATACTTCCAAGCGCTAACATATTATTGGTTTGGATGTAAGAGGATAAGCCCGCTCGCGTCAACTAACGCCGCCGACTGTAATTGCTAGCATAAATCATATGCAAATAAAACCACGTGTGCAAATAGACTCTCACTTCTCACAGTTCTCGATTTCTGATTTGTGATAGTTTGGAAAATTACTAGGTAAGTACCTACGTATGTTAGACCTGGGTTGTTTCAACGGATGTTAATAACTTGTCAACTCTTATTTTTGTGGATCATAATGGGGGTCTCCTGTGCGTAAGTGCGTTACCACGCGGGATTTTTTATCCATGATTAGGACACGATCAAGGGTAGGCGACTCCGCAGATGACGGTTTTTTGCTTATTTCGTTGTTTTCAGCCTCCCTGCTGTAAGTCTCTAGCGCCCCCCCCCAAATAACCCCGAAATGGGGCCCCACGGTTGCGACTCTATGCGTTATGACGTAAATTCAGAACTCAACCTTGTGCTTGTGCTACGCTCGCAGTGACCGTTTTGAGCTTAGGTTAGGTAGAAATGCGAAAGACGCAGACTTATGCGACAACTTATTTCTTAATGTGCTTACTACGTAGTATTTACGAAGGTCTTTGAATATTCTTATGTTGAGCTCGACATAAAAATGAAGTGATGTGGTTTTCCGAATGTTCCCGGCTGATGCGGAGGAAAACCCCAAGTTCTTCGCTTGCACAAACTCCAATGCGAGTTTGTGGAGAGATCTTGGGGTGTTGGAATGCAGACGACCACCGAACTTTTCCATCTTTTCCGTGCCCATGGGGAGATTTAGGGGGCCTATGGAGGTCCAGATTGAATAAATTGACGCCTCATTCGTTCCCATTTCTTGAGTCCCTCTTTAAAAAATGCTTGCAAGTGGAGACTTTTTGCGGGTATCATTCTCGGCAAGCTGGAACAACTTTTTTTTTTTTTTTTTTTTAGAGGTACATGGTAGATTTTACGATAATACGTTAGTCCCCGTCTTATGACATATTTCTCGGAGATATGAGGCGCGTCGCTATGGGGCGAACCTTAATCCATAGTGTTTATTGGTTCAACAACGACCCGTAGCAATAACAGCGCTAATTGGAAGCCGTTTAATAGACTTAATAGACTTAGTTACCTTAGGCAGGTACCTAAGACAAAATACGGCAAGGTCGAGTCACCTGATTCCGTACGCTCGGGCTTTAAGAGGAATTTGTTGCGTGGGATGACGCCCCAAAGTCTAATTCCTCTCCAGATTTCCCCAGTTGCGACCCCCACTGCTGGAACGCGAAACTTATTTCATTGGACAATTCAACTTACAGTCAGACAGTGTTACAAAACCTGATGAAGCACAAGATCATGTATGCTAGCCCAGGCTAGTCAAACCCCTGTTGGTTCTTGTCCATTACCGGCCTGGCATATCACGATGTTACTTGAAACCTTCCAGGCCGTCCGAGTGAGTCGCTTGGCCAAATACGGAAGACAATACTTGGGTATACACGTACCCGACCTACCACTGTCTAAGTCCATTGTACATTGTTACCTTGTGATATATATAAAGAACAATCTGCCCACTCGTAGTTCATTGTTCAGCATTCCGCTTTGACAGTCCAACCCCTTCCAACTCTCTCCTCGTCCGTCTCCAGAGTACGAATTAAGGAGCAGACATAAGCCTGTAGTTGCTATAACAAAGATGGCAGTATCACGAGCAAAACAGCCCTATTTTGGGCTGAAGGGCAAATGGCTGACCTTCTGGATCACCGTAAGCTACCAATGCTTCTAGGTATATTCAGTTGAGCAACACGAAGCTAACTAATCATAGCTCGCTTGCGCTACAGACATGACCCTTTTCGGATATGACCAAGGTGTTTTCAGTAAGTGCTCAACTAAGTTATCGTACAAAAGCTATACTAGAGTACCAATACTAATACCCCGATTTTAGGCGGTGTTGTTATTTCGAAAGACTATCTAGACGTTCACAACCTAAATGGCCCCGAGAATACAAGTCTTCTATCCATTATTACTTCGATTTACACCATCGGTTGCTTCCTGGGCGCCATCACTGCATTCTACATCGGAGAGGCGATCGGCCGCAAGAAGACCGTGCTTGTCGGTACTGCAATCATGAGTGTCGGTGCTGTTCTCCAGACCAGTTCTTTCAGCGTTCCACACATGATAGTTGGCCGTATTGTCACAGGGTATGTACTACTAAAGTTTCATAAGTGGTGATTAAACTGACTTGCGAGATAGTATCGGTAATGGAATCAACACAGCTACTGCCCCTGTCTGGCAAACCGAGACCTCCAAGGTTCACAACAGAGGACTTCTCGTCATGCTTGAGATGGGCTTGAACATCTTTGGTTTCTCCTTGAGCAACTGGATCAACTACGGAATGTCATTCGTTGGAGGTTCCGTCGGATGGCGGTTCCCCCTGTCTCTCCAGCTAGTTTTCTGCATCGTTCTCTTCGCTACTATTCCTTGGTTACCTGAGTCGCCCAGGTAAGAAAATCCCCCCCCCCCCCAACAGCTACATAACATGTACGTTTTGCTGACTCTTTTACAGATGGCTGCTTGCACACGGTCAAGAGGCCGAGGCAGCCCAGATCTTGGCGGATTTGGAAGACAAGCCGATTGATGATCCCTACGTTGTTGCCGAGCGCGAAGAAATCGTTTACAGTATCGAGTATGAACGCCAAAACGCTATCAACTGGGGTGACCTGCTCCGAGGTCGTACTACAGCCGGAACCAAAACCATTCGACGACTGATCCTTGGCTCCGGTACTCAAGCCATGCAACAATTTGGTGGCATTAATGGTATGTACAAGAACATATATTATCCTAATTATGTCACTTATCTTGAACAAGTGCTAACTATGAGGCAGTGAGTAACTTAAGCTGATTTTAAATCATGCTCCTCTTTCCACACTTTTCACTCTTGAGGAAAAGCGCAGAATCTTCAACCCCCTATCCCTAACTTTTTTTCATCGGAAAGCCAGCCCATGTGATCAAGTATAGAATACTAACGTAGACCAGATCATGTCTTACTACCTTCCTACCGTTTTGATCGAATCAGTTAAGCTGGATGAGAGCATGGCCCGTCTTATTGCGGCTTGCGCGTCAGTTGCATATCTCTTCTCTTCTCTGATTGCAGCGCCTCTTGTAGAAAAGCTCGGTCGCCGTATCATGATGATGGTTTCAACTGCGATTCAGTTGGTCTGCTTCTTGCTCGTTACCGTCCTACTCCACTTCGCGGAGAAGCCCGGCTACCTTCACCAGATCGAAGTATCCAAGGCTTCCGTTGTTTGGTTTTTCATCTACTACATGGGCTTTGGCTTAGGAATGTTGGGTATCCCATGGCTGTACCCCACTGAAATCAACTCGTAAGTCTAAGACTTCTTCTCGGAAGCATTGATTGCTTGCGAGGTATCCATAACACTAGGCGCAATTACTGACCTGGCATAGTCTTCCTATGCGAACAAAGGGAGCTGCTGTCGCCACCATGACTAACTGGATCACCAACTTCATCGTTGTCGAAGTTACACCTATTGGTATCCAGAAACTGGGCTGGAAATTCTACATCATCTGGACGGTGACTAATGCGCTTTTCTTGCCCATCATATGGCTCTTCTACCCTGAGACGGCCAACCGTACTCTGGAAGACCTCGACGCCTACTACCGCGACAACCCACCCCTGGTCCTCCACAAGGACCGCGACTCTACTTCTGTCAGCCGACCGGCAAGGTTCATCGAAGCACAAGGCCGCGACATCGAAGAGGCTGCGAGGCACTTGGAGAAACGTGCCTCTGTTTCCCATGTTGAAGGAAGTTCGTAGTTCAGCGGCTGAGCTATCTGTTTTTTTTTTTTTTTTTTTTTTTTACGCATTTCCGTCCACGGCATACTGTTAGGCCCAGGGATTGTCTTGGAAGGTACATTGGGAGCCTTGTTCGTACGGGGTTAAATATATGAGGGCGTTTTACGACATTTATAACGAGCATATGATATCATAGGGATACATGCGCATATCTTGGGTTTCTGGGTTAGACTTGATACCACATCGGTTGATAACAATTGACAATGGAGATCATGAAGTAGTAATGTGCCTGCGTTTATACTCACCTGTGCTTGATTTGACCTTGAAGCTTTAGATTCCGTCCCAAAACAATTCTGTTGATATATGACCAACTTGGACTTACAAAGAAGCATGACGTGGCTCGCACCTCAATTTTCATAGCGTATATTGGGGAATCCAGAATACTAAGACAATAGCTGATTATGCGACGGAGTTATATGTTCCACGCTTGAGATGGGGGCCATAAACTCTTGTACCTATGTAAGAAATGTTTGCCTCTAGTGAGTTCGACGGCTTACATTCTCATAACCGGAAATACGGCTCTATGACGATAGGTGTAGTCCCTTGAGATATAAAAATAGCTTAATCGTACGCACCATTTATAAATACCTCACGAGTCTAATTCCTAATAGATTAACTGGTACACATTCAGCCATTAGGAAGTGATCTGTTTATCTTTAAGCAAACACTTTTATACACCAGCAAAGGACCACAACACTGCCACCTACCTATATACCGGCAATTTTATAGGTTTGAATGCTTACCTTTGATATCTTACCCGTAGCTCTAGTTGGTGGATAGGTATCTATCTAAGGTACCTACAGATATGTTGACAGATTGTCCGTACGGTACTCCGAGATTTGAAAAATATCCCCATAATTGGCATTTCTTACGGCGTAATGGCGGGCGTAATACGCATTGCCAGATATCTCAAAGATTTATGGTAGGCAATTACTATCTATCAATGATTTCTCTTGTAACCCTTCATCTTGTCACAACGGTTTAGTGAGCAGATGTCTAAATGAAACGTTTCGACTCTCGGATGAGACATGTCTACAAACACCACACAGCTATCTTCTAGCTATGCCGAGGAGAACAGAGCCCCCGGCTTGCGAGCCTTCTGCATCGTGTTGATAGTGCTTGTAGTATTCTCGATTTCGATGCGGCTCTGGTCGCGCTGTCTTACTCCTATACAGCCAAGGAATCCGCATCGGTTTTGGCTTGACGATTGGTTTGCATTCGCTGCAGCGGTAGGTAAAGCTCCTTCAAGTCATTGTTCTTCTACATGCATTCCATAGGTCAAACTTTCAAATCTCTAATAGATGTTAGCCCTGGATTCTAGCTCAGTTATCAGTGTCGTTGGTCTGCCTGGAGAGAGGCTTTGGACTACACGCCTCTGTCTTGGACCTCGCGGAACTGCTCTTGATCTCGAAAAACAGCTTCATCCTCTATTTCCTCTACGAAGCTGGCCTGTTTCTAAGCAGGGAATCTGCCTTGCTATTTCTAAGGCGTATATTCCCTAAGAATAACAGTCCGGCTTGGTTTAACGTGGGCCTTTGGATAGGCCATTTCCTTAATATCGCTTGGCTTATCGGGTACTTCTTTGGAACTTTCTTCAGATGCAATCCAGTCGAGAAGAATTGGAACTCCTCCGTGTCGGGATATTGTGGATCGACTCGGATATTGTACCTCGGGAGCGCTATTCCGGGTGTATTTATCGATTTGTTCATTCTGCTCCTCCCTTTACCACGACTTTCTAAAATACAAACTACTCTGGGGCGGAAAATTGGTATTGCGATTGTATTCCTGTTAGGATACTGGTAAGGTGACCCTTTCGAATTTCAGGTCCGGGAGATTGATGGTTTGAGAACCTGTCACTTACTTCGCATCAGTGTCATAGTCGTATCGATTGGCCGTCTGGTCGTGGTGCTTACGACTACGGATGCGTTAAACACGGACTTTACCTGTATGTTAACATCGGGTGTAGTGTGTAGGTAGTTTGCATCATATTCTAACGCATGAGCAGATGCCGGTGTTCCCGTCAGCTATTGGGCGACAGCAGAGCCCGTAGTCTGTCTCTTCGGGGTCTGTGTTCCCGCCATGTTGCCTCTCGGACATCACTTAATGAACAACTATTTATCCCCGATGGCAAGCAAAGTCTCTAGTATGATGAGCTCCCACGAACGTGGTGATGGCTACTTACGAAGTGGGGACGAAGGCTTCACCGGACAAGGCCTTGGGTACGGCGACAGCATACGCGGAAAGAAATCCCAGGGGACGGTCAATATGGAATATACTGACAGGCTCTATAATACCCATGATCTCCGTTATATTGGCAGCCAGCATTCGATACCTGGAACTACCGCTTACCAAGATCCGTATAATACATACATACGGGGCGGCCAACATGAGGCTCTCGAGATTACGAACGATATACCCTTGAATAATATTCGTGTGGATCGCGATATTCAAATCACTGGAGTTAACATGGATAGGGGCAGTATCAACAGACACTAGACATCTCTTGCAACGTAATGTTATAAATGTCGGAACCCCACGTCAGCTTTATACATATTGGTGACACCCACTGTGAAAGGAAAGGCAGAGCTTCTGTTGTTGATGCCTTGATACAGTGCATGTCTATGTTGGAAGAGCTGCTTTGCCAATATTACTATGTAGGTAGGTACCTAGGTAATCAAAGGCAGGCAACACTGCTTGTCTATCTAAGTTTAGGTAGACCTTTCTTACATATGTTTATCAATTACAAGTAGCTAACTTGAGCACCGTATGAAAGATACTAGAGCAGGTGCATGTGCGTGTGAGGAAAGTGCCATAAATCAATCGCAAGTCGGCGAGAATTGACTTTATTCTAATCTCATCCCATTGTCTAATATTCAGCAAAATATTCAGCAAAACTAAACGTCAAACTGCGAGATTACCATCATATCTTAGGTAGCGAGTATTCATTACTTGTCTACGTAAAAGTATATTTGTCCAATATACGACATTTCCCTAAGTCCATTGGCATCTCAATACAATGGAGCAGCCAAAGCTCGAAAACATACCGGTCCAACTCTCAGAAGACGAGTCGTTAAGTCTTCGATGCTACTTTCCCGTCCCCGAGCCATTAATCTGGGAGATATGGCAAACAATGGTAGACGGCGTTAAACGGATTTCCCTTTTTGCTACCATGCCAGCAGCTTATGTTTGCTTTTACATTGACACCACACCTCTTACTCCAAGAATGAAAGCCCGGGACGTACTCAAGCATAACTACAAAGAAATACACGGCAACTTGACCAACCTGAAATCCATTGGCTATTGCAATATCCAGCATTCTGGCACCCGTATGTCTATGATTAACGCAGCGCGCGCTCTGCGGGGGGACTCTCATTGGGATTACTGGTTAGTTATCAGACCAGGGGGCATCGGATGGAATGAAGCCCTGCTCGATAACCCGTTCATACGCGGGGCACAAATGCTATGTATCGAGAATGCGGAAGAGATGTTAAACGCATACGTTGGTAAAGTTTCGTTCTTCTGTGAGACGCCATATCCGAGCTCGCGCCCCTGGCATGAATTCGAGCTCTACATGAGAATCGAACTATACCGCCAATTCATGTGAAGGGTTTCTGAATGGGGTGCTTTGGCTTATAACGTGTTGTAATTCGAGAAGTGTAGGCATCTTATGGATTATGTACCTCTTTTCAGTTAGCGACATAGCGGTTTGAATTCAACACCTGGACAAGCGACTTGTCTTGCCTCTCTTCGTCGTTTATATCCAATAACCTTCCCATCTAGCTTCCAGTATCCGGCCGCAGATGTAGACGAATAACATCCTTCATGACGTGGCTTATAAAGAGAGCATGTACCAAAGCATTTTACGATCCTCGAGAGCTACACATCCAATTAAAGGAGCGGAATCGACATTCCTAGGTACCTTCTATACCCACTATGGAAGCTCTACCTTCCTATTAGGTTATGCTACCCCATGGAGATGTAAGCTTAAACCCACGGTTTATCTACCCCAGCCGAGGTGTCCCACCTAGGTGGAGTTGACTGTGCCCTGCCTCGGTCTTGGCTGAGGGTAACTGTCCGAATATAAACACTGCTCGGCCGCTAGACAGATGTGAACATATCTAGAATATCATACCACTAAGCTATCCAGTAGTACCAATCTATATTATAAACAACGCTAGAACAAGATATCAAGTCTACCTTCTTCGAGTTACCAAAATGGGTGATATTTTGGCAGCTTTGACCAGCCCGGGGTTAACCCAGGCCCTTTACGCCGGAAATGCCGTGAGTTTTGAGTTTCCCACTGATGATAACTCTTATACGATAGCTAATAGACTTTCCTTTTTTTTAAAGTTGTGGTTTAGCAGGTAAGACTTATAACTTGGCACCCTCATTCAACTCTTGTATTTGGTTATCTAGTAGATAGACTTATTGCTAACTTTCGTAGTGCCGTCATCCACTTCGGCTTCCGCCAAGCCCACTCCATGCGAAGGATCTCGCACCGTAAAACTTACAAAGATCCAGCCATCCGCGCTACACCAGCTGGCGACAAGTGGCACCACGACATCATGGCCTATCTAGGCGGGATGAACTCGCCGCTTCTTCTTCTCTCTGTCCTTCGGCTGTATGCGTCGCTGCGCCCCTCGCGATATCTCTCCTCCAAGACGAGCGCGGGGGATGTCGCCCTCGACGTTACTGCTTTGACGGTTCTCGGCCTGGCGAACTTCTCCCAGGCGATTCTGAATTTTACGCTGAGTCGAAATAACGACAGGTGGATCATGGGGAAGGGGTTCGATCGTATCACGGTTCTGGACGCTGTGTTTACAGTGTTGGACTGGAGTTTTGCGTTGGCTAGAGTACTTGCCAACTGAATAACCTTGGAGTCTACGAAAGTGCATCTTGCGGAATGATGAGGGTAATGATAACCTGGCACGCTTAACGATATCGGGATGAGACATAGCGCGTTGACCAGTATGATGTTTCAAGTTACCTAGGATAACTTTCTAAAAATCCATGTATAGATATGGTTAATTATAACAAGACTCGCCTAGGTCAGTATGGGGAACGGCCTATGAAACACTGGAGGTAAAAATCTCGCGTGAAGTGGCTTAGGATCGGTAGATGTATTGTCTCGTACTATTCAACTAAAGCTAACATCGTAACCTAGAACTTTCCCCAAGCCGTGGTTTATGAACCGGTTTCCATAATGAATATTACTGCCCTATTTCTTCTCAATCTTGGGCAGAGTCTGCCTAAATACCTCGCGAAAAGGAGAATTAACTTCAACACTACAGCAGACTCCCATGAACCCCATCCTCAGATACCCAAAATTCCCCCACCAGTGTCACGCCGTAGAGCATTAGGTGAGGAAACAACTTCGTTGTTCCGTAAGGAACTCTAACTAGGACGGTTCTGAAGTCAGAGCTATATACAAACATCTTCTTTGTCCTTCAATGTCCCTTTGTTCCCAAGTGGGACTCCTGACAACCAGTCGGAAAAGCCACACCCCCTGCACAGTTGAATAAGACGATTAAATAGCTGAAACTTTCTTATCGATAGCGGATACTTTTATGGTCGTGGTGGGAGCGTGCATGGGCGAGGGAGGAATCGTTGCTTGAAAAGTAGGTGAGCTTTGGCTGGAACTACTTGGAGTGACGATAGTCAGCAATGTCGTAGCCTCGCCATACCCCGTCCCAACGGCGGTACTGGTACTGGTGGTACTGGTGATGCTGCTGGTGCTGCTGGTGCTAGTCACTAGCGACGAGGTAGTAGTGGTAGTAGTAGACATCTTGCTGCTGGTTGGAGTGGGTAAAGCGCTGCTTTGACTTGTAGAAGCTAGGGGGAAAGTCGAGCTTATTGTCAACGAAGCATCCGACGATGGAATTGTACTACTACTCGAGGTATCAGGGGTAGATGAAGTTTCTACCGAGCTCGAGGTAACCTGGGGTACAGTGAAGGATGATGGTGGAGTCTCTGGGGGGTTAGCCATTCCTGGTTGCGGCCAAAGGGTAATTACGGGAGACACGCTTTGGTCCACCTCCGTAGACCCCGGGGCCACTATGGAACTTGTTGGAGAGAGGTTTGAAGGCTTGGGTGACAAGTTAGGGGTGATCGTAATGCATGAACCCTCGGTTCCGATCATCGAGGCCTCCGTGGTTGTCGAGCTTGCTGCTGTAATCTCCGCACCTAGGGTTCCTCCAGAGGTATTGAATACCGATGGCATAGCAGTCTCCATGGCGTGCAGGGCCTCATCGGAGCTATTTGTACATACGGTTGGATAGGTCGTAATTGTTCTCGTAGAGGTCAATGTCATCGTTCGAACGATGGTCGAGGTCGGCTCGGGCGACTGTCTTGCATCAAGACCCAATGCGCGCGGCATTAGAGCAAACAGGAAACCTCCCAATGCGTATGTGTTCATTGTTGCGACAGAAGACCTTTGGATGTAGCAAGAATATGAGGTATTCAACTCGAGATAGGGCTTCGTAGATCTTAAGAGAAGATAAGTGGAAACCGAAGAATTGCTACGACGCGAAGAGATGCCTGAAAGAAGGTTCAACCAAATTTGCGCTGTGTTATATATTTAGTAAAAGCGAGATTGGTGGCTAGGAATAAGCTTCACAGAATCATTCATCTCCTCAGCTTTGTCGTGTACACTGATCTGTATTTGAGTCAGAATCCAGTAGAGAATCATTGTTTGTCTATTCCCGGCGTTGTACCATCAGTAGATAAGTATGACTTAGTCACTCGGTAGGTAGTCACCATTATTCCATCACATAGCCCATTTGCTAGCACCCATATTAGTGTTCGGAGATGAAGATAACATTAAAAAGCTAAGGGCCGATATATTAACTGATGCATCACAGCTTTACCCCTATAAAAGGGATGTACTGGACTCATAGCAGATGTTAATAGCTTAACTAACGAAAGGAATTCGATTCACTAAAACTGGTTCTAGACAATTCACTCACTGGTGACTTTTTATGATAATAAACTGCTGTTGAGTGACACAAACCTGCGCAAAGACTATTCCAACAGCACTTTTAGTAGGAGAGGAACTATGTAGCGTCGATAGACACTATATTTTGCCCGAGTTCACAAGGAAAATAGAGGTGTTGTTCTTGATGATGTTGGCACCATGGAAAGCACCATGGAAAGTAGAGAAATATGATAAGGCCCAATTAGAGGATATTAATTTTGCATTGAGACGTGATTCATAACCTCCATTCAATTTCGAAGGGTCATAGCGGTGATCCGTGGAAAGATATTGAAATAGCCTCTTAGGAAGCTGGTCTCATTCAATAAGGTAGTTCACCAAATGTTCGTGGGGTATTCTAGATTCCAGGACACCATTCATGAATCTTTCAATAGTCGCTGATGCTATTCTATCTACCTGGAAACAGTAGTAGTATGAAATACATTGAATTCTCGTCGCTCAAACATCGCTGAATTGAAATATCTAGTTGTATCCTTGTCGCTATAGTATTGATGATTTCTTTCCAATCGAGCATTCCTTTACTTCAGGTACAAACGTCTCTTCCACCAACAATGAGCCGAATATAACATGCATCTATAGGAGACAAGTGACGCGATGGAGGGGCGCCAATCCACCTATCCAAACTCAATCATATCCTTATTGAGGCCAATCGTTCCGACGTCAAGGGGCAAGGTCCATCGTGAACAAACCATCGGCTTATCTCAACCGAAAATTCGTTTCCCGGATGGTATTCAAGTTCCCAATACTCTCGTCCGCCCGTGGGTGATATATCAGGGACAGAAGTGTCTCCCACGTCTTCGGAATCGCCAATTAATAACTTAGAGAGGCTTATCTCCCGAAGTTTCAGAGACTTCTTCATTTGCCATAAGAGACTTACCCACGAACTAGTGGAAAGGGTACAGTGGCTAAGATGAATAACTTCTAATGTAAGCCGGTGCAATTCAAAGAAACTGAATAGGTCATTTATGTCGGCCCTAATCTGGCTCAGACAAACCTCGCGCAGATCTCTCCATTGGAATCCAGGAGTGATGATGTTATTGAGCCCAGCGTAGCCCGCGTGATGGTAGCGAGACTGTGAAAATACAAGCGCTATAGACTTGAGTGTAGGAAGCGCCTCGAGAAACGTTGCTAGCTCCCTTGTTTTAGTACCCTGGTACCACATATCTTGGGCAGTTGGGTGTAAAGCTGGTAGTATCATTCCTTTATCCTCAAACAACAAATTGATCCCTTCTAATTTACCACAGGCACTTGTGATCTTGCTAAGGAAATTTCGGCGAATCAACCTTGAATCTACCTTAAGGGCCGTTAAAGAGCGTATCTGAATCCCTGATCCCCTCAATCCATGCATGATTGCTTTGATTTGGCGGGAACACCATGGCCGAGGCGAAGTAGCGGTGCTAACGAAAAACGCGCTGAAGGGCGATGAAGAGGTTATTAAATCGGTAGTGACCGTGACGTCTTCCAACATAGTAAACTTTGGCAAGACCTTTTTGAAGGTTTCGTAATCTTCTCCGTTCGATAACACACGTTCCTGGTATTCCACAGCACTTTTATAATGTCTGTAATTCTTTTCGATGTCCTCAGCAGACATGGGATTTCTCTCGGCTGCGTCATCCGGAAGCCAATTCAACCTACAGCCCAAGACCCTTTTACGCATTTTTTCATTTGTAGTACGGATTAAATAGGCGTTCATGGAGTAATATGGGACATTTCCCTTATTTGGCTTTTCGAGGCAGTGATTGGCGTACGTGAGCTGGCGGATAGCTTTGCTGATGACGGGATGAGTCGCAAGATAACGCAACATGGCGAAGTCACGATCGCAGAGATAGATAGTGAGCGATTTATAGCCATAGTGGGCGCCGATAACTGAAAGTGCCCTGCAAACTAGTCTCAAGGTTCGTGCTTGTAAAGGCGACAAGTAGGAAAACACGGCGTAAAAGAGCTCCGGAGGTAGCGGTAATATCTGAGTGTGGTGATCCATATTAGGCAGGTTATATTGCTACAAAACTGACGGGATAAATGTTTCTCTCTTTTTTTTTTATATATGATATTATGAAGTGGTTCATTTTGAATAGGACGATGATAAGTAGAATCAAGTTGAATTTCTCTTGGAGGTTGTTTACTTGGAAACACCCTAACATAAATAATTGCTAATTACGTAACCTGGATTGCATGGGTAAATACAGACAGTCATGCTTTCTCTTCAAGAGCATGAATTAGTTGAAGGAGAGAGATACATTGGAGAGTTCCCCATTAATCTACCGAGGTATAAGACTTATCTATCCGAGAATTAGAAGGTGTATTCACCTATCATACATGAGCGCTTGCCTACGGCAGTATGTACTAAATGATTGAATTCAGGGGTTATATGTAGCGTCGTGGCTGTAGTAATAATACGCTTGGCTAAGGAGAATGGATCTTTCTAGTGCCATTTTAATTAACTATGTGCTTTTCTTTTTTCCCCTTTCTTTTCACTTGAGGCCCTAAATTTCGCTATATTGATGAAATAATAGCGTTTTCCTTTCTCTATCTTCCAACTTGAACAAAACTTCCCTCAGGTACCTAAGCTTTACTCTACACTAGGAATAAAACCTCCTTGTGGGGAAGTGATCTTACCCCGGTTCTGCCTCTTTCAGAGTCTGGATCGATCAGATCTTGGGGACGTTGTCGTCATACTTGGTCTACCCCCCTGTTGGTCCATTCCTTGGGAGCCAATCATTTGCTCTGAATCCTCCCGTTCCTGGCTTAAAATGGCAATGAGCAACTACATGCTACCGACTTCTATTAGACGAGCTGCCAAGTTTTCCAGCTTCTACTCTCTGCATCTAGCGCATCTTACTGGCAACCCCCTTATGGCAAAACACTACTGATTGATGCAATCATGTCATCTAATTGCCATGTCCATGATGTAGTGAGCCAAGCGCCCATGTCACCCCGTTACATCCGCAAGCCTTAAATGTTACTCGGACCTATCATACCAAATGCCGACGTTGTTGTATCCGCAAGAAATATAATAATTCTGTCGTTATTGGTCTCTGTATTAATTCTCTGTGGTTGAAATGCCCCCTGGAGGCTTTAAATGGGCGCAGTGACCTCATATCCATATATGAAGATGCCATCCCCCCTCCCGTAGTCATCACTGTGCATGGAGTGGCGATAACCTTCTATGCGGTGGATTTTGAGAAGAGACAACCCACGCGATAGTCGGATGCTCTTCCACTATGACATTTACCAAAGTCTTCAACAGCAATCCTGACCTCGGAAGTCGACGAAACGAGACTCCGCGCCCAAGATTTAATTCGCTGGTTACCTCAGATCGTCTGAGAGAAGGATCAAGGCTCCCTACGTTTTCGATGGGTAGTAGTATTAGAAAAGGACGACGATCGATATTTAAAGAAGTAGGGTTGATTGAAGAGGAGGGAGAGAACCAACGAAATATAACCCCCAAAACGCACGAAGAAAGTGACGCCGGTGAAAGGATTGAGCCATCTTCGGAAATAGTATCGCCGGTGGAAACGAGACCCTCTAGTGGGCAAGGTTCGTCGAAGGGAAAGTCGAAGTGGTTGTCTAAATTGGCACCGTCGAGGCGCCCGAGGATGAAAACTACTTCTAGTGCGCCACCTCCCACCATTGCAGGGCTTCATAGGCTCTCCATGATCGCTCTGCTCATCGCAATTGTTCTTCCTACCATTAGTTATAATAACGGCCGTAAAAAGGTTGAGATCAGCGGCGCAGACGCAGGCGTAATTAGACCAACTCCGAGCGTGCTTCTCAAAAGCAGGGAGAACAGTCCTACCGATGTTTGCACAAGGTGGGCTGGTCAAAGTAAGAGTCCACCAAGCACATTTAGTTTATTCGCATTATAAATGCTAACGTACTTAAGGCGCTTTAATTAATGGGACAGTGTACTTCTACGGTGGCCGTTCAAAGACTAAGGGAGACCAACAAGATAATACATGGAGTAAGTGAAGCGATTGATAAGTGGAGAAAGACTCTGCTAACTTGGTCCTAGACAACGATTTCATAGCACTCGATCTCACCAAATCGTGGGATATTAGCTCACCGGCCCTGTCGGGTCTCCCTAGACCATCGGGTCCGCCAGCGGTATCCCTTGGCTATCTCTGGAACGACTTAGACCGCTTATACCTATACGGAGGTGAATTTTCGGACAACCCTGTTACGGAACCGTCCCCAGTTTCAACGTGGATGTACGATGTGGCGTCGTCGACATGGACGGAATTCAAAGATCCTAAGACATCAGCTGGCAACTTCTCTGACCCCGAAGGCACTCCTATACAACGCGCAGCGGAAGGCGCTGGAATTTCCGTGCCCGAGTTAGGCGTTAGTTGGTATTTCGGCGGACACCTAGATTGGGCCACTACGCCGGGATGGTCGGACCAGATTGGCCGTGTCTATCTAAAGAGTCTCCTTGAGTTTACGCACCCAGGATATGCAAACTCTGGGGTTGACTCGCTCCATTCTTCCGGCGCACCGGAAGGCGGCGCCTACAGGAATATCACATGGGGTGGCATTCAAAACCAGGAGGGCTTTACCGAACGAGCTGACGGTGTTCTCGTTTACGTCCCTGGCTGGGGTCCAAGTGGAATTCTGCTAGGTTTAGGTGGAGGAGTCGTTGGAGAACACGAAACCACCGACGGATTCGCCTCCATGAGCACTATTGACGTTTACGACATAAAAACTAGTACCTGGTATCACCAAGAGACATCCGGTGAAGCACCTCAGGTACGAGTCAATCCATGCGCGGTTATCTTCTCGGCTCCTGATGCGAGCTCGTTTAATATCTACATGTACGGCGGACAGAACCTGCTCCCGTATAAAAACCAAACTCAGTACACAGATATATGGATTTTGACTGTGCCGTCATTCACTTGGATCAAAGTCGATACTTCAACTAGCAAAGAGCCACCAGCCCGAGCTGGACATCAATGTGCTGCTCGAGACGGCCAGATGATCGTGATCGGTGGCTATGTTGGTACCGAGATTGCCTGCGACAAGCCTGGTATCTACAACTTCGACGCGTCAAATTTGAAATGGAAAGATTCCTTCGATGCAGCAGACCACCCGGCAGATGATCACCCAGAAAACAGTATACTCGCTGGTAGCTACGGTTACAAGGTACCTGATATAGTTCAATCGGTTGTGGGCGGCTCGTCCGACGGCGGCGCAACAGCGACGCAACCAGCATCTGGCCCTGCTACGGACGGTCCTTTCAAGACCGGTACACCGCCAGTATTTACCATCACGGCACCGGGAAGTACCGCCACCGTATCGAATGGCGGTTCGGGACCCGGCGGCTCACCTTCGTCGCCTTCCGGTGCGAACGGAGGCCTGATTGCCGCAGGCGTGATAGCAGGCTTGGCAGGTGTGGCAGCACTATATCTCGGATTCTGCACATGGCTCTACCGTCGTCAGGTGGCCGCATATAAGAAGCATATGGCTATTCAGAACCGGTATTCTGGCTCCGTGGAGGGAGAAAAGGGCTTTGGAGCAGCGGTCGCGGGCATGCGCGACAAGCTGCGCAAGAGTCACCGCCGCGATTCTTCCGGCGGCTCCAGCGAACATTTCGGCTGGGTGGGCCGTCAGAGCGAGCCTAAGTGGACGCCCGGTGATGATCCAAGTACTGGCACATCCGGATCAGGCTCGGGTTCAGGTTGGCCACGCCCTAGTGATGACAGCCCCTGGGCGTATGATAGCTACCTCAGCGGGGCCGCCGGCGCGGGAGGAGGTGTTGGACGCTCTAAGAGCGGCGCAAGTCGTAGCACGGCTGGGTCGGCAGACGCGCTATTGGATGGACGGGTGCGTACTATTCTTAAATTTTTCTTTTTTTTTCTTTTCCCCCTTTCTTCCCCTACCCTTCCGTAATTGCGTCACAACATTTGACTCAGGGGTGTTGATTGGAAACGTTCCAAAGCTTCCTTGCATACATACAGAATTGAATTGATGGGCTGACTTCAATATAACAGCAACCGAATTTCATTAGCGTCGTATTGGCGCCCAGACGTGCTCTACGCGTTGTTAACGGGATAGAGGATCAACAGTGATGGCTAGGTATCTTCTAGTATTGGTTCCCTTTTTTTTATCGTCGGTTTGTAAAACATAATATCTTGGCAAAAGGTACCGCTTGAAGGGTCTTGGATGAATGATATACGAAGGAATGATCTGCACGAAGCCACATCCGTTTTAGTTGTATTCTTTTTTTTTTTTTTTTTTTTTTTTTTGCTAGTGTACAAGCCCTCTTATGAGCCCTGTCCACCTAACAAAGTTTAGAAACATGGTAACTAGGAATACATAGGAGTTGATTGGAATATGTTTGGTGAAATGGTATAAAAAACAATTGAGAGAATATGAATATGAATATACAAGAGTGATTTTATTTCCGAGATGTTGCTATATACTGAGTACAGTCTCCCAAAGCTACCTACTTTGTGGATTTCGATTTCCATTCCATTGGCTAAAATTCAGTATAAAAAACATGCCGCCCAATGCCCTCGAAACGCCAGCCCAACCTGGATTTCCTTTCCCGTAAAACAAAGCCGGATAGCACCATTGCCATTCTCGTCTTCACCCAACGATCCCGTATTTGTTATATCAAGCGATGTATAGGTGCCGTAGATGTGATCAAGTCCCTTTCCGGCGCATTGAAAATGTCAAAGTTCAGCTCGTTCGCCATCTTTAGTAAGAACTGCTCAACCCATGAGAGTTGTTTTGCATCCCCGACTTCTTTCAGCCGATCGGCCGTATCTAGAGCTAAGCAAATAACTCGCCTCCTCCGAGATGCCGAAAATTTCTTGCAGTCCTGGGTGTGATGTAAGTACCGGACAGCTTCAGAATGGTCGGGCTCAAGGGGGTGATATAATCCTAGATGCGCGAGATCTAGGTGCACCCCCAGCGGGCGTCCCACGTCGACGTACGATTCGAATAGGGGTGCCGAGGGTTTTGGCCGTTCCGAGGCGAACACCGTAGAAGGCCAAGACAATCTGAACCATGCATAACGAAGACATTTGAATGCCACTAGGTTGTTTTTAGGTAGTATATCGTTGGCACGCATTACAGCCTTATACGAATTATCGAGGCTCACCTTGGCCCCAGAGTACGTAGTACTGGTCTGCCCCAGGATAGCAGACAGCAGAGCGGACAGGGCAAACATATGCTGCTCTTTTACGTCGTCCGCCTCTTCGCGTACGGCCAGGCGCGCCACCCACGTCCAAGCCACCTCCTCGAGACCCTCGGCATACATGAACGGTATAAGGGCCGCGAAAAGGGCCGGGTAGGAAAAGAACTGCTGGCTGTTTTCCAACCCAGAGGCCCTGAGCCACTGCACGACCCGCAGCCCAGCTTTGGATTCGGCCATGTCCCGCCGGATATCGTCGTCCGATGTGTTTGAGATCTGGGATCGCACCTTGGCGAGAAAACCTGCGGCACGGCGCGGGGTCATGAGACCGCGCGACACGGCGGAATCGAAAACATCGAAAGGATCTCTGGGAGTCGGTGGTAGTGTCTGTTGGCCCTTGTGGAAAAATAGGGGGTTGGAAAGAATGGCGCGTAAGTGTCGATCCGTAGGACGTTGTTGGCCTAGGGTATCTAGCGGAGAAGACGAAGAGGAGACGGTTGTCGTAGGAACTGGCTTCTTGGTTTGAGGCATGAGAGCCTGCTGTATTATTTCATCGTGATGTTCCCAGGGGTGTTCCTTATCGAGGTTCTTTCGGAAGGACGTCGTGATCGAATCGAGCAGCTGTTGAGATTCGCGATGGGTCAAGGGTAAGGGTTGATGTATCTTGGGGAGGAATTTCTTGAGCGAGTTGAGCGAAGTAGTCCGGACGACCATCTTGGATTATTTGATGGCATTGGCCTTATCACGTATAGAAGGTAGGTAGCGTTTGAACTCGGAGCTTCGAAGATGCCGACTTCTACGGGTAGTTTAAATCTGTAAATCTATATCGTCACTTCGAGTTGAGAAGGTTGCGATAAGCGCAATTGGTGGTTCGATAAGTTTAGGTAATGATTGGTTCAGGGCTTCCCCGCCTAAATGATTACATAATGTGACTCAGGTACAGTCTGTGTAACTGCACAGACCTACCTAGGTACATAGGTACGTACCTACCTACTACGTGCCTACCTTGTGATGTACCAAAGTACCTTATGTATGAAGCAGGTCCAGTCGGGTTTTGGATCTATTGAAATCTTTTGGAGGATTCCGCGACAGATCTCACTCCAATTAGTGTATGGATCTTTCAAACCATACCTACCTGTAGGTACATGTAGCTTTCGTATCCATGGAAGATACATTGATGGATTAGAAACGAATTTACATATATTGTCCTACCTGTCCTGTTTTATTTTCTTTTCAAGAATAGGGACAGGATGTCTTGAACACATAGTTATAAGTTACTAACTAGTACATCGTATCTTCTATGAGTTGTCCATTGACCCGGTGCTGTGCTAGGAGGTACCTAATTCCGACACGCTCATCGTATTATCATGGTGCCATAAGGCATGTTTTTTGCCTAGTCTCGCCATGCCATACCAGATAACGCAAGCGGAAATATAGTCGGAACAAGTCAAATGATGAACCAAATATGCGACTGAGTCAGGCAATGGTCACACCGCACTGAACCGCGCGGCACGAAACGACGCCGTGGCTTGGAATATGTAGTAATACCTACTCCGGATAATATCTTCACGTTGTTGCTGAAATGAGTGAGTTTAAACAAATACCATGACGACACCGTGCTCTCAGCCCTATACATGTAATAGAGTATGGGAAATCGGAAACTGGTCTACGCACTGTTCGTCATATCGCTTACTAGGAAATTATACGATATATTCAAGGGTATGATCCATCTAACTACCTACCTAAGGTATACAGTAAAAGTTGGATTTAGTATTGTGTCTGCTGGATAATTTGATATTTGTCTAAACTAGCAGAGCCAAAGTTGGCATAGGCACATAGGCACGGACGGATTTGGTACGTAAGCTCAACCCTTGCAAATTCCAATATGGACGATCCAATGCCTGTGTTCATTTGATGGGAAAAGAATATCCCTAATCTGAATAGGACTTTTCTATTTAGATCCTACCTCGGCAAATGCCTGCTTATCTACCAAGTCAACCGTATGGGAGTTCTTACACAGGTAGGTAGTTAGGTAGTTATCCGCATAGAAACTAAATATGAAAAATATGAAAAATAACGAAGCTCGTGTAGCGCAGGTACACAAAGTCGCATGTGTCCAAGTGCACGGCAACAACTCATTCCGTACTATGTACCTAGGTATCCTGACGACTTCGTTAGGTAAGGTCAAGTACGTGTCCGTGTATGAAGCATGCAGATAGATCTTACTGTGTGTTCCATGTGTTTGAGGCAGTTACCTGAGCGACTAGTTATTCCCCCAGGGCCAAGGTCTCATAAGTTAAGCTTCCCCGTATATTGTAGGTACGTATTTTTGGTGACAAGGATACAGAAGTACCCCGATATGTAGGTACTGACTCGCACGTGCCATTTCAAGGTCCCACCTGCACGGCTATCCAATGGTGAGTCGTAGTAAGTTCGGTATTATGGGGCTTTATCCCTACCCAAGTCAGGTCAAGCGGAATAAGGAAAGGCAATAGGTACCTGCACCAATCCGGCCTGAGGTCGTGTCTTTAAAATACCAAGGTACTTACGTGTAAAGTGGAGGATTTTGCGTAGCTGGGAACGTACTTGTGTACCGGAAATGTATTTAACGTATCAAATCTGCCTATTCATATGTTTAAGCAAACCATGGTGGTACAAGTGGTAACCTCTCCAAGATAGGCCAGGACTATTAGATAATCCAACAGCCGAAAAAGCCTTCAGATCCAGTCCACTTCCCTTTTTCGCTGCAAGCTTCTGGATTGCCTTCTCACACACGCACGTACTACAACACACAAAGCAAATATCTAAACATCCCTTCTCACACTGAAGCTTCTCTTACTTCAACCCCCGATTGCCATTGTCTAAAGACAATTGGCCAATTCGCCCACCGTCGCGTTATTGACACGTCGCACATTTTTGTCAGCCTCACCTGCGTCGAATCGCATTAAGACAGTTACCAGTGCCACGCGCCCCCCCAACTTGTTCTCACCTCTTCCAACCCACCCAAATCAATTCTGTCATTCAACCTTTACAACTATTTTTCTCCACCATTTCCACAACGTCAACAACCGCCCACCACACTGGTGTTATCGCCGATTTGACTGCTATCGTTGAACTCCCCTTCTAAGAAGGGAAATCATCTATTCCACATATCATATTGCCTAACCTAAGTCTTAAGAGATGGCTGAGGTTCAGGCTCGATCACAGGCACCATCCTCTCGTGGTAGAGGTGGTGGCCGCGGTGGCAGAGGAGGCTTTGCCAACCGTACTCCCGCAAACAGACGGACTAATGGTGATAAGTTGACGACTGCAGATGCGAATGCCTTCGATGACGACGGTGATGTTAGTCAACTCAGGAAGCAATACGGCGGAAAGCTTGACACTATTAAAGAGCTATTCCCCACCTGGTCGGATGCCGATATTCTCTACGCCCTAAAGGAAACAGACGGCGACGTTGAAGTCGCTGCTACCCGAATTGCTGAAGGTATGCTTCTCAATCATTTGCCACCCTTACACCCCTCACACCCCTCCCACCCTTTCATTCTTTCGCTTTGCTAATATAATGTCACTTGTAGGTACTATTTCCCAGTGGGGCGAAGTATCGAAGCAAAAGAAGACCACTACTCGTCCTAAACCGAAGGAGGCTTCTTCTTCAGCTGGCCTCGCCGAATCGTCCGGTAACAGCAGACCCGTTCGTGGCGGTCGTTCAGATGGTGCACGAGGTGGTCGTGGTCGTGGCAACGAGCGAGGTCGAGGAAGTGGCAGAGGTCGGGCCACATCTCACGCTACTACGAATGGTCATCGATCTAAGGAGAATCAGCAACTCTCTGTTCCGACTGAAGAATCCTCTGGATGGGGAAACACCAATACTACTACTGAAGAAACCACTACCAACGATCACGGTGCCTCAGCCTGGGGCACAACTGATTCTACTACCGAAGCTACCACTACTACTGCCCCCGCCCCCGCCGCCACTACTGTTGATTCAACCCCTGCTAAACCCAGTGTCATTCCGCAAGGTACGCAGAAGACTTGGGCTAGCATGTTGCGCCAATCAACCGCCCCTAAGCCAGCACCAAAGCCGAAAGAAGTCCCTGCGCCGAAGCCCGCTGAGGTGTTGGAACCTCTCCCTCCCGCCGAACCTACACCTGCCGCCCCCGAGCCCGAATCGCAACCTGCACCTGAAGAAGCTCCGAAAGAAGCAACTGAGCAACCTGCTCCCGCAGAGACGCCTAAGATTGTTGAACCCGAAGTTGCATTACCCCCTCCCGAAGACGATTTAACCCGAGTCAATCTCGAGCAGCTACCCGACGAATCGCAGCCCCCTGCGACCGCCACAGCTGCTAGCACGGCTGCAGATTCCTGGGATCCCAGACAACCACAGTATAGTGCTACAGCGACGCCGCTCTCAGCTTCTCAGGCACAACACCAGACTCCTCGTCCTGCTGCTAGCGGATTTGCGACAACCGCCATCAAAGCGACCGAACGTCCTGCACCTCGCATGCCTAGTTATCAGAAGCGTCTTCTTGAACAAGAAGAAGCCGTGCGAATGCCTGGAAACCGCGAGGTTGACCGTGCCGCTGTGCAATTCGGTGCTTTCAGCCTAAACGGAATCGAAGATGATATCGATGGTGACCGTGAAGATCCCGAGACTAGGACTCAGCCGCCGCCCGAGTCTCCAGTTGCCGTTCCCCGTGCCTCGTTGCCTCCTGTATCTCAGCCTGCAGCAGTACCTGATGCATTTGCGGCCACTCAGAAGCCAGCGACTTCCTTACCCTCTGCACCTAGCGCAACTGGTAGACCACCCTTTCACCGTTCTCAAAAGAAGAAGTACACTAACCGCCGTATAGCGACGCCCGTCGCCCCACCAACCGGCCCTGCTGCCATAACAGCTCAGCGTATGTCGCAGTATCCCCAAGTTAGTCACCCTACTAATCCTCTTGCAGCACCCCAAGCGCCCTCGAGCAACCAGCAATTCGGACGCTATGGTCAAGCCAACGCGCAAGAACCGGCTGGCTTCCCTCAGAAGCCATTCGACACCTTCGGCCAGCAGACCGCTACGACCTCAGCCGGCCTCGATACTTTCCCAGCGCCCACCACCCAAGCGTCGGGACCACAGACTAGTGGTGCATTTAGCTCTGCACCCAGCGATTACCCACCTTATTCGAATGACCCGCAGCTTCGTAGCACCTACAATAATTACTACGGTCAACAGCAATACGGACAGCATGCCGGCCAAAGTCATCATGAGACTTCCAACGCTCCGAACCGCGGATTTGGTAGTTACAATGCTGGTCAAACTGATAACCTCAGCCAGTACCCCCAGAGCGGTGCTCAGCAGACTAGATACGGAGCCGCTGCCTCTACCGAATCTCATAACAGCGGGCACAATACGCCCAACCCGATCGGCCAGGGCGGTCAACAGGCTTCAAGTCAAGCAACCCAACCCCAGTCCGGTCTCCACCAACAGCCGCATACTAACCAGTATCCTTATTCGCACCCGTACTACTCGAGTCCGTACTATGCTCAGTATATGAGCCAGTATGGCGGCGCTTATGGACAGGGAGCATACGGCGGCCCATACGGTAAAGGGGGACTTTATGGACAGCCCCACCAGTATGGAATGTCCCCGCAAGGTCCTTATGAGCATGCCTCTTCTCCTGCAACAAGTGGCTTTGGTCAGTCCTCCCTCGGTGGCCGCGACAGCACCATAGCTTCTAGTATCGATAACTATGGCCGAGCAGGTTCTACCCAATCGGGTGCGCCTGGTGGTCTCGGCGGTAGCGGATTCGGAGGGATGCATGACACCTTCGCACGTGGTTCAGGCTATCCCTCCCAAGCCGGGCAGTCTTTCAACACTCCGAACGCACCTGGTTCAACTACCGGCCCTGTAAACGATGACTTGAAACCGTATGGCGACTCAAAGACAGCCGGTGGACCTAGCCCTTCCCTTAGCGCCGCAGCGAGACCAGGCTCCGCTACAAACACTACTGCTGGATCCGGACTCCCCCCTCCCCAGTCAGCCCAGCAAGGTATGGGCGGATACGGGGGCTACCCTAGCCATCTAAGTCACGGCCTACACGGCAATCAGTCTGCAGGGAGCGCCTACGGTCTCGGAGGTACCGCTGGCCAGGGGCACGGCAACGGTCCGTATGGCGGCTACGGAGGTAACCAAGGTTTCGGAAACTACTATGGCGGGCGGCAACAGCAAGGCGGCTGGGGCGGCAATTACCATTAGGCATCATGTAAGCCGTCAAGTCGCAGATACCCTGGACCTATTTAAGAGGCTTCAGGTTAGATCCAACAGTACTACTAGATCCAAAGTACTGCTAACACAGGTGTCAACAATGGCCATGTCACCTTTTCTCTTTTTTCCGCGAAGTTGATCATGAGGCTTTCTCTACTCTAATGAGCTCTTGGGGGTATCGCTTACTCCCTCGTTTTTATTGGCGGGGGCATGGAACGGACCAGAAAAGTTCTTGCTGAGGTACGGGGGTCTGAGATTTGCATGTACGATTGTTTTTCCTTACACAGGGTTACATCTCCGGCATCGAGGCTACGGTGCCTACACTAGGATTAGGATGATACCGATTACCAAAACTTTTCATACTCGGTTGAGTAGCCCACATATTGTACGCCTTTATTGATACTTGTAAGGGACAGTTTAATGATAATGAGCAACGTGACATGTGTGTATTGAGGGTTTCTAATGCGTAAAGGGGTTGACTATTCCCTACGTAGGTACCTAGGTACCTTAGAATTCTAGGCTGGTTCCCAGTTAAGTTTATCAACGTATCCCTCATTATCCTAAACTTGATCTCTATAACTATCACATAGAGAGATTAGGTTGAAATGGTGAAGTATTAGTATAAATCACTATTAATGATACAAAGGTATGTACATCAACTTTCTATCCGTCCAGTCTATTTTGAGTAGTAGGCATGCAAACCGTAGTCCATTATTTCCATAAAACTAGCATTACCATAACAACTCATCATACAATGCCGTTATAAGCCAGTAAGTTCGGGCTGCCGCTTCCCGCGTCAATAACGACGTCCGCAGTAGCCAACTCCTTGACGCGGGCAACCGTCTTGGCGGGCCGGTCCAGACCCGTTTCAAGCCCTTTGAGGTACAGCACGAGCCCTGCGACGTGTGGCGACGCCATAGATGTACCGGAGCTGAGGGTCTCGGCGCCCTCCACGTTCCACAGAGAAGCCACGTCGACTCCAGGCGCGAATATATCAACGTCACGGCCGAAGTTACTCCATGAGGCGCGCGTTCGGTCCCAATTCACGGCGCCTACGGTTAAGGCTGATCTGGCTGAGGCGGGTGAGATTCCCGAGGCATCGGCGCCGTCGTTGCCTGCGCTGACTACCGAGAGGATGCCTAGTAGGGAGGCAGCGTTGACGGCGCTGTTGAGGGCTGCTGAGGATTTAAATGCTGCGATGTTTGTTAGATGGGAGATAGATAAGGGAAAGGATTGCTAGGTGAACACCTACTCAAACTCATGTTGATGACAGATTTGCCTGCTCGTCCTGGCGTCGAGGTGATGTTGTGTACAGTCCAGTTTATTCCATCGAGAACGTGAGCGACTGTCGAGTAGCCCTATGATTTCACTCAGCATGATGGCAAAATACCTGATATAGCCAGGCATTTAACTTACCTCTCCTCTAACCACTTTAACGTCGACAATAGTTGCCTTCTTCGCTACACCGTACGTCTTAGAAGCGATGGTACCAGCAACATGGGTCCCATGGCCGAAGTGATCGTCGAAAGACTCCTCGCCAGTCCAGCTATTATAGCCCTTGATAGCGCGGCCTTCAAACTCGCTGTTGTTAGTTAGGACTCCGGAGTCGAGTACATAGGCGTACGTCCCGGCCCCCGCGCTATCATCGTAGCAATACTTGTGGCCCCGCGTATTGCCATCAGCGAGTTTCGACCGCGACGACAAGCTCGCAATACCCCACGGCGCGTCGCTCTCCGTCACGGACGTCAGACGCGCGACTCTATCAGGCTCTACAGTCAAGACCTATGCAAAAGTTAGCAAGCGTTGCGCGATAGATCGGGATTGAGAATCAAATTTTTACATTATCATTAGCTTTGATTAACGCTATGACCTCGTCGTCGAACTCGCCCGCGTACCCGTTGAAGCCCTCGAATCCAAACATCTTCTCCAGACCAGCATAACCGCGACGAGAGAGGCTCCGCTTGTGCACGTTGTGCACCCAGTTCAGGTGGATCCCGATGTCGATGTCGGGTTTGAGGCTCACGATGTATTTGCCGGGCACCTCGTCGCCGTCTTTCAGGTTCAAGACGTCGAGGACCCCAGCGAGCGCTGGGACGACGAGTCCGAAAACGCCGAGGGCTAAAGTTGCTAAGCGCGGCGTCATGTTGGTCTCGTTCTCGTTCGTCACTGTCGATTACTCGTAACCTTGAAAAGAGAGTAAAAAAGAAGAAGCCGTGTAAATTTAAAGCATTCTCTAAGCTTTTTATTAACTAGCTTTTCCTTCTTTTCGGGACTTCACCCCTTATCCACCAAAACCAGGGGAAGGGAAATGCCGGCGCCCCTCGTATTCTATTTACACCTACAAGCCGGGTACTATTCCCTCTAGCCCCCAGACATCAGCCGATCCAGGTAATAAAAAGATGCTAGAGATCGGCTATTGCCTACCTAGGGACATGGATGGGCCCGCCGGGAAACGTGGTGGAACGGACCCGCGAACCTGACCTAGGAAGCGTGTGGAAATTACCTTTCCCATTGCCAAGCCTATGATTGGGCTGAGTGGACCCGGAGCAGCTCGTCGGGTTCGATGACCCCCTGCTTGGTGATATGACGCAAGTCTAGTGGTGGTATCAACTTGGGCGTGTTAGGATAAGTTTACCATTACCTACCTAGGCATTCAAAGTATTCGTATCGACATCCAGAGTTTTACTCTAGTAATAATGATGGTTCGAGGAGAAGAAGCACTGAATAAAGAGGGAAGGGAAAAAGAAAAGGGGAAAGAGAATTCCGCTGTTGAAGATGTGTACGCAGTTGCTTTTCTGTTAATTTTGCTCGGTTCGGTTATCGTAACTTCAAGATCAGGATTTGCAGACCTAGCTTCATTCGGTAAATTACGTAGCTAGGTAGGTAGGTAGTGGCTTGACATTTCTACCATCTAGAACTTGAGGAAGCATTCAAAAATTGGCATAGATAATCCGTGTCAGTCGTTGATACGATAGGAACTATAGAACTCAGGCTATAACTCCTTAACGCTACCATGAAGTATTACTTACCTAGACACTTACGGCATCGCCGGATATGACGTGACCATAACCATTAAAGAGGTATATGGCTTCATTTATGGATGATCTTGAATCATTATCGCCGTCCTTAGCAGAGGTTTAATATGCATTTAATAGGAAGGCACATATATCGTTCAAATAGGCTGATATATATTAACAACTTAGAGTCTATTTTCAGCTAATCACCTATGTTTGTTAGATCTTTAAGAGGCACCCAGCTATGTCACCAAAAAAAAAAAAAATGAAAAAAAGGCTCCGATGACTACCTACACCTAAATGAGGTTGTAGATAATATGGGATAGACAGATTAAAACCCCCGGATAGCTGACTCCAAGAGAGAAATAGAACTGACTTAGACCTAGCATTGAGTCGCTACGTTTACTTAACATACCATATATTGGAGTTTTCTCCATCCCAAGAAAAGACCGTGAACAAATATAGTGAGATTATCCATGGTCGTTATATACAATGCTAATAATGATAGGCAACATGAACCAAGTCTATGTCTTGTGAAATCGTAAAGCCTTTCGTTCCGATCCTATTATTCTACTAAGAAAGTTCCAATATATCCTTACAAAAAAAAAGTCCCGTTAGACTTTTCTGACCAACAGGTCATAGAGTATATACGTCATCTATTTATCTATATGCTATATCTATAATGCAGCATGCTGATCTAAATATCTAATAGCCTATGACAACCTGGCTAGTTATACGACGGGATACTTTGGCTGACCTGTCGTCAACCACCCAGCTATATTTTCTTTCAACGCTCTATTGTAATTCGCAATAGTGTCACTCGCGCACCACGCAACGTGCGGCGTGGTGACTATGTTCAGACCAACGACATCCGGCCCTACTAATAGACTGTTGTCGGGATTCGCGGGCTCTTGTTCGTACACATCCGTGCCGTAACCTGCTATTTTCCTCGCCTTTAGCGCTGCTACCAGAGCCTTTTCGTCCACGATCCCTCCCCGGGAAACGTTCACGATAACTGCGTAGGGCCTCATGGCGTCTAACTCGGCGTCGGAGATGAGGTTCCTCGTATCCGGGAGCCGCGGCAGGCACAGTGCAATCACCGAGCTCTCGCGGATCAGCGCATCGAACGCGGTGCGTCCCTCTGGCACCGTCGAGGCCCCTTTTCGTCCCGATATTAAGACTTTCATGCCCAGGCTTCTAGCGGTAGACTCGAGGACCCTGCCCACGGCACCGTACCCTACGATCCCGAGGGTTTCCTCCCGACAGGTTCTCGGCGCCCTGCCATCCGGGCCGTTGAGCGTATTATGCAGCATTCCCTTTCTCCACTTCCCGGCCTGGACCATTGTATGCGACAGCGCCACGGATCTCCGCGCGGCGAAGTACAGCGCAACGACGTGCTCGGCGACGGAAACCGTGTTGCAGTGCGGCGTGTTGCCGACGGCGATGCCCCGGGCCCTGCACACTTCGAGATCCACGCAGTCGGTCCCGGACGCTACCACAGCCACCATTTTCAGGCGCGGGGTCCTCTCGGGACGCAGGACGTCGGCCCGGAGCTGCACGATGGTAACAATGACTACGTCGGCTTCTTGTATCCTCTCGGCTACTTCTTCCGGACGTGTCCGCCCGTACTCCCGCAGCTCGTACGTATACGGCGCAGGGAGATCCAGCGGCGGGACTGGAACAATCGAGGCTTCCAGCGCGACGACAATAAGGTGAGTATCCGCGTTCCGTGCCATATCGCCTCGTCTATTTCCCCGACTCTTGCTTAATACGCTCGAAATTGCTGTGTTTTTGTCTGCCAGCTCGTCTTGCCGCACACGAGAAAATTTTCTAGTTTGAGAGATACGAGAAAACCCTCCAGATTTGGAAAATGTCGATCGTCTCTGGCACGACGTCGTGGGTCCGGGCCGTAATATAGTTCCCAGGACCGGGGGCCGGCGGCGGGTTGTAGTCGGAAGGGCGCACCTACTAGCTGATAATCCCGCTGCGTAGTATCTCCCTGCAGTCGTCGTCATCCTCCCCCGGTGGGTCTGCGTCTTACCAATTCGCTTATGTTTTGACTGCAACAGCAAACAGTATATACAAAAGGGCGTGGATTGGTAAGGTCGAGTGGTACAGCCCAATGGCGAGGACCATCTGTCTTTATATACATACATCTCCTGAGTGATTAGCGCCTAGTAGTCGTGATTTGTTGGTTACATTCATGCCTATGCGGTATCTATTGCGAATGGGTGGGCCGCTTTTGGACAATTGATATTCAACTATTAGCTCAGAATCGCAAACACATTGTTCCTTCAGTATATAGTTCGTCGCACTTATTTTTATCTAATCCACTTACTGCTCACCGAAGCGGATAGGCAATTTACATATCCGAAGACTTAGAGTACGTAGGGTTTCACAAGGATATAGATTGTTGAGAAGAATTATGGGCTGAATCATTTTATTCGTATGGTGATGATTTCGAAATTATCGTTGACTACCGATATTTTCCACCTCCGAATTACAGTTCGAACAAAAGCCATAAATGTGCCATGCCACGATACTGCTCGACCTTTCGACTTAAGCCGATGTTATCATTATTTTTATTTTGGTGCTTCCTAAAGCTTTTCGTGATGCCCATATCTTCTTGTCTTCATAACAGTGGGGATCTTCCCCGCAAAATCACAGTCACTTCTTCACGGCTTCACGCGAGTCTCCAACAAGTTGAACTCGCCCAAAGGCTTGAATTCGGGGAGAGCCGCTAGTCGCTGCGCCCAAGCAACGACGTTGGGAACCTCCTTGCGCATCTCGGCGTCGATGAGGTACTTGGAGGCAAAGAAGAGGACGCTTGCGACCATGATATCGGCCAGGGTGACGTTGTCGCCGACGAGGTACTTCTGACCATCCTTGAGAGCGACCTCGATGCGCTTTAGGGCGCGCTCGATGTTGGCAGCGCATCTATCGTAGCGCGCATTGTCCAGGGGCATGAGCTTGAAAAACGCCATGATCGCAGGCGGCATGATGTTTTCAACAAGCTCGTTCTCGGCGAAGAAAGACCACTGGTCGATGAGAGACTGAGTCTTGGGGTCTGTGCCGAGGAGCTGGTCCTTCTTAGGTCCCGATCGCGCGAGGTAGTAGCAGATAGCACCACTCTCGGCGATGCAGAAACCGTCAGCGCATTCGAGAGCCGGGACCTTTCCCATGGGGAACTTGGTCAGAAATTCTGGAGTCTTGTTGTCCACATTCATCTTGAAGTCCTCAACAATGGGAACGTCGAGGCCATTGTAAGCACCAACAACTTGAGCCTGCAAAAAGAAAAAAAAAGTTAGACTTGATAAGTACTTGATGAGTTTGGTTGGTGTTATCATGAAGAAGAACTTACCCGCTCAGCACGGAAGTTTCCGGGGTAAGTGTAAATCTTGCCGAAGGGAGCCATGGTTATTACTTGGATGAAATTTGGTGTTGAGAGTTATAAGAGCTAACTATAATACTTGTAGTTAAGGTAGTTAAGTGAAAGGCGAAAAGACTATTAACGCTGTTGTAATTGATGGTTTAAATGTTGTAATCGAAGTCGGAGTAGATGGAAAGACAACCCCTCTTATCAACATTTTAGGCCCCCAGAAAGGTACCCGTTATTTATATACATCCAGATGTATATAGAAGCTTCAAGAACCGTTCCGGAATTCTTCTTTTCGAGGTGGATCTTTGTATTAGTCAGTATATCAGTATATCAGTATTCACACGGGAAATGAAACGTTTTACTTCGTTCTGGACGGGTCCGAAACATAGCGGGAGTTAGAGCGGTGACGGTTATTCTTTCCTATTCCATCAAGTTTTGCAACGTACGGTTCGTTACTACCTTATTACTGATATCAATTGGCCCGGTTTAACTAAGAGTAGGTACCTTACCTACCCGGCCTATGTGAACTTGACTAAAATCGTTACAAATTTCAAGCCCCACTGTATTTTAGGTAGATTCTAGTGTATACCTGCGTATGTTGACCATCCTGTTGTAGAATACCTATAGTTAGTTGGTGGATAAGGTGCCTACCTAGGTACCTACCTAGCTTTAAGATGAGGTTGAATGTCCGGACGCGTCGTCACATCAGTATAGTTCCATCAAGGTACTAACTACCCTAACCGTCAGAATGGTTAGTTAAACTGCATTGTTAAGTGTTAAGGGGCTCGGTTAACAGGCGAGGGAATAAATCTTGACATTATTAATTGGATGCTTATATATCAACGATTAGGAATCAATATATCGAACGTAGAGGTGTAGTCCTGTGATGATAAGTTTCATTGGTTCGAATGTTTTCTTGTGTAACAAAGATCTTGCATTGTTTAGAAATAGCCTCGTAAGATTGTCCCGTCCGGGGTAACGATGGCGAATTCTCCGATTGAAGACGGACTTCAACCTTCACCGAATCCATCTAGGACTTTTGAAATATGACGTAATTAGCTTAACGATCAAGTTCGTATAGTTCATATATACTCCGTCCCTTTCGTATGGTGTAAATGTATACACCTAGGTCCCTCGTGGATGGTCTCGACAAGTTAAATATCGCCTCTTCAATCCACACAATGAATAATTGAACATAGAATCATTGATTTCTTCTCAGCGTTATGGATCGATCCTCTAAACCATAGGTACCCGATTCGAAAGGTCGTAAGGTAGCGTACCTACACATGCAACTGGGAATCATAAACCACTAATAGTCCCAATCTCTAAACGTCTAGTCGTAATATCCGGTAAAGATAAAGTTCTGAATGGGTCCTTGCCACGGGAGGAGCCGTTGATCCATCTGACTGTTAATGACCCAACTATTATCCTCCACGATTTCGGGCGTGAATTTACGGCTGACTGGGCCGCCCCGCACATACAACACAGCGGCCTGACGTGCCTCTTTGCCTATGTCGACCAGGTCTCTATCATCCGGTATGAAACATTCATATTCGAATAAAACGTCGAAACTACGTAGCCGACGGCCGACAATTAATTCCCAACTACCCGTCTCGTGGCCGAAAGTTGCTTTGTCGCATAAGAGGACATCGTATAAGAGACCCATCGTCATACCGGACGGCGGCAAATCAACTTGATAGTAGTCGACTGCATCGCCCTCGGGAGCAGAATAACTCTTGACTACGTCCAAGTGGGTAATGGGAGCTCGGCCGAAGGTAAGGCTAATTTCGCGCCAGCTCGCTCCTGGGCGGAGGTACGCGTCACGCTCACTTTCCGTTTGTGCCCACGGAAACCTGCGGAAGGGCAGCGTGTAATCGCCGTTGAGGGTTAGATACGCCATTTTCTTCTTTTCTGCGTCCGTAAAACAATCTGACGTATCGAATAGGCCTTTGAATTTAGTTCTCCAGAGAGGGTTTATTTGCGTTGACTCAACATCGTCACCGTTGTTACTGTTCGAGATCCTCTGGGTGTCGTATATGATATCCTTCGCAAGTGCACGAAGGCGGCGGTTTATAAGCTGTAAGAGAATGACCGACCGAAGGTCGACAGCAGAAAGGATATCGAGGATCGAGATGAGAATCTCATTAGGTAGGTCCATTAAGATGGCCATTTTGGGAGGAAAAGTGAGGGTAATGTTTAATGCAGCATCGATTTCTTTTCACTCAGCTCACTTGATATATGAGTTGACAGACAGGAGATGGGATAGTGAGAAGAAACTGAGAATATATTAAAGAATTGTAGGTAGTGAATTGGTTTGCAATGAAGAAAACGAAACTTGGCCTTTATCTCATGAGAATGGCAAATCAAACAAAGTTACTTGAGCGGTGCCTGAGCGTCTTAGACCCGCTAATTCAATCTCATCATGAAATCATTGGATTACAAGGAATATTTAGTCAGCTCACTTCTTGTTGTACATACCCGTTGACACCTGTAGTATGTACCCGTTGGCTAGTACAAATAGTTAGGGAGGTATACTCAACATCACTAAGTCTCAAGCTAGGTCATGATGGAACTCATCTGTAACTGTAGGAATGCATTAGCATTTTTCCTAAACACATATAATTAGGTAGGTTGTGTACTGCATTAGTCACCAGGTGCACGTTTTATCGACCTGGGTACCGTAGATTTTCATGATACACTACATCCCTACGGGCGCTTGGGTTACATCCATGTAACTTTGAGCTTTACGGCGGGGCAAGATCAGGTGTGATGTTACGGGAGCGAATCATTATTCAATTTAACCCGGATGCCTAGGTAACATTTCAGCTAAGTCCCATATCAGATTTATATATTTCAACTAGATAGCATCTACAACTCATTCATTATCTCAGCCCCTTATTCTCATGCTCTCAACCCCTATATTATACATCAACGAGCTTGCATTCTCTCGCTTCCATTCTCGTGTCGAGGTTCCAATATATTTGCAATGACGATCATCACAGATCTACCGGTCGAATTACTCCAGCTCATCGCGGGAAGATGTACGGCCCTAGATATTCTAGCGCTCTGCCAGACATGCCGATTTCTCAATACGGCGTGTGATGCCGCTGCAGTCTTCCGAATGTCATTTCAATTTCATGTATTATTTCAATGCAGATAACCCAATGATCCTCAGGTTTTAAAACTGACTTGCAAACTGCTAGCTTCCCGAACTTACCTCGGCCACCTTCGGGAATAAGGCTTCATTGGTGCGTTTCATGGATGGTTATATTGATGGTCCGAATAGGCCTTGCCAACGCAATGAAGGGCCCAAAATGATGTGGCTGTGTCTTGCCATAGCAGTAGCCCGGCTTCCGAATGCATTAGCAGACTTGGAAAGATTAGCAAAGCCAATAGCATCAAGCGTCAAGATTTGCGGAAATCTTACGCTGACTATGAAAAGGGCACCACCACTGAGCGAAGACACGAAATCATCACTACAAGGAGTTATTGCTTTCTTTTCTACGTTGCCCATATGGGGATGTAAGTGTAGTATCTTTCTTATAACTAGCCCCTACTTCCTTTCTCTTTGGGATGGCGTCACTAACTACTTGCATAGACACAGCGGCGTGTAATTCTAGTGTCTCTGCTATACTTGAGAAATTGTGCCCTAGCCTCTTTTCTATGTCGCGGGACTTAGATGCTATCAGGATCGATAAGTGTATTGGCGGCGAGAATCCCTTGCAGTTCGCTTTCTGCTTGGTTCTAAGTAAGCTGGAAACATGGTGTCAATATAGGGCACACCATTTACCTACGGAGTTCCCAATTACGAATAGTTATATCTCCATCCTTAAGAAGATCTACGACGGCAACACTATAGATCATGGATACGACAAGTTCCAAAATTCATGGATAGGTAGACAGACACATACACTCCTTCTGATAGAACTCGCTGCGAGGAACATCTACTATACATCAAGAGGTAAGTGACCCAGTATCTCATGTCTGCTGAAAGCTGGATTATTAATTAAGAATACCAATATTTTAGTAGAATTACCAAACCCGAGGAACATCGAGTTTATCGGTTCCTGGTATTTTGGTAAAGATCATGAGGGTCTCGAGCACGGGACGTGGATGGAAAATACATCTTTACGAGCGCGTTTTCCACTCCCCACACCCAACATTATCTCTGTACAAGGAAAAAGAGGCCGTTACTTCTGCCCATTCGCGGGTGACGGGTGGTGGTCATGGTATACCACACGAGTGCGAGACCTGGCAAAGAATATGGACGAGGGAGAATGGTGTGGACTGTTCGTATACAGCCTACTAGCTGGGGCCAGAGTTGGCCCAGCCCTTAGAATGTGTTTTCGAAAGACCAGCACGGACGGTGACGTGTACACACTCGATGCATCCGATGGGGTGGATGACATCGGACCATTTACTTTACGCGGCGAAGTAAACGCATCTCCAGCAGCGTGCAATGTTTGTCTACGATTGCAATACTCGACAATTACAATTGAGTGGCAAGGTATAGTTACGCCGTTGGGTATTTGCGGTGGCTGCTATATACCTGGACCTCAGACGTCGGCGTCGCGCGCTATTGGATATTTCTGGATGTGGAAAAAGAATTGGCTGAACAAAACAGGCGACATGAGTGATTGAAGAGTGCTCATTTTGTCTTTGACACTAACAAATAACTAGTGAAAGGGGTAGCTTATATTTTCCTCTCAAAATAAGTGTATATATAATGCTTGTTTATTCGAGCGTGGCCTGTATTGATATAGAATAGTTTACTTACATGTATTCATCTAACTGACAATAAAGTCGGCAATTAGGTAACTTTCTGTAATAATTCTTGTACAGATTCACTACCGAATTGTATGCGCATAAGTCAAGGAGCAAGGAGCAAGGGCCTATCGGATTTTACTAAGCTTTGCGTATCTACCATGTAGATACCTAGGTACCTAAGATTACCTAAGGTAAAAAGAAAAGCTACCTGCCCCGCATATTTATTTTATTTCCCGTTCTGCCCCTGTCCAGGGGAAGCTTGGATCCAAAAGTCCGGGCAGCAGTCACGATTGCTCCATTGAATCCTTAATTTCATCGTCACTTGTCGGCTTTTCCTTCACCATCTATGCAAATAAAGAATTAAGCGCTTTCATATCATATAATACTTCTAGAATATACCAATCAGATTTGGGGTTACCCCGTTTCTCCATCGGTATATTCAGGTGTATAGGTAAACATCGAAGATGGAGTACGAACCTCTGGCCCCCAAACCTCAACCAGTATTTGGCCAGGGCTTCAAATATAATGGTAGACTCACAGTGAAAGACATACCTCGTGTGGAACCTACAGAGATAAAACGGCTTATCTTCGAGCCACGGGGTGCTAGTCCAGAGCAACTTCACGAATGGCGTGAAGAGTTATTCCGAGTCGCGACAAAGCCTTGGCTCGAGGCTCAGATTCGACACTATGGCGTGATGCTAGGATATACCGACACTTCCTCAAAGGATGAGCTACTGGAAATTCTTCGTAAGGAGTCTCTCAAACCTGATGTAAGTTTATACACTCAGGTGTCTTCCATATACATTGCTACCCATCAACGTGCTAGTGTTACTAACAAGAGTTTCAGTTCGACGATATAAGTAGACAGTATAGGGCATTTATGCCAGGCCAGTTTGAAAAAATGAAGGCCGATTGGGAAGCACAATCCACGGCCTACAAGGAATCATGTTTCTCAGGCCGTCGACAAGCTGACTTCGATAACCTAGCTACCTTAGAGGAGAAGCTAAATTTTGACATTGACATGTTCCTGGAAACTTATTATAGCAGGCCGGATATACTCCCACATCCTATGCCCTTCCGTGGAATCAACTTCGACTTCGTCATGGCGGCCGTAGCAGAAATTAAGGGACTATACTGTCAGAAAGTAGGCAATGATTTTCAGAAGATGCTCTGGATCGGATGGGACAAGAAAGAGGTCAAACAGGCATGCAAGGAGTATGCAGCTCTAGCAAAAGAGAATGCTGCCGTCCGCCGCCAAATGAAAAAGCAACATACTCTCCTTGCACACGAGAAAAAGCTCGAAAGGGCTGCAGCGACGCGGTTGCAACCTCACCGGGAATATGTGGCCAACGTTGTACGCAATCGCGGGCTTGAAGGCTCGTACATAGTCGACGTAACCCATTTAGGAGTCCAACGTGAAGCGGGCAGCAGTTGGGTAGAAATTAGAAAGACCATCTTGGATGGCGTATTCGAGGCAACTTTCAACTTCATGCCTGCAGTAGAAGGCGTGATTCTCCTTGCGCAAAGTGACGAGGATATCCAGAGGTATATTCGTTTGGTCGAACCACTGCGTAGAGCGCAAGCCCCAGCAGTCCAAACTGGCGAAGCGTCTTCGTCCGGATCCCAAACAGGCTCGAAGAGAAAGAGAAACGAGAACGAAAGTGCGGACCAGGGAAGAACCGGTGGGAGCTCCCAAACTCCCGCTTCCAAACGTGCGCGGTCAGATTTACCCGCGGTCCCTGAAGGACATACCAGATACTATACACGTTGGCGCGGCACCGTAGGTGTTGTCCCACCAGCTTCGGGCGCGACTAAAATCTTGCGTGAAAACGGAGAGGGCGAAAGCTGGATCGACTTCACGGAGGGCGAGAAAGCGCAATTCATCGCCCACTTAAAGGCGCCACTCATAAATGAGGTTATTCCTGGGTACAAGATTCAAGATAGGGATATGTATGAAATAGTGAAATGGGAAGCTCGACCTGAAGGTTCAAGGCATTATTCATTGAGATGAGCGAAGATAGAGCTCTGGGCCTAGATGAGCAATGGTCCTAAACCCATACGAGGTAGATCCGAGAGAGATCGTATAGGTTAGGATAATCACCTTGTAACATTAGATACCTAGTAATATAGATATACCTTTATAGTAATTGGACATTTATTTGACATGGGTTGGTGTATTCGACTTTGATACCAAACTGCGATATATTGGAAGATCATGTATACCCAAGCTATACCATAAGTTACGAGGAGACCGTACATAATATGTCGGCATTGACCTAGGTAACTACCTAGACAAGAACGCATATATCAAGGTTTCAAGAGGATCAAGGTTCCCGTCTATGCGGTTTCTATATTTGAAATACAATTTCGCCTATAAGCTTGTTCTAGACTGATGTTTCCTATTCCTTTTCCCGTATAATTCATCCAGGGTATACCACTGCCATAAACCACGCTCCACCCGCGTATTTCAATAGCACATGTTGTCATAGAATTCAACGCGCATCTCTCTTTCCCATAATCCAGAAATTCATAGCTTATGTCCAACTTAGGTCGAAGCAAGTTCCCGCCATCCTTTTTTTAAATTTTACATGAATCTCCCAGAAAGAATTTATATATATGTTCAGTAACTCGAATTAGAAGATGAAGGCCCCCGTGCCGACGAATTAGTGTTGCGGCGTGTAAGCAGGGGCTGGCATTTGCATGCCCGGGGGAGACTGGTAGGCTTGAGCGATCGGTTGGGCGTTGCTCTGGCGGATCTTAACCTCGTTGTCCTGCTGGATGAGCGCGCAGCACGGGCACCAGTACGATGTGCAGCAGTCGCCGCATCCGCTTCCCTCGATGTTGTAGCGCTCACGAATCTCGGTTCGCTTAAGCATAGCGTAGCTGATACAAGGGTTAGTTATTAGGATTAGCCCGAAGGGGTTAGGAGAGGGGGGGGAGAGAACGTACATCCATCCGCAGCCGGTGAAGGTATTGATAAGACCGTGGATCATGCAGTCGCTGTTCATCATGTCGCTCGTCTGCAACGAGGGGTCCCGAATCCGCTCGGATGTTTGACCGAGTACTACGAAAAAAAAATCATGTTAGCTAGGGAATCGATATGATGCCCTATGACAGATCATGTTCAAGGCACGTACGAAGACATGGTAGACACCAGGCTAATAGACAACTAGAGCATGGCGAGCAATCGCATAGACTAGCTTGCCATTCACCACCTTGCTGGCCGTAGGCTTCTCGGGGAATCTCTTGAGGCTGCTGGGGCGCCCGAGGGTGCGCATAAGCTCCCATTGGGGGATGAGCTTGCGGTTGGCCTTGCATTTGGTATTGAGGATCGCTGCCTTGGGGATATTGAGGTCCGTTGTGGACGTATTTCTCTTGGTTGTCCATGATCGCGCAGTATTCGCAAACGAGGTTGGGTTCCGTGTCAAGGTTTTAATAGCAAGCAACGTCAGACCAATTGGCCCTTCTTTTTTTTTGTCTGATTCTGCCTTACACCAGATTACGAGAATAAGTGCCTTTGTAATCGAGTATTACGAGAGACCGAACAGACCAAGAGGAAAAGATCGAGAAGGAAGGCTTATTAAAGAAAATAGGAAAAGGACCAAACCTTCAAAAAGAAATCTTCTGCGATGCGACCTCCAAGACTATTAAATAAATACCTACCTAGGCAAACGCGCTACAGAAAACAGACTATTATCAAACGAACCCTGGAACGACAATACCTACCTAATTACCAAGGTAAGTAAGTATCTTGGGCTAGGTTGGTAGGGAACACAAAGGATTCATCTCCTGACGAAACAGCCATCACATTACACCAGCCGGACCAGATCCACAACCCAAAGTCTTATAAGCTGCGGCTGGCTGAGTCGTGCATAGCTAGATGTGGTAGCCTACTGCGCCAACAGGGAGCCATAAGCCTGATTCCGTTTAGCTTTTTCGTCCTTGTTGCTGTAGTATGGTCATATTAGAGTGTACATCCTTTCCCGCCAAGACGTTGGCTGAGAATGAAAATCCCCTCTTGGTAGGACTTTTGAAAAAGCTAGGAACATGACGCATTAAGAAAGATAAGTCTGGGTGATCTAGGTGAACCGGTCGCTTGTCTAGCGAATAAACGTATAAAGTACGAAAATTAGGTACCTACATGTAGGAGGTAGTGTTGCTTGACCGCCTGCTGCGCCCGCCAGTCCGTCGCAAAAAAAAGGCCCTCTAGGTACCTATTCAGCCCCCCCCTCCAACACCAAGGGTTAAATTAGCGGCGTAAGGCAGAACTTGAACATGGGGGGGGTTGATCCCTGAGCCCCAGGCGAATGTGAGTTTGAACCCTACGAGGCGATAGGTACCCCCATTCTCATAGAGAAAATTCAACTGTAGATCTGCTGATCTTAGGTACCTAGCGTGGTCTTCGAAATGTTGGTACAAAATTAAAATTAATTCGAAGGTTTAATACCGTGGGCGGCACTTGTTTATGCGAATGCGAAAAGAGTACAAATTCCAAGTATTATAAGAGCTCAAAGAATGTATTATAGTAACTACCTAGCATTATATGATAGTGTTTATATAATTCAGTCCAACAGTCATCCTTAAGCTTCATTTGAGTTGATGTTATGGAGGATTTAAAAGAATACCTAACTACCTAACTACCGAGGTACTTTCTAAAGTAAGTACTGAGGTACACCTTATTATTAGATGCACAGAGCTGGGTCAGGTCTGCAGTAGCAGTACTACCCTCTTGACGTAGCTGAGCTAAATATAGCCAGTCGCCAGGAACAACATTCATCTACTTTGTTCCATTTGAAACAATAAACATAACACCTCTTCACCTCTACAGAAAGTAGAGTAGTTCTAACGCATAATGGTGGTGTCATTCTGAAAAAGCCCGTCAGCAATAGCTGAAAATTGTCTCTTCAATGAATAGGAGAACTTTATGCAGTACAGCGGTATTACGCGCGAGATAAATCTGTTGTCTTACTAAATGCAACACTACAAGGGATACACCAATCTCTTCTCTATTGCCAAACACTAAGACCAAACAACATGGAAACAACTCCATTATCCAGCCAAGAATTATAACCGCTCACCTACTGTAAGGTTTATCCTCTAAAGAAAAAAAAAATAAAAAATAAAAAATACTGTGAAATAGTAGCTCTATGAAAGACAAATTAGTAAGACCCCCAAATTCGATTATAAAGGACACAACTGCACGACTAGATTAACATTTAGTTAAAATCATAAACTTGTGATTCATGCTGCTTGCATCTGCGTAGCAGATATTCATGAGGACTATGATAACTACCTGGGTACCTAGGTATCTAAGTCCATCTCCCGCCACCCCTTTGCCACGAAATTCTTTCTTCTTTAGCATGCAGGCGGTTTTCCATAAATCAACGCAATTTCCCTCCATGTACGCCGTTCTCTTTTTCCGTCTTCGCTCCTCTTAATGCAACGTCTTTGGGGTATCATTGAGACTCTATAAAAATCATCGCAAAGGAAACGCCTTGTCAAGGAAAGAAAAAAAAAGAACGAAAGAAAGAGTGGGAAGACATCCAATCTCAATCAACCTTCTCCTGAGGCTTTAACGACGGTATTTCATATAGGGCTCAACGACACGTGTGTACTGGTGGAATGTGCCCTTGTCGATGGGTCGTTCAAAAGGCATTCCGTCTCGGCTGTAACCCGTGCCGAGAATGTCGTAGGCAGTTAAGCCAGCAGCCACTGGAGGCTCCTCCGGGAAGACGGCCTCGACGTTGGGGTCAACATAGCCGCAGGCTTGTAGGTGGTAGAAAGCTTGAACGCTGGAGAGAATTATCACGTTAGCAAAGAGCTGAAGTCTAGTGACGACGTTAGAGAAAAAAAAAAGAAATGTTGAGCTTACGCAAAATCGCGGCATCCGCAGTAGTTCTCGGAGGGATCAAAGCCGAATTTGAAGTACTGCAGGCGTTTGCTGGTGATGGCCTCGAGGACCTGACGGACGGTAATCGACTGGTCGATGGGGAAGGAATAGCTGCGCATGGATGACGCAGTCATTCCCGAGTAGGTTACCAGGTTGGCGGACAGATTACCCTCCCTCGCATTGCGTGTTGTCAACTCTAGGCTCATACATACTTTGATACCTTTGTACTGCTTGACGGGTGTTGCGAAGTCTATCTTGAAGGCGGCATGAGTAAAAACCTCATCATCCGGGTCAAGATACTCAAGATCATCCTCCTCCAAGTTTGACAAGAGCTCGATAAAGAACGTTGCTGGAATTGCTTCCAGGAACTCTCGAGGGATGGACTCTAGGCTGTTTTGGGTGAGATCGAACTGAGTAGTGTTCCGGAACCCATCCCAGTGGCAAAGTTCGTTATAGAACGACAGATCAGACGTTGGGTCTTCGTCCATGACTTGAATTGATTGTCAGATGTCAAGTTCTGACCTTTGGTGGATTTGGAGAGTAAGGAAGTGGAAAAAGGTGATGGGTGGTGCAAGTTAAAAGGTATGATGGAAATATCACAGTTCCTTCAAGCCTGTGTTGGTGGATAGAACTTTTAGACCAAGAGTTGGATGAAAGAAGATGAAGGAAAGATCTTTCCAAAGTTTAAAAGGGAGTTCGCACACAGTGAATGTACTTAACTTTGGTTGTCCCTAACGATGTCGTCCCTGACGATATAGCCCGCAAGGGTTTGTATTTTGCGGATTTCCTAATTTATCCTGATCTAATTGGCTCTCTAGAGTTCTAGTGACCATCGCATCGTTAGGAAAAAACTACTTAGTGCGAACCTTGGATATTCTTTTTCTTTATTTATTTCTAAGGACAAATTTCGAGTAAAACTAATTGTCTCTAGTAGTGGAAGATGCGTTACCAGTTGTCTACCTTTCGATATTCTCATAACAGGTTCGCACCTCAATGTCAGTGAATCAACAACTACGACATCTACATATTCTAGAACCTCTAATATATATAAATATATATAATAGGAGCGAAACAATTGCTTTATTCTCCTAAGACTTGTGTGTCTACATATGATATGTGTAGTCCCACGGCGATTACATACACGTAACTACTTGATTCTAAATCTTTTACCACTCTCACGATGTACTCGTAGTGTGCGCCTGTCAAGAATTACGAACCAGAAATCTGAATAGTAATTAGCTAAGAGACAGGTGCCATTGCCGCTAGATCATCAGAGTTGATCTCAAAGTTGCGCTCTCCTATGATATTCATTAGGAGCTAAGCTTACTCAAAAGTAAGTTATATAGCGCACGTTATTTGACTGTGAGTATAAGCAAAAGCATGAATGGTGTAGCGGTAACATTCAACCCTTCCATTGTCCAATGCAAGGTTGAGCTCGGGGTTCGACTCCCCGTTCATGCAATTACTTTTTCATTTTTCTTCGGATTTTACGGCGCTAAGTGGAGTTTGAGTTGTATATTTAGCGAACTAGTATAATTATTTTTTTTTCCTTATTGTGGATCCCGCCATCCCTTCACTATCGTTGAGTTCAAGCTAGTGATGATTTTATTATTAAAAGAAATCTCGCCAACCTTAGTTGAATCGCGGTGCGTATGTCTAGTATATCGTAGGTCGAAAGGGTAAGGTATATATTAGCCCCAAGCGAATTAACGTATGGGGTACGCCTCTATAAGCAACAATCTAGTCTTGACAAATTGGTCAAATTGGTATGAGGTATTTAGGAAATTGACTTGATTCGATGCATATATCCCTTTATAAACTAATGCACACTTAGAGTTACGCTCACATTGTCTAATAGAAGTAGGTAGAAATAATGTTATAAGTGGGAAGACTTCGAGGAGAGTATGGCAACAAGAATATAGCACTCTGCTCGATTATACAAGAGCTGATAATAATATTGTAATATATCACATATATCACATATATATTGACTTGTTATAAATAACTAAACATTTCGCCTACATAGTTACATACCCAAAGACCCATCGTTTGCTGTTTCTCCCAGTGTCTTATACATTTCATTTCCCAGTAATCGTAGCATATCATAACTGACCCCCAACTCCCCTCCTTGTTCATACATATACGTCCTTTTCTCTCATGTTCGTAATGCTTTGCTTTACGTGCGGAAGTAACCCGTGATATCGTTCTCCTCGCCGCACTTCCTGCACCGGTGCAGCACCTTATCTCCGGGCTTCACGCCCATGGGAGTTGCCGCCGCGGCGCCTGCAACGTCTTTCTTCGACGCCGGGAGCGCGCTTGTGGCGGTGGGATGAGATGTTTCTGTGGCTGCCGCTGCGGGTGCCTTGGCCTTGCTGGGAGAGTTGTCTAGGCTCTTGCGGCCGAGATCGTCGCGCTCCCCAATGTTGATGCCGGAAGGTGTGCCGGAGGGGAGCACGTTGTACTGGCCTCCGTGGCTGGAGTCGGTTGATCCGCGGGTGCTGGAGCTAGCGGTGGGAGACTGGTAGTCGCGAGATGTGGTTGATGGAGTATCACTGGCGTCGCGGTGGGAGCGGTGCTTTGCAGCGGCCCCGGCACCGACGACACCGGCTGCACCGGCTGCAGCTTTGGCACCGCTGTGGTTGTTGTCGTCTACAGCATTGTGCTTAGCAGGAGATGATGTAGCGACATTGGGCTTGTCATATTGGTGGCCATCGTCGACATTGATACCAGAGGGAGTACCAGTTGGTAGGGTTTTGTATGGCTTGCCGCTCGTGGAGTCCGTAGGCGCGGGACCATTGGCGCCGGAAACTTCGTACGGTACAGACGAGGCGTTGCTCTTACGCTTGCCGGTATAGCGAGCTGCTGCAGCACCCGCGCCGGCAATACCAGCACCAGCTGCCGCCGCTTTGGCGCCAGTGTGGTTATCCGTTGTCGCGGCGTCACGAGTAGCGTTTGGCGAAGAACTCACAACGTTCTTCTTGTCACCGATATGGTCGCCGATGTTGATACCCGAAGGTGTACCGTCCGGCAGGACGTTATACTCGCCATGGTGGCTAGGGTCATCGAGGGAGCGGTTGGTGCCGGAACTCGTGTGCGGTAAACTCTGGTCCCTTTGAGAGGGCGCGCCGGTCTCTCCGGTGTTGGAAAACACTGCGAGCCGAGGCTTGCCAATGATGTACGTCGACTCAGAAGGCTGCGTGGATACATTTGATGATGGTTCTGTTGTTGAACCGTGGAATGCTTGCTGGTTAGGGTGGACTTGGTTCTGCTCGCCATTGTTGTGGGCATGCCCATGAGCAGCGTAGCCAGCACCGGCTCCTACACCAGCAGCCGCAAGGCCGTAGCCAAGTTTCGAGTCATTTCGCTCGCTAGGCTTCTCCGTGACTTGAGAGGAAAAGGGGTGATCTCTTGTGGACACATCTTCAGTAGGGGGGGAATAAGAGTTGGTAATCTTTCTACCACCCTTGCTGCCGGGCCTCCCGTACCCAGCAGCTATGAAAGGATCGTCCGAATCAATCTTCTCATTGGGGTGCTGGTAAAGCGCATTGGTCTTGTCATCTGCCGCTCCATGCTCGACGTCCCTGGCTTGCTTGTCGTGCTTGTGGGCGTGGTCCTTCGCACCGTACGCCCCAGTTGCAGCGGCAAGAGCTACTCCAGCATCTCTTTCGGTCAAAGGTCTGTCATCCTTACTAGGAACTGGCTCCTTAAGCTTTTTCTCAGCCTTAGTTTCTTTGTCATCCTTATGGTCCCGGTGGAATAAGCCGCCAATTTTACTCTCCTTTTTTGTATCTGCCTCGTGGGGCTTGCGGGAGGTGGGTTCCCTCAAATCGTCTTTATGTTCATGGTCTCGTCGCTTTCCCGCAAGTTCAGAGGCGGTGAGACCTGCAGCAGATTCGTCTAAGCTTTCCTTGAATCGTGAGCCGCTGTTAATGTTAGTCTCGTCACGAGCGGCATTCTTAGAGGTAGCAAGCAGGAATACGCGTTGCTGTCCGTGACTCAAAGAAGGGTCGTGCTTTTGAACGGAGCCTTCGGTGGCTGACTCGGGGCTACCGTGCCCAGTAACTGTGTTATAGATGCCGGTACCGCGGGGAACGTCACCCCAATACGGTTCCTCATGTTCAACATTGCTGGTTTGGCGTAAGCCGTTCCGAATAGTGTTTCGATCCTCAGGTGTTTGTTCTGGCTGTATGTTGTCGGTTGTAGTAGCAGTGGCTATCCCAGTTGCGGGCCCAGCGGCGCCAATTCCCATAGAGCTGGTTTGGTTCTGGGATGAGGAAATATCTTCCGTAGCTGTCTTAGGATAGGCGTTGCTGCCAGCGTTGGCATTGCTATTGCCATAAGCACCGGTCATAACACCAGGCTTGCTATCGTTTCCTTGATAGTTGGGCGACCTCGTTGTGGTAGAAAACTCAGTGCCTGTCGCTACATCATTGTTCTGTAGAGCGGCATTGTTGGACTGGAAAGCTCCCTCATTCACTCTCTCGCGAGTCTGGGGTTTTGGTGAGAAGCTCGGGTCTGGATCCGTCAAACCAACACCAGAGTCCGTATGCTGATGCCTTCGCGCTGCCCTCTCTTCGTCACTCCAACCCCTTGGGTCTTCTTTTTTGTGCAACTTGTTTCGCTGGTGATGAGAATCTGATGAAGCTAAACTGGAGTCTTGTGTGGCTAGCATGTCGTCTGTGGGAAAGGCTCCTGGTGGAAGGGGTTCGGGTTCTCGAGGAGCGGTATAAGAAGCCATTGTGTTAATTATGCGAGTTTGTGATGAATGTTGATTTATTGGGTAAGTACTTGTTGAATATAGGTAACGGGTATCTTATTGCAGGTTAAAGTCTTAGGTATTGTAATTGCAAATGTATTATTCTATTATATAACATACAATACGAGAGGATTTAAGGGTCTTTTATATATATCTTGCGAGTCTAACGAGGAAACCGACTCGTGTATACAACTTGGACAACTTACGCCACATCTCCAATACCTTCTTCCAGAGCTTCCGCAAGTATGCTTCAGCTTTGCCGTCTTACAAGATAGTAGCAACATCAGTCATGACATCAGATGCTAGAAGTGATCAAGTTGGACGTTTTGATGGCTTTGTCTCAGTCCGTTTGTGTTATCCAATCAGAAGTTGGTCTGTCGTGGACTAAGAGTTTGGTGCCAAACCGTCATAGACTAGAAGATCAATTTCGTCATTGGGGTCCCGGTCGCTTGGTCCCGACTCACCTAAGTCTCTCTACTTTTTACAGCTAGATCTTGATCGCTTCCTATTTCATAACCTAGATTGCGTAAGTGGTGTTAGTTAATATGACATCTGGTATGGGATGACACTGGTGAATATCCGAAGTTGACGTTTAGCTTGAGACGGGATCATGAATCTTGGCAATGGGGATCATCACAGGTAGACAGGCTAGAACAAGTCAAGATCCCCAGAGATGTAGGAATGCGGGAATGCGGTAACTTCCAAGTTCTTACGACTTTATGAATTATGTACATACATTCACTATACACACTTAGAATAAGTTAGAAAGGCTTGAATATGGGCTTGTGCAAACGGCATCTTATAACCGTTACGAGATTTTTTTCTCCATTATTGTAGCCAAAGCCTACGTAGTTTTTTTGTTTACTTAGTATATGCTGTAAGTCGGTATAATCGCCAAGTACTTCCTTGACTATTAGCTTCTTTTTCTTCTGACGAGACCGCAACGCCTAAGCCGATAAACGCCTTGTAAACAGTCCACCACTTGCAAATGCAAAACCGAATAACATCCAGTATAGCCTGTACACGGTGGATATCCGAATGAGCGTAGCAGGTGCGGCTCCAAAATTATGTACTGCAATGTTGCCAATATGATTATGACCTCTTCACTGGGACCCAAAGGCCTATCGTGACTATTAGCACATCTTAATTAATTCTCTCATCCGCGCTCATGATCTCATCTTCAAATCCGTATTCCCCCTCTTCCTCTTCAGCCTCTTCAGCAGCTTCCCTAGCCAAGCGTGCAGCGTTCCATTCTGCAAATCTTGGTGTGTAATCAGGGGGCGCTACCCATTTTGGAATCAAGCCGTGCTTTCGTAGCCGCCTCCTATGTCTCCTACGCTCCCAAACATTCATAAACTTCTCGTCAAATTGAGTGAAATCTGTGTTTGTAATCCAGTCTGAGATATCAGCAACTACATCGCCGACTTCTTCGCCAACCTTCCACGTCAGCGCTCTTCCTTTGCCGCCTGTAGCCCATTCATCTAGCATGAAAGGTATCGCGTATGGGAAATACGGCTCGTTTGGTGACCAGTCACACGGTACCTCGGGCGTACAGTTATAGTGAGGCGTGTACAGGGAACAGAAGATAGACTCGACAATGTACCATATAAACATGACAACTGCCAATACGCCGAACTTGGTGAGTCTGAATTTAGGGGATTTTCGGTAAAGAGCAGGAATAGGGAGTATAACGGAAGTGGCCTGAGGTACAGGCACATTCGCTTCGGATTTGGAGACGGAGACGGAGACAGTCGAATCCGTACGAGCTGGGTCAGGCTTGTGTTCGGTATGCATAACCTTGTCTTCCAGACGTTCAATCCCTTTCTTCGCGGATCGAATACCTAGAAGACCAGTCTTCAATGACTTGCTCATCCTGTCATAAACTTGAAGCTCACGGTCCCTTTCCGAGAGTCCTGGAAATTCAAGATCATTGTCGACCTTGTTCATGGTATCATTTACCATTTTTTCGAGTTCCTTCTCATCGATTTCTTGGTCGGCAAGAATAGTATCGAAATCTTCAAGTGTAGAATCGTCTATTTGATTCATGCGTAGTATTGTGCGAATGTCATCTTTGACAGACGGGGGTTTAGCAGTGTTAATCAAGGGACGACGAGGTCGACGGCGTCTGGAAGCGGATCTAGCGCGACGAGAACCCGCGGGAACCGAGGAAGAGCGCGACGTTGACGCATTTCTTGACTCTTGAATATCATCCTCGGGTTTGGTGTAGGTGGCGTTTGACGGGTCACTAGAGCTTCTAGCACGAGCCTCAGAATCGTTATTCGAAGTTCGATTGGGTTCACCTAACAGCCTTTTACTTTCTGGGCGTGTCTCTTGTTTAACTCTCACAGTAGCCGGTGTTTCAACATACGCCCCAGTGACACGCGGAGTCGGTTGTGTTAATGGATCAATCTTATTTTGGCGTGGCGTCAGTTCATCAATTGGCTCTGGCGGAGTAGGCGACGGCGCTCGGACAGAACCCTTTTCGGAATAATTGTCAAGCGGTGCGAACAGTTTCATCTCGGCTTCAATGCGATCCGTGGGATCTACTTCAGAGCCGGAGCGACTAGTTCTTTTCTCTCGAACAGAGTCAGCAGATAAGTCCCTTCGTAAGCCTGTGAATCCAACTGTTGGCCTTTCCCTGGAGTTCTTAGCTTCCAGGTTATTTGGGCCCCTCTCTTCTTGTATCAAACGCGGGCGACTATTCTCTCTGCTCTCAGATGGCATCTTGGGCGGAGGATTATCTGGGATAACTGTTCGGTCATTCTTCTCAGCAACCGGGCTAGAACTTGTTGCTCTCGCAAGACGCTGAAGTAAATCCTGTGAGTTATTTCGTGGGAGTTGGCTACCCTTTATTTCTTCTTCGGCCTTGATTTCATTTGCTTTCTCTTTCAAAGGCTCGCTAACTTTCTGGTCATTGGCGTTTTGAAAAGCGGTGACGGTATTAGCATTTGGACCTCGGTCTTCTTTCGTTTGCGATTCCAGATTGGTGTCTGGGGCCTTTGTGATTTCCCTAGACCGGACTGGACTCCCACGTAAATTCTCTCTATAGGGTCTTCTTTCGGTTTCCGGTGATTCTGGACGCGCTTCAGAATTTCTTATTCGAATTTCCTCAAGCCTACTTGTAGCCATCGCCCGTTTAGAAAGTGCTTCTCGTTCTCGGGCCCTTAATTCATCGAGCCGACTGTTGGTTCGCGTAGTGGAGGACATGTCTTCTTCTGGTAAGACAGCATTGGCCACCTCAATTTCTTTCTGCCGAATTTGGTCGATCCGATTGTTGCTGCGACGCATATTAGGTGTACTTCTAACCGGAGAACTCGTCACACTCGGCGACTGTCCAGCGGGCCGTCCATTAGACTGCCCAGCCCGGATGCGAGGGCTGTCGGAAACCTGAAGATCTCCAGCTGTGAAATCGGCATCTAAATGCCAATTGAAGCTTTTTTCAGGCGATCGCATGGGGGGTTCATCGATTGGCGAAGCTCGGCCGTCGCTAGCAGATTCATACTCGATGGATGGAATAGGAACAGGTGCATTGGCATGATCTTCCCTTCCTAGACCCGCATCCCGTCGGTTTTCCCTATAGCGCGCTGGTGAACCTCTGAGATTGCTATCGCTGACTTTCTTAGCTAGGCCGTTGCTAGCTTCTGGTACCGTGGACACGGCCTGAGTCTTGCCAAACAAGCCACCAAGTGGCCTGCTGCCTGTGCCAAGCTGGTGGTTCCGGTCGAACCGTTGGAGGTGGCGCCCTAGATCATTGTTCGGACTAGGCGCCGAAGTTTTTCGTGGAATTGCGCCATATGATTGACGCCTTTGGGGATTTCGTGGAGCAGGGCTAGGGGAACCGTCAATGCGCCCGTTCATTTCGGCACTTGCAATATTAAATGCATGTTTAATGCTAAAGGTATCGTCGTCAGTTTGGTCATCCACCTCCTGCTTTTTAGCCAGCGCAAAGGCTGATCTAAGGCTCATGGGTTGGCGCATATCGAGAGACTGTCCCTGAGAGTTTCTCTGCTTGTCCCTGGGGCTAGGCGAGGTTGAAAAGGGTGTTGCACTCATAGGGCGAGGTATTCGCGTCTCGCGCGGTGATTCGGAGTTTTTACGTGGGGATGGACTGAACCTGTTGGGATTCGGAATATATTTGGGAACAGTGTATAGCGGATGACGAGAACCGCTACTGCCAGTGCTATTCTCGGCGTCGGATGAAAAATTGTTCTCTTTTGACTCCGGTTTGCTAATGTTGTTGGATACTCGCCGGTAACCGAAGGGCTGCGTCGCGTTTTTGCCAACGCGACCGTTGCTATGGCTAATACCGTTTGAATATCCGTTGGGCTTTGCGGCTAAGACGCCCGGAGAACTCGGCGGGTCGCGATCCATTATCTCGAGTAACGACGGCAACGGAGGTCAAAGTCAAGCAAAGAAGCGCATGGTTGTTCAAGTGATATATACATACACGACAAGTTGAAAAAAAGAAATTTAAAATGGGAAGGGAATAATAGACTTGTGAGAGAGAAAAAAAAAAAAAAAAAAAAAAAGGGTATCAGAGTAGTTATTTATTAACCATAGTTCTCAAGAGTAAGACCAATTTGAGCGCATAGAGAGGGAGTGTGGGTGTATAGTGAAAAAATACAAGAATTAGAAGAGAATATGGAAGAAGAAGCTGTTAAGCTATCATCACCTAGAGAAAGCTACTTCACTCAAAAGTTTGGCGTCGCGACTCGCGGTGGGGACCCACGTTTGATTCCGACTACCTTAAACGGAAGGCGGTGAAGCCACGTGCAGCAGTAGAGCTGAGCTTTCCGCCAATCCGGTTCCTCTCGCGCAGCTTACTAGCGTTTGATTGGATTAATTCATGAGTATACGTACCATATACGTACCAGTACGTACCTTGGAGACTGATGTAGCTTTTCTATAAACATTGTTAAGCCATCGTTAACAGACTGAGCAACTCATCACGACTCGTAACTCTATAAACGTCATCATCCTATCATGATCTTTATTCACATGTATCTAGGTAGATTTACATATATGTTTAGTTACGCTATTTCATCCAGACTTGAATGAGGTACCGGGCAAGGAGACCTTGCTTGTTTTTGGAGATCCTGCCAAATGCGAATGCAATAAACATATAAACATAATGTTATATTTACAGAATATTATTATATGCCCACGATATTTTGAGAGCGTGGCAGACTGAATACGTTATCTTGTTGTTGCTCGTGACAAGTGTTAGTCCTAGTAGCGTGTCGCTTATATTCGCCATTGAGCATATCACACGTCGCCCTAGTCCTGTGATATGGCTCCTATCACACTTCCAGAGATAAGATGGGAACATCGGGAACTCTCTATCGTATAGGAATCGTATGAAAAGCTAGTACATCTATACTAGTAAGCAGCAGGGTACAGCAGTAACTACTAAACCACATATTCAACCTGACAGCTCCTCTAGCATACTAATATGTTCGATGTGGATTACTGATATTCTCGCAAAACAGTTGTTGCAGCGAATATAAAAACCCACGAAGTCTCCCAGAATGTCAATGTTTGAAGCTACCTCGTTTCCCATTATTACCGGGGTTTATTATTTACGTCCTTGCGTCTTCTATCTTCGCGCCCTTTGTCGACAATAACAGGCACAATTCTTTCGCTCCATTGTCTGCGAGGGCCTGGGTTGTCGTGCCATCTTCTGAGTGAATCAGCATGTGTTCGTGGCATTAACCCTAAGCTAGACAGATGAGCGACCATGTGGAAGTCAGCTCGTATATCATGAACAGTCTTTCCTTCCATAAAGTGGTCACAAATATGTGCCATTCTAATATTGAAATTGAACAAACGATCGCCTCCGCTTGGAGCTGCACACGCATCGAAAAGTAGATCGCAGAACCAGCATCCAAGCTTCTTTGGGACACGGTCGTGTAAATGTTCAACAACTATGTGGTCAACCCAGGCCTCGATTTCGTCCCGGCTGAATACCATCTGACAGCCGAGGGCACTCATCTCGCAAGGTAAGATAGGTCCATTAATCTTCGAATAGATCGTACCAAAGTCCAAGACGCTATATGGCTGTAGACACCAAGGCATATCAACGGAAGAGGATGACGATGCTTCTTCAGTTTGGACGGATGATCCTACTAGAGACTCTGGGGGCGACCAGAATTCATTTTTCTGTTCAATGCAATCTTCATCTATTATAGGCACTGAAGCTTCTGATATCGCCTTGAGATGATCAAATATGTGTTCCAAGTGCATATCAACATTTCGGAAAATCACCTTATCAACACAAAATGGACACGGATAATAAATGCTCCAAGTCGAAGTGTGGTGAAGTTTCTCATGATGCCGCCATTCTCTAGGATTGTTGAATGATATCACACTAATATCCTCACTAAGGGGGCAGTTAGGAAATGTGCAAACCAAGGGTCGTAGGTCGGCCGAAATATGTTCCCTAGGCCGTTAGGAGATCTGCTTTATCATGCTAGCTTTAAATTCAAGGAGTGTAACTTACTTCCATTCTGTAGGGTTAATGTCATTATCCATAGCCCGTAAGCAGACCATACAAGTGAATGTTCCCCCCTGCGCAGCTTTTGGAATTGCCGGAATCTTCAATGCCTTTCGGTTGATCATGTTCGGTCGCTCAATCGAATCGCCTTTTCTTTGAAATAGCATGGATGCTAAGTTTTTATGACCATTAGAATTTGTATAGTGAAGTGGGTCATGAAGATTTGCTTTTGATCATCATATGCAGTTAGGGGTGAAGGCCTACCCTTCTCTGGGATTTCTAATTCCGCTCGCTGTAATTTCTCGGAAATAGCTGAGTATGCTTTGCTAAGTCTCTCTACGAGCCAGTGTGGGACCGATGGAAATCTTTCGTGAATTTCCTGATAATAGGTCGATGCGCCGTTCCAAGCCGGGTCAATTTCTGGAAAGGAACCCGAATGACTAGACTCATTGGAGTCTTTCTGGAAATCATCTATTGCTAAGGATAACTCCATGAGACAGTCAATGAGAACTTGAATATCTCCAAGGGGATCTGACAAGCCCGGCGCGAGATCGTCCGGACCAGAGGGGGAACAATCTATCACTTCTTTGTTTCTCTCTTGAAGGGTGGCTAATATGGTTTCAAGACTTGACTTAAGCTCGTTTTCTCCTAGCGGAATATTTGCTGCTGGGTCCTTCATAACGATTGACGGGATTAGGCATGTGGTTATAACGGTCCCGATCTCGTATAATCTGGAGAGAACCGCAAGGTACAGATCCACGGGGTCGGATGGGATGCAACCTCGATGCCACAAGTGAAGGCGTTCGGCTTCATGGCGAACCCTGCCGATGAGAACATTTTGATTCGATATTTCACATTGACCTTCCATATAACGAGCGACATTTGACAGGACCAAGATGATTGAATTAGAACACTGGGGTACTATATTCTCTCCATATACTGTAGCCGGCACCACAGTCCGATCTTGCTTTGATGTTGCCATAAGCTATTCTACTAATTCGTAGAGTGAACAGCGTGTTTTGTTAGAGATAGGATATTCTGAAGGTAACGATTATTATCTTTTCAGTATTTCACGATGTATCATACATAATGTAGACAGGTATCTATGCTTTCAAGGCGCGGCTGAAATTATTGGTTCAGAGTGTGCCAACAGACCACTGCTACATTACAGTCTCTCCAATCAAGCAATATACCTACACCGACGTCTTCGTCTACTTCTTCGAGTTACGTACCAGGTGGTCGCTGCACTATATAGCGGGGTTTTTATGAGATTTATATACCATAAGAGATTGGAAGAAACCCCCTAATGTCCGTCAGCCGATCTATGAGTAGCAAAAAATACATATGATAAAACACATCACATAGGACCAAGATGAGTGGCATTGAAGTTCTTAGTGCAATTTTGGGTGTAGTGCCTTTGATTGTTGAAGCATATGACCATTCCGACTCAGTCCTAAAGGGCGTTTCGACCCTTGCTAATAGACAAAAATACGAGAGAGAATTGAGGACACTCCGATGTAAGCTCGACACCCAGAAGGCTATCTTTCGAGCGAACGCGAGCAATATAACATCGACCATCAGTAAGGACCGCATGAGAATTGTTCAGCAGTTCTCAGTTTACGTTACTTTAGAACAAGGCGGTTCCAATGTCCTAGAGAATAACTATCGAGAAGACAACAAACCGGGTACCCTCCAAGCTCTATTCGAAAGCTGTGCAGACACACTCCAGGAGATCTTTCAGTGTCTCAAGTCAGTTACGAATGTCCTTAAGCCATTTACTAAAGACGAATTGGCAGCGAAACAAGTAAGAAAAGCAGAGCCCACGACCATACATCTCTGATAAGACATGAATAGATACTGATTGAAGAATAGTCTCTATTGGCTGATTTTGGCGTCCGACTGAAGTTTGCTTTCAAGCAGTCCGACATAGAAAAAAAGATTAGCGGCTTGCGAACGCTCAACGAAGACTTTGTATTAATAAGGAAAGAAATTGTAAGAATCTTAAACAATGATGGAGAGTGTCAGGAATTTTCCATTTGTAAACGTCGGGGCCAATGTTCTGGGAATGGGCAGCCTGGGCTTTACCCGTTTAAACAAGTTCAACATGCCTCCTCGGGGTTGTACAGAACCATCAGTGAAAAATGGACCTGCGGCATCCATGAACAACACACGGTGCATATATTAAGCCTCCAGCAACAAGAGAAATATGCAAATATGGACCCAGTGAGCTTTATGATTGCAATCCTCTCCAACGATGATAGTCCCGAAAGCCCCTACGCTCTGCAATTCCAAGTCGAACACTGCCAATGCAAGGTAGCAGAAGACGCAAAAACACTAAAACTAGAGACTTCACAAGAGCATATTGATACAGCAACGCACAAGAATCGAATGATTCCAGAGGCAGTAATATCAATGCAGGGCCCGAATATGGAGACACTCGCTTCATCATTGCAGAAGGGCTCACGAGAATGGATATCGGGTATTACAGAATATAGTCGAAAAAGGGTTCTAGGAAGAACTAAGTTTTATTCTCTCCACGAGAACATTCCGCTAGAACATCTGAGCTTCACTGCTACCCTAAAGGAAGAGGAGCCTATAAATTACTCAAAGATACCTTCTGTGGATCTGGAGAATATCCCCGACCATTGTAATTATTTCACAGAGCGGTACATAACATCCCCAGAAAAAACTTGCATGGAGCATATTGGTGGTCAGTGTACCGAACGATTCTCTCTACAGCCAGCGGAACGGGATGTTTGTAGACGCTACACATCCTTATCTGAACTTATTCGCAAGAAATCAGAGGATCCTTTAGACCAAGGTCTATCGCTTCCATTGTCGATGGGCCTAGCACATTCGGTCGCAAATGCTGTATTACAGTTTTACTCCAGTCCATGGCTACCGGAGCAATGGGAGAGCAACGATATTTACCTCGGGATGGGAAACACCGATGGCGAAGTACCGTATTCTAACGTTTATTCGGTCTATGTCTCGCTGAAATTCGGCATGGATACGAAAGGCAAGGGGGTTGCCGGCTTAAATCAGAAGCCAATTGGTACCCACAACACTCATAGATCCACGACCAAGATTTTTGATATAGGAATCCGAAACGAGCGGTTATTCTGCCTAGGGGTAGTCCTTCTAGAGATAGGTTACGCGAAGTCTTGGGAGCTACTTCAATCTAGCACAGTGGAATCACTGCCAGCACATCGGAGGTCCAACTACTTCGTAGCGGAGGCACTTTCACGAAGACTAGTATGCCGTATGGGACTAGAATATGTGCGTATTATAAGGAAATGCATCTCATGCGATTTCGGGCTTGGGGAGACGGATATGGATAACGATGAGTTGCAGAGCAAATTCATGTGTGACGTGATAGATGTGCTAAGAGCTGCTCAGGATACTCTTGCGGCCCTAAGTATGGCACAGGTGGGTCGGCTATAACGACTGCGAGATGCATGAATATAAGGAAGGTACATGACTCGACGAAACTATCAAGGAAATGTAACGGCTTCAAATGAGTTATCTAAAGTACTAGACGCTTTTAACAGGTATAACTAACCGTCCAACTGTTAGATATTACAGTTACGCATAATGAAAGACAGGCTAGCAAGTAGCATATTGGTGTTATCTATCGGTCCATGCCCCTTCTATGGTTGGGATTACCCACCTTATATTAATGTAGAACTTGATAGCTAGGTACTCTCCAAGGGGAACCAAGAAAAGTTCTCAGAAAACCCATGATCTAACCTCTGGTTCATACTAGCTTCTACATACCCCTTATATTCACATTCCATCATGGATGATCCCTTACAATCCTAAAAATCATCATCATCGCCCTCTGAGCTTGCTTAAGATTGAATTCGCGATTCATCGTGATCAGTGACCGTGACTAAGCTTCAAATACGGTTTCTTCGATAACATATATCAGAATCTTCCTAATGAGAGTAACAAAATAGAAAGGATAGACGTTGTTCATTCTACGCCTAAAATATTGTCTACCAAAAATACTAAGTAAGTCACTAGAACTTTTAAATATTCTGTGGTTTGATTAGATGAGGAAACAGGGCGCTTGTAGAGCGACTTGTAGCTCACCATATAATATGTTATTTAGACTGGCATAGAATTCTGTCCGAAGAAAGATGGTACTTTATCAACTTGACTACCCCTACCTTAGGTCAGGTACTTAAATACCTACATACGTTCGCCTCTTCGCGCCCAGGCGATACCGCACTCCAGCTAGAGATCGTGAAAGACCGAGGATGTCCTACTAGACTTCCAAGGCTAATAAGAGGCCATTTCAACCTCTGTGACTTTCTTGAAAAGGCATGCCCTTTATGATGAATTACTAACATTTGAAATGCCTGGAAAGCAAAGGAAAGTACACTTGTTTCGAAGTAATTTCAGGTAGCTCGAGACTCAGAATACCTAGGTACCTACGCATGGTATTAGTGACGATATCGTAATTCCAATTATCCACGCCTCCAGGGAAAGTAATAACTATAACAGGACGTGCATAAATCAACCTTCTAAGCGAACCAGACTTGAGTGTCAACCTCTGGCTTTTAGCCATAGCACTTAGAAAATGGATCGCATACAGGGGTGCCATCGATGGGCTTCGCATGTCTCCTACCGAATATTTTCCAACGGCCATGGCCGTACAAGGAAACCTAGGACGTATTTTGTCCGGGATTCGAGATTTCATGAAGTATATCATTAAGAGACACCTAGCCCATATACTCTCTCGATATGAGTTAAAGTACCTATTATGCTTAACACCTTGATATGATTATTCGAAATATCAGAAGCACCCATTGACTTGCTTGCTGCTGCCCAAAGCCAAGCTATGGCTACCAACTAACTTCAAAGACATATTGGGGTGGTTGGTTGTGAAGGAGTGGGTCGATATATGTGATATAATCTGCTCAATCTTGCTGCCTAAAAACTGGCTATCTTTTAGGAAACACCGCCTATTATCCCGTTGCTCGAGAGACTTTGATGAGCCGAGGTCGAGTAACCCTGGAAATATTCATATCGTAATTGGCTAAGACGTGGATTTAAACTTATGATGTTAGACCGCCGTAAAAGTTTTTATAAGTACCTAGGTAGGTACGTGAAATGTCACTTATTTGCAGGGAGTTATGTTTATAACTGGTGCAATTCTCTTGAACTACCATTATACAACTATTAACTTGAGACTTGAGGCCTAAGCAATTCCCATAAATCAAAGAATGGACTATATCACTTACCTAATGCTATCACGTAATGAGAATTTACTTCAAGTGGTTTATAACGCTAAACTAAAGAATCTCCATCAAGGAAATATCAAACGCAAATGAAATGTCGATGAAGATCGGATACACATGTGAGATTCTGAAAATCTAGACCTTAGACGGGAATATACAACTATCCGATCACCGATTGACACCGTCGGTTAATCTCGCTAAAACGCATGCACAAGCGGACGCAGTACCTAAGGCTGAGGATCCATCGCTGAAACTTAAAAGTTCAATCTACAATTGCCATGATTGGTTCATTTTTCAGGGGTTTTTGTGGATTCAGGTACCCGATCCGCTTCACCCGTTCAATTGGGATTTAGAGGCCGCCTATGATATTCAAACCCGCAACCAACCATTTTGAAACCTTTATTCCCGCTTGTTTCGATTGACTGGAAGACTAAGTGTAAAAAAAAGTTCTGACTATACACGATAACCACTCGTCTCGGCGTAATCGACTATGACGGTTTAATATATCTATCACCCAACACCTAGATCATGAAAATTAAAATCTCATAACTCGACGTTTTCCCTTCGGCCTAATTCTTCACATAGAACTATAACGCCTCTAGATATATGGATTAACTCAAGATACATTCTGCAACATCTAATAATGACACAAGCCGGGACAGAGCCCGGTGTAAGGGAGTCTCTTACAACGGAGCCCAAAATCTCTGGTACAAGCACGGACAAGCCGGAAAATCCGTCAGTCGAGATCGGTCAGCCTGAAGCGGTTGATGTCAACACCAACACCGACGTAGACGCGGAAGCAGTAGACGATGGCACCTCGAAAAGGAAGCCATTGGGGTTCTACCTCTCCTTCTTAGCCATCAATATTCTTGTCTTTTTGTTTTCTCTAGACGCTACCACTCTCGCAGTGGCTATTCCTGTAAGTGGTTTGTTTGTCCCCCTTTTCCCCCTTGTCCTCGACTTTTTTTTTCTGCTAGCTTTACAAAAAGTCAAGTTGAGAACAATCGTACTAACATACCCTAGGGGATCGCCGAAGAACTTCATGGTAGCACGTTGGAATCTTTTTGGGCCGGCATCGCCTACTATCTCGGCCTCGTTGTTAGTCTACCCCTATTCGCGAGCATTTCCGACGTCTTTGGCCGGAAACCCCCGCTTTACGTAGCTTTCGTGCTCTTCACCGCCGGCGCTCTGTCTTTCTCCCTCGCAAAAAATATGGCTGCTGTCATTGCCGGCAGAGTCATCCAAGGCCTGGGTGGTGGCGGTCTCGATGTTCTGGGAGAGATTATTGTTTCCGATATGACTGCCTTGAAGGAGCGACCTCTGTACCTCGGAATCATGGCCCTTCCTATTGCTGTTGGTAGTATTATTGGGCCGACGATCGGCGCGCTTTTCAGCGACTTCGTTACGTGGCGGTGGATTGGTTGGATCAACTTACCATTTTTGGGAGTCGCCTTTCCCCTACTTGCCTTCTTTCTTCGTCTTCGATCACTTGGTACATCGTTCGATGCTAAGCTAAAAGGCCTGGATTGGAGTGGCATGGTACTTCTTACGGTCGGGTGTACTGTGTTTGTGTTGCCCCTGAGTTGGGCTGATGCACTGTACCCGTGGAATTCCTACCAGACTCTGGTTCCCCTACTCCTGGGCGCCGCAGTCATAGCCCTTTTTGTGTTTTACGAAACGAAGCCCAAGGCCCCAGTTATCCCACTTCGAATATTCCAGTCCCGAACCGCGGCGGTAACCTTGTGCGGCGCCTTTATCCATGGCATGACATTATACACACTTCTGCAGTACCTCCCTCTGACTTACCAGGCTGTCATGCTTGATACACGGATCGGAGCCGCTGTCTCGTTGCTTCCCACCAGTGTCATCAGCGTCGTAGGCGCTATTGCTTCAGTAATAGGAATTGGAAAACTCGGACTGGGGTACCAGAGGAGGATTTGGCTGGCTTGGGGTTTGGTAACTCTAGGAACCGGCCTCCTAATCCTATTAGACCCGTATTCATCAGCTGGTATGCGATACGGAATCCCTATCATATGGGGCGCTGGAGTTGGCGCTCTGCTTCGTCTTCTGCATCTTCCTATGCAGGCAAGTGTATCGAGCGTCGATGACACGGGCCATGCAATCGCCCTATTATTGACCTTCCGGTGCCTGGGTGGCTTAGTCGGACTTGCTATTGGTTCAACAATATTTAGCAGCACCTTCGGGTCTGCGATCGCGACAGTTAGAGAACTGCCCGATTCTCTCAGTCTCCTTAGCGACCCGCACAATGCTATCGCCTTCATTCCAATAATGCGGACCGTGAACCTTCCGGCAGACGTTATAGAACCCGTCCTAAATGCTTACTTGACGGCTATGCGTGGCGTATTCTACGCCATGATCGGCTTCTCTGGCTTTGGTCTTGTGACGTCTTTGTTAACGGAAGAGTTAAGTCTTCAAAGAACGGAACGCGGACGACAGCAGTTCGAGACGTAATTCTCTACTGCATAACTGAAGTAGGGTTATACGAGGGCAGTCAGCCAAGTTTGCCCCTAACGAGGTTCAGATAATATGATCATGAACATTTTAATGAGGATGTTGGGAACCAGGTATATGATAATGCTAATAAGAGGCCGCAACACCTTTAGACGTTGCTATAAATTAATGATAATAGTAGAAATACGACACGATACAGATATTAGATTAGATCTATAATCAAGTAATATATTCATGACCGCTAAGTATGGCGGGCTCTCGTTTTACTATAACATATTCTCAGTTAAGTTCAAGTACTTTCACAAATAGGGCTTGGCGGCAGGCTGGCGTTCCTATTTATTCTAATACACCAGGAAACGAGAAAATAGTAAAGGAGTACGGCGGGACTCATGAATAAGCACCAAGTCCAACCTGGAATAGTATCACTAATAAACTTAGTACAGGGTTAGGCCTATATATGAAGTTCTCCCACCCTCCTTTTCGAACTTCTGCGCACCATAGGGCTAGGTACTACCCCTATATAAATAACGCTCATCTATATAATGGTTGTTATAAGTACGACTAATGCAGTCTCCTGAGCAGTTGCCCGATTACAGCCTTCGAAATCTCGCTCGACTCCAGCACGTCCTGGAAGTATAAATCCGGCCACATATCCTCAATATTACACGCGGTATACGTCGCGAGCACGGTCCTGAGCTTGTCCTCGTTGCCGCCTTTGTTCATCGTGTTCTTGTACGAGTAGTCGATGAGCTGCGCTACATCAGTCGCCCTTACCCCCTTGTGCAGATCGAACACTTTTAGCGTCCGGTGCAGCTTTCGGACGCTAAGCTCCATGAGCGCGCTGATGTCGTAGCAGTCTGCAAAGGCGTACATACGCGCGTGCGCGAGGAACACCTCGGAGTAGTTGAGCGAGGGGTCCGTGTTCGGGGCCTCCTTCGCTCGGTTATCTGGCTCGTCGCTAACATCTTGCCGGAACTGCTCCCACATTCTCTGCCTATCACCCGTAGGCCCCCCAAATACTACGCCGGGCTTCTTTTTCTTATTGAGCCCGACACCAAACGAAACTGGCGCAGGGTGCCCCCAGCGATTGTATACATTGTCCTCTTCAACTACATCGTAGGGGACTTCTTCCTCAGCCTTTGTTGGGAGTGACCCTGACGTGCCGCCTTCGTCAGCTGGGTGGTTGGTACCTTCTGCGTCACAAAAGGCCTTGACGACATACCATTCTTAATTTTCAGCACTGTAAGCGCGTCTTTGAACGGCTCCGGCACTTTATAATCTCCCGTATACGCGAACTCGCAGAAGCGGGCGAAGGTCCCTTCCTCCACTTCGGGCCACTCTGTAACGCTCTCCTTGGCCTCCTTCCATTCGCCGTTGACCAGAGCGAAGAGGGGCTTAGACATCCGCGCGACTAGATCGGAATGCATAAAGAATTCCTTCTTGTCCGGCCCCACGAGAAATCGGAAGGGCTTCGAAGCCGCGACACTGGATGAGAGCCCAGGTTAGATTCAATAATACAATCACCTATAATACACGGCAGCCTTACATCTCATATGGGACGTTCGCCATTTTTCAATTCGTCAATAAGCAATAATTTAAAGAATTCTAATCGCTGAATATAACAGATGAGCTAGTATTTTAGACATCAAAGAGAGTGAGGTGCTGACCTTGTTTGTATATAAGGCTCAGGCTCTGCTGTATGCGGGGTTCTAAGCAGGCAGCGTCGACAACTAAGCCTGCAGAACGCCGTGCAACGCTACAAAGGCGACAGGTTATAATTGGACATCGCAATACGATACTTGAAAGAAGGCTGGCTTTGGAATCTCATACATGCCAGTTCCCTGAGTGCATCGTGTATGTAACCGCTGGAAGTAGATATTAACAAGACTAGAAAAGTGCACAAGTAGAAGAACCAATTCGGATCCTAGAGATGATTTCAGGTACCTGGGCTTAGTTAGTCTTCAAAATTAATTCTACCTCGCACTGACATCGCTAATCAACTTCATAAGGATCTAGAAGATATTTAAAGTTAGCAATTATAAATATTAATAATATTTAAGACGGTCCTCTTGACGCGTCGGCTACTCTTCTTGTTTGCAAATTCTAAGACGAGTTGGCCGCTATGAAACCAGGCCCAAGTCCCATTTATACAAAAAAGATCAAGTCGTCATCATGCATCCCTCTTCTATTATAGCCTATGACTCAATATCAAAAACGTCGTCGTGGATCACCGTCACCGAGGCTAACTGTCTTAGCCAGAAACGCCGCATCCGAGCCGCCGAAAGCCTCTATAGCCAAACCTGCATTTTTCTTGCGCCGAGTTGTATGTACAGTCGTTTCCATTGGAAATTAATTACCCTTAATACCTGCGCGAAGTCCTTGCTTCCCGGAAGTAATTATATTGCATAGGATCCTGTTCTGGTGGTCCAAGGTCCTCCTGTGGCAGTCCGCCGTAACCTCGCGGGCCGCCTCCTAGCATTCCTACACCCCCTGGTGCCCTAAGAGACCGCTCTTGACTGCGCTCTCTATATCCAGGAGCAGCTACTGGCATAGCTGCCGCATTTACTACCAAGTTGGATCCGCTGTCATTTGCATGCGCATACAATGGGCTACGCGATCGACCGATACTGGGTTCAGGGGCGTAGGGACTGCCTAATGGTTGGTTGTATCCACTTGGGTAAGTCATACCTATATCGGAACTAGGTGAATGTGTTCTGTTCACCATTCCCGGGCTGTCCATCCTGGGAATACTTGGAATCGTCGGACTTCCTGATCTTGATGGTGGCTCACTTCCATTCCACATACTACCTGGCGTACCCGGACGGACAACATCGTTGGAACGGCCGAATATATCGCCGCCACCATGTTCAGATGCAAATTCAGCACGAGTCTTATAATACTCAAAATCAAGCCTCGACTCTGGTACTATCTCAAATCCTGGCAAGCTTGCGGTTTTCCCAGGTTTTCCGGCGTTCATCGGGTTCATGACGTATGCATCAGAGTAGCCAGATGTAGACATCGTATCTCCGGAATAAGCTTCGCGACCATCCGTTAGACGCCCTTTATAAATGGAAGCTAGGATATTCTGAGCCTTTGCGTGCACCATAGGTGTGATGAGGGGCTTGTAAAGAGCAGGATGACCGAATCGATGGGCGAGCCCAACGGAGCGTAACGGGTCCTTCTGCATAACACCCTCAGGATGCTTTTGGATGTTGCGAGTTGAATAGAAATGAATCTTGTCATCGAATGTCCGAGAACAGTAGAATTTAAAGATAAGCATGATAAAGGGTAGAGGAATGGATGCGAAGGCCATTGTGTGGAGTCCGTCACCATGCACCCAAGCCGTTAGGAAGACCACTAAATTGGAGAGGATGGTGCCAAAGACGAATCGATTGAATAAAACTCTCCAGAACATGCCGCCAGACTCTGTCTTCGTCACAAAGATGTAAAGCAACAAGTACTTCTTCAACCACACATCGATAGAAAAGTATAGTGCAGCGGCCGGAAGAACGAGGGGCTGGAGACAGCTAAAACATAAAGCCACGGTAGAGTAGAATAAGAAGTAATTGTAGTAGCTGGCGTAGTCGAAGGATGGGGGCGCCGTGAGTTCAATCATCTCCCTCGGTGTGGGACTAGAAAACTTGCGCATGAAGAAGCTGTAGATGAAGGTCCAAAGTTGGGCCAAGTCGACAGCGGCGCCCAAGTTCCTCTGCAGCAACCAGGTAACCCAGAACGAGGAAATATCACACAGCGAGATAAAGAGAGTCACGCCGAAGTTTGATAGCGTATCCCATGCCTTTTGAGGGTCGGTAGCAACAGACGAAACCAAATTCCAAATGGTGCTGAAGAAACAGAAGACGATTAGGTTGTTGAAGACAAAGAAAGCGTAAAGCTTTCCAACGACATGACGCTCGCGTCCAGTTTTTGTGCGATCACCAGCCCTGATTGAAAGTCGACGGAAGATGATAGGAAGAACCAGATAGACCAGAGACAAGATAGCTGGAGATGCCACACCCTGGACAATGGACCAGAACCCAGTATTGCCGGATAGCTGGGCCTGAAAGGCAGGCCAGACCAACCCCAGGTTACTCAGATTAACCAAGAAGATAGCAATCATAGCACTGGGCGCAACCCAGACTATTGTTAGTAAAGCAATCCAGAAGTTGATAATCATCCTTCTCCAGCTTCGCGTTGCCGGAGTAAGGGGCATGTTATCCCATATGATGTCATTTGGTTTTGGGGCCAAGACAATGGTAGCACCGTGAGGCTTCTTCTTGCGCAAAGCATATGCGATACTATGAGCTTCGGAGATGTCGTCGTAACTGGCAAAACCGTAAGATAAACTACTGCGCTTATCAATGTTGGCTCGGGCCTCCTTCACTTCCAACTCAAGTTCTTTTATTCGTTGCGTGAGGTACTCGATAGCATCGACCTTTTGTCCCTTCGGATAAGTGCTGTATGATGGATCCTTCTTAGAAGGGTAGCATACTGGTCGAGCCGCTGGTAAGTTTTGAGGATCTTTGAGATATTTGGCTAGAACTTTCTCAAGCTTTCGAACGGTATGATCATGCTGCTGAATCAAATTGGGGAGGTCCCTAACGTTACGGGCAGCGGCTGTTTTGGCGAACGAAGCGTGTGGGATAACGTCGTCAATAATCCTCGCAATACCTTCGTCATTAGCGTACTTTCGAGGAAGATCGTTCAACTAGGTACTCTTGTTTAGTTATGATGCGCACTATAGATAGGGGAAAAAAAAAACTAACCATGAGCGTTCGAGCAGATAAACTCTGCTGATACTCTTTAGTTTCGAAATATATTCGTCTGAGCTTCAGGACTTCCCTATAGTTCCACCACAAAAACCCGATGATGACGAAGTTGAACACGTATGCTGTTACCACAATCGCCCAGATAGGTTGGTCGTTGACATTCGAGGGTGTCAGCCTCATGAACCATCTCTGGTTGCCCGTCTTGTCGCTGTTCAGGGTATAATAGACAGGGAGGAGAATGCCGCATCCAAGAACACCAAGCGTAAGGAAGATATTGCGGCACATAGATGTAAACCTTATAAACATAGCAGCGTCCATGCCGGCATGGGAGATCATATCTTTCTCACTCGTCTTCCATAACGGCGGGATCCACGCAAGGTATCCCTTGCCAATCGGTGGTGGTGCATGTTCCTCGTCGGCATGTTTGAGTTTCGGTGCATAGACAACGGTATTATACGGTCGAACGAAGGAGAAAGCAATAGCAATGAACGCTGTAAATCCTACTGATGTGCCCAAAGCAGACCAGATAGCACCATCCGTAAGCTATAAGAAGGTTTAAGTCAGCTAATAATTCCACAAGCGAACATTGTATGTAGGTAAGTTGGTCTAATTACCGTCTGTTTAAAGGGGTTCCGCAGCAATTCTAGCAGCTCTTCAACCGGGTTTGGACCATCCCTGGGTTGTAGGAACCGCGCATGAGCCCAGACATCCATCTTATCGCAGAGGCTTGGTTAGCCGTCTGTGGCCGGTAGTGGAAGTGGATTCCGAACGATTAAGTCGATTGGAGGCCCGGAGAGGTAAACCTCGGTGGCCAATTGTCGCAAGAAGAAAAAAAAAAGCGTTTAAGTTCGTATAGGATTCATCCGAAAACGTCTAGAGAGCATCGGATAGTCCGATATCTTTTAATGACCTATACCCTATCGTTGGATCGGATGGCGAAAGGATGCCGGTGTTTTGTATTTTTCCTCGACAAGAGAATACAAGTTCTTATTCTCTAACAAAGGCGCTCGGGGTAAAAGCGTTCGTTATAGTCGAGAGGCTGCTTAGGTCGAAATGCACAAAGCGGCTACAAACGAGCGACGTGACCGCGGGAATAAATCGAGGGTCCTACAGGTTACACGAGCGAAGGGAGAAAGAAATAGTGTATACTATGGATAACTATATTACGTAGTATAGGTGTAGGTGGGCTCGAGGTATCGTAGAAGTGTAGAGGACGGTACGTGAATGGTGATTGTTTGTCGGTAGGGAGGAGAAGGATACCTTTGGTGAAGGATGGAGGAGAGCCAAGATTCGCGCCTATCAAGATCTGATATCGACGTGGGGATAAACGACAAATAATAATAGATGTGTTTAGGTATGTACCTCTCTTATTTGAGATCGGTTAGGTACCTCTTAAGATAAGAATATAGGTAATGTATATTTTGAAATGTATCAGATAGGTATGTACTTGACAAATTCAGGTACGTGTATAGTACTTTATGTATGCAAATATCTAAAAAAGAAGGTATCGCCATATACAAATGAAGAAGAAAAAAAACGAATGCCTTGTTTGAGAAAAATTTTGGAAATTTCAGGAACAATGATGACTTTGAGTCGGGAACCCTTCTGAACCCATTCTGGACCCAGGGGATGGTTAATGGAATGACGAAAGGCCGCATTGCCGACTTGGAACACCGTCGAGAGCTAAACTCACTACATGGTACAATACATGCACTAATCCGGCTGGGTTTTGAAGCTACATGCAATTATCAAATCTGCTCAAGCCGCTGTTTCCAAACTCTGTGGGTTGTGGTCAGAGATCAGCACTTTATACACGTACTTACAAATAAGGGTATTACTAAATGAATTATCGCTAAATCAGCGATTACCTATCAAGTACCCCAGGTTGGCAGGTTGGAAGGTTACAGCTCAATTTCTGTTCCTGCAATTGATAGCCTACTTTGAGGTACACGCCATCACTTGCATGTGGAATACCTACTGCGCAGATATCAGCATCGCGGTAATGCATGTATATCTACCTACCTATGCACTTCTGAATTTACACAACATCCGGATATTATTAGACGATCTCTTCTATAATCATAGGTCGAATAACAACAATTTTCAACCTTTACAAACAGGAGTAATTTTCTACCATTGAATACAAACATCCAATAAAGACATATTGCACAAACGAGATGTGGCCAGTGTGAATACCATGTACCTCATCGATACCTACCCACTTTACTACTTTAGAGAAAAGCTTGAGACTCAATGCCAAACATCCCATCCAATCGCGTAGCTGCGTACTTATTTAACCCCCACCAGGGATTCTATTTTTGACTAGGTCGATGCCAGGGGTCGACACTACCGCCTAGCCAATGGGACCGTGTGACCTGGGGATAACTTAGTGGGGCCATTCTAGAAATACGAGCTTCGACCGCCAATTATGCAAGACATTGCTGGACATTGTTGGCCTCAACATTGTCTTTTAAATGGCCTTACGCGCAGGTCATTTTCTGTCTCATATATCACGCGCTTACAGACGCGTGCGTATAAAAATAAACTGCCCAATATAGAATGGCTTTGCATACTCTGGTTACCTATTATCAACATCTGCATATAAACATACATCTAACTTATCATATACCTACGCAGCCTCGAGTCAAGTGGTCTACCACTCAAGAGTTAGCAAGGTCCGGTTATCTGTAACGTAGTAAGGGTCGCCGCCGATCCCCCGAACCAGGGTCTCGGGAATTGGGGCTCGCAATCCACTATGTAAAGAACCTCATCCTGGGTGATGCGTAAATCTAGTTTTTCGAGGGGCTCCTAAATCATTGAATGACAGCCAATAGACGATCCAGGGAAACACCCATTACACGTACATACACTGCAGGTACGTACGTACAAAACTTTAGTCTTCAAGATGTCGTGGCCGGCGGCCTCGGTCCCCTAAACGGCGTATCCCCTATCCAGGCTAAGAATTTGATGCCCCAGGTCAATTTTGAGCCATCACGCTACCATTAGGCATCAAGATATTCGTACCATGGCAAAGCGGCTCAAACTTTTATGCATAAGTGAATAGTTAACATACTCGAGGATATTACAATATCCCTTCCGCGTATCCGTTTAAGGTCCATGTGGGCGACCCCACGTGACGAAAGACATCAGTACCAAGAACTAAGCACTCATGGGAAAGATGGCTCTCAATCGATGATATCAATGCGTACCAGATTATGAATGGGGTCATTCATACATTAAACATTCTCCCCATCCTAGGTAGGATGTGCCGTAATAGCCAGTCGAAATAATATAAAGCCGTCTAATCCGTACACTAATGTAAGAAGCGATGTTTACATCACGGAAAGTCCCTCGCGGAAATTCCCCATAATTGTTCGTTTATCCCGTCGCCCTTAACTTCTACCTTTATCACCTTCAAGGACCGGTTTTACAGTTTATTGGAAATGAAACACAGCTATGTATTATTCATTTTTACGTACTTGTCAATTTTAGAGAACACGCGTGGTGCCTTAATTGCTGGCGCCATCTGAACGTGATGAAGTAGAGCTCAACGGGATCTATTAGATGCGTCCTCTTACAGGATATCAAGCCTCGGCGCGGAGTTGCTTTCATCCAGTGAGGAACAGATAAGTAATATATTGCTAGCAATCTTTGGGGTAGGGATATGCGTTGTGTGAAGACTGAGGTGAAGCTTTCTTCTAAGAGTCCTTGACCGCATCGTCGACACGATTAAGCACAGAAAAGTACATAATATCATCAATACCCTGTCCCTTTTCTTTCATATACAACTTATTTAGGTATGCTTATGAATACATCCGTACTTCAATCTAAAGTTATAAGCTGCCTAGCACTTATTTAAAGCACGTTATAAAACGTGAATACATGTCCTCAAGTAAAAATTAAGCACGAGTAGATATTCCAATTATATCAACAAACCAAAGTCTCTAAAACGATCGAGGCTTACTATTGTAGGAATCGCAGGGAAGAACATAACCGGTCAAATGTTAACGAGCAAATATACCTGTGCTTAGTTCGTACCTGAGGACATCCAGATTACGAACGAAGGCTTCGAGTTACGAGTATAGACCGATTACAGTCTCATTAAGTATCTATCTATCTAGAATCCCCTGCAACAAAGCGCAGAGTGGTGACTTTAAAACAGAATAGTTAGTTTAGAAAAGGAGTATGTTTTATATAGACCTTGAAGACTCCTCCCCCCCCTTTTCTACATGGAAGGCAAGAAGGAAATCTCACTTATCAAGGGTCTCACTTGAGACCCCTTGTAAACCAAGAACTAGTTTAGTACCGTATGTATGGCTCTGACTTCAGAGCTATCTTGGTTAGAGTTCCTAATTGTTTCCTAACCTTTTACTCCACCACGTAAAAGGACTCATGCGTGAACCGTACGGATAAGGATAGCGTCTTATCACATCGGTTTCCACCAACACTACCTAGGTAGCTTTCTTGCATCGGTGTGACATGTAGCTTAATAGTGGTAGAAGTACCCAAGGTCGAAACACCAACGTTTACGAGGGTCGTTAGAGCGGCTCTGTGATTGCCGGGCAAGACCCTAATAGTTAACTCTAAGTTACTTTTAGCCGCATAAATACATGATCGAATATACTGTTTCTTATGAATATACGAATAGCTTCACCGAAAATTATTGGCTCGGGATACGGTATATTAGAGAGCGAGGCGCAACGTAGATTGGTAAGCATGATGGAATAAACATACCGTGCAACCGCCATTTAATCTACATATTTATACTTTCTACTAGATGTATCTCACGACTTTAGTTGACCGTTCTCAGGATGTCTACTACAGGTGACCCTACGATACTAACTTGTCCTATCTTTAGCTACCTAACGCTACGTTATATCGCGTCGCACCATACATATTCCCATTGTACAGGCATCGGGTTTCCATAACAAGTACCTCGCACAACAACAGAAACAAGAAAACAAAAGCGAAAATCGACCCCTACTCTCGTGATATGGGCTTTTTATCATTCAAGTACCAATATGTACAATCCAGTTATCAACGCAACATCATTACGCCCCGCAAGCCTTTGAAAGGCGACTCCCCCCAACCAGCGCCTCCAAAATCCCAGTCCATCCATAAGGTAAGATAGGTAGGTAGTCTTTTAGATGATAAATCGCAAATCGATGTGTATACTTAAGGAAGGGGGTAAAAAACCAACCGAAAATTCATTCATCGATTTTCTTTTTAGCTTAGCTTAAATGGATTTTTTTTTAATCCGCAGCGCCCTGGCTTCTGGTCTTCCTCGCCGTCCTGCCAACGGGAGGCGGGGCTTTCTTATCTTTCTTCGGTTCTTTCTTTGGCCGGCCAACTTTCTTCGGCGCGCCGTTAGTAGTAGCGGCGGCGGCGGCGGCTCCATTAGTCTTTTGTTTTTTCTCGGCGGGCGCATCTTCCGGAGATTCTTCCTCTTGCGCGACATCGCCATTAGACGCTTCAGACTCGCTTGGTTTGCGCTTCTCCCCAGTGTTGGCTTCTGATTTGTCAGGCTCGGCAGCAGCTGGCGCGGTATCAGTCTTTGGCGCATCTTTCGCCGGTTCTTGAACGGGTAGTGCACCGGTCATCTCGGCGGGCTGAGGTTGATCTGGCATATCTTGGTCGCGAACCTCTTCGATACTAACGGGTTTAGGAGGTTCTTTAGCTTCACCATTAGAAACTGGCGGCGCATCGGCCGTCGCATCGGCCGTTGCTGTCTCTGTAGAAGCAGGCTCTGAAGTTACAGTATCGGCTGGCTTCTTCGGCTGCGAAGCCAACTTGTCAGCAGCGTCTATCTTCTCGGTCAACTCCTTTGAATCAGCGGTAGCAGTAGTATCGTTTTGCGCCGGGGTCTCGGAGTCTGGCGCAGTTGCCGCTCCAGAAGTTGCGGTATTGGTCGCGATTGACGGCTCCATGGATTCTTCTGCAGCATTCATGGGGCCTTTCGCAACTGGCGGGTTACTGGGCTGCGGCACGGATGCTGTCGCTTCGCTACTCGCGCCTATTTCTATACAGTTAGTACACTGTGTTAAATATATTGCGATCCGGGCGCATAGCCGTATAAATGCGCAGTTGAGCTTAAAACGACTCAATTGGGCCTAGATAAGGATCGCAAAAGCTTCTATGATGCATAGACCACAGATTTGATGAGAACAATACCTTTATCGATGCCGTTAGTCGTGTTGTCGGCCATATTGATGACGTCAGAAGAGCTGGTCAAAGAAGAGACACAGTGTGCGATAAGTTGTTATAAGGAGGCCGTAGCTGAGGAGATATGCGAGCTGAAAAGCGTAAGTACGTAAAGCTTCGTTTGGAAGTTGTGTGTTGAGCGTTGATAGAGCTTTTAGAGGGTTGTTAGAAGCTGACACGAAAAAAAGAAGAGAAAAGAAATAGAAACGGAGGAAAATCGAGGTGAGGTCGACCAAGCTTCTTGATCCATCTCACAGTTTAGTAGCACGAGCGAATCAGAAGCATCGACGGACCGGGAAAACTATTAAGGAGAGGGAAGCTTTCCACATTTGCTTTCAGATCCTTACCGCGACCGGGTCACAAACATACTACGTTAGGTATATAAGTAGTGTACCTATACGTACAAGTAAGTATACATACATAGTGTATAGGTAAGGTAGTGCATAAGGATAAACCGAACAAGGGGTGGGGAGAGGCAGGGGAGGAGCATGGAAGCACGAAGAGCTAGGGAACGCTTGCATCCGACTACCAATAGAACTACTCAATAAGACTACCAATGGGGGGACCAATGAGGGGAAAATGCAGAATAATTGCGAAGAGCTGGAACCGGGGCAGATTTGGTCGACCATTCCGGGCCATTGGGGATTTTACGAATTTCCAGAATTTACCCAAGAGAGTCAATCATCAGACCACCACCATCTGCACTCGACAGTACAGCATATACTGTAACAACATACTGTAACATACACTAACTTGTGTAAGTTGCGTATATTACATAGTAAACAGGATGGCTTCTCTTTGTGAGTACATACATCATAGAGGGATGCGTAAAAGTAGAAAGAGAAGACAAACCGATGCTAACCAGATTCAAATGTTATGGGAGGATAGGTAAGGATGAAAAAGCCATTGCGAATGTCATTTGTCAGCTTGTGGGATGACGTTTGCATCGGACATATTGCTTTTGTACCAGCCAACACCAGCAAGCATGATTGATCTTATACCCGATTAAGGATGTGTAGTTGTTTTAATATTGTTTATGTAGACTCCAGACAGAAATGAGTAGAGAAAGATTCACGGTTTTATATATTTAATCGGTTTCGAATTTCTTGTTCTTTTGTTTTTTCGAAGATAACAAAATTTGTAAGGTAAGTTCCGTTAGCAGACCTCATTCAATTTATTGTAAAAAGCTGAGGCTCTTGTGGAAAATGGCATGATAGGCGGGTTTTAAAAGAATGGGAGATCGGTGATCCACAATTGCCAAAGGATTCAAATCTTATTTGTTGGCTTAAGTGATCGTTATGCTCACGACATAATGATTGAACAATTCCCATCCCGCCCCAAATATTCCGAGCCCAAAGCTCAAAAAAAAAAAAAAAAAAAAAAAAAAAAAAAAAAAAAAAAAACTATGCCGACTAGCCGATATTCTGCCGCCAAGAGAAAATCTCCAACTAAAATATGATCAGGCATTGCGTCACGTGGCCAAGACGGACGGGGTTTTAACCAATCACGTGTAAAACCTCTTCCCCAAATCCAAACTGTCGGCTCCACTTCTAAACTCTCTTCTTTTCCTTCCAAGACTCGACCGCGAGTCGCGCACCGCCAACACCCAGCCTTGTGAGCCTCTCAGAACAAAGACCTTATAGCAGCCAAGTCTTAGCGCTAAGAGGCCAAGGCTTGGTTCATCTTGGGGCCAAGCCTTACGATACCAATAATGAATATAGATTTTTCCTCTGCTGTGCCGAACCCCGCCGTTATCTCTTGCTTAGGAGCCTCATCCATCCTCTATGTAGTGGTTTGGTGCCATCTCTGACGTTGTAATTTCTTGGGGCCGAGTACATGCCACTTTTTTCAGCTTTCTATTAGCCAATTAGAGATCTTTACCAGTTCAACGTCCACGCTAATTGTTGTTTTTGGTGGCTTGTCAACTTCTCGAGCGTACTAGAAATGCATCATGGTGGTGATAAGTCTTCTTGGTTTACTTGGCGCCTATGATGGAATTACAAAGACTTTGTATTTCCCTGCGGTGGTCCCCCGCTGCCAGGCAAGCTGTTTGCTCTCATTCGAGATTATAAAGGAGATCCATATCCCGGGCAAATCCGGCTGGGCTTCGAGGAAACTTATGTGATCAGATGATTCCTTCTTTTTAACCTATCTAGAAAGGTTTAAAGTTTAAAGACTAAATAAAAAGCTTGGAATTTATAGACGTTTACACCTACAATTATATACATCTATGAGGAACCAAGTTCTGAGACCAGACACAAGCCGACAATATTCGTGTCTACCCCAATCTCGATTCGATGGCTGGCCAATTTGAACGCCATCCATTCCTCTTGACTGTCCAAGATGTTGCCAAGGCTCTCGAAACAGACCTCGAAAGAGGCTTGTCCTCTTCGAAAGTCAAGCAGTTACAGGAGAAGTATCCCCCTAATGAGCTAGATGTCGGCGGAGCTATTCCCTGGTATAAGATTTTCCTTAAGCAATTAGTAAATGCTATGATCTTGGTAAGCTCCCTTTTACACCAAGAACCGGGAATCGCGCCATGGAGCTAATGATAAACAACAGATCTTGTTTCTTGCCATGGGATTAAGCTTTGGTATGAACGATTGGGTTGAAGGGGGTGTCCTCCTTGCTGTCATTGTACTTAATGTTTCAATTGGATTCTATCAGGAGTATGGTGCGGAAAAGAAGTTGGACGCTCTCAGAGCCCTCTCCGCTCCCAGCGCCATGGTACTTCGTGACGGTAGAACCCGAGTTATTCCTAAGTAAGCCTGCACTGTTGATTCATGCAACTTCGATTAATGCTAACGTATTTATAGTGCCGAGGTTGTACCTGGTGATGTTGTCATTCTGAAAATGGGTGACACAGTACCTGCCGACGTCCGTCTTTTCGAAGCCATGAATCTGGCTGCCGACGAGCAATCTCTCACCGGAGAGTCGGTCCCCGTTGAAAAGATAGTCGAGCACTTGGAAGATGAAGATCTTGGAATTGGCGATCGTATAAACATTGCCTACGGCACAACGACTATTCGGAAAGGACGTGGCAGAGGTGTTGTTATCTCTACAGGTATGCAGACTGAGGTTGGCAAGATTGCTGCTTCGACTGCGAAGAAACATCGCAAGGCTGGGCGTTCTATGAACTATAAAAAGTACGGAAAGCGACAGCCGATTATTGGTCTTTCCAGGCGCATCTACGATTTTGTTGGCAAGTTCCTTGGACTAACTGAAGGAACTCCGCTTCAGATTAAGCTCTCAAAACTGGCCTATGTCCTTTTTGGCTGTGCTCTTTTGCTTGCCGTCATTGTCTTCGCTGTCAACAAGTTTTCTGGTGATAGAGAAGTCGTTATTTATGCTATAAGCACTGGTATTGCCATTATACCTGAATCTCTTGTCGCGTAAGTGCTTAGCACACCCCTATTCTCGTCATCCTATCGCTAACACTAGTGTGCGTCAGTGTCCTAACTATTACTATGGTCGTCGCCGTTACTGTCATGCGTAAGGCCAATGTGGTTGTCCGGAACTTGTCCGCCTTGGAAGCACTTGGCGGTGTCACCAATATCTGCTCGGATAAGACAGGTACCTTGACCCAAGGGGCGATGATAGTGCGAAAAGTATGGATCCCCTCTAAGGAAATTTATACCGTTGAAGACTCCAAGCACCCAAGTAATCCAACTGAGGGCAGAGTTACGTATTCTGAGGTTGAGGACCAGGCCCAAGAGCCTGAGAAACGAGACTTTGATCAAGAGCGTAGCGCGGCAGTTCTTAAATTTGACGTCCCAGATGAGAAGCTTAACCCCCCTCGCCAAAAGAAGGAAAACGAGAAAGAGGCCACTATGAACCCCAAACTAGAGGCTTTCCTCCTCTCTGCAGCGCTTTGTAACCTTGCTACTGTTAGGCACGAATCGGAGCCTAGTGAAGGCCATCCTGAATGGCAAGTCACTGGTGAGCCGACTGAAATTGCCCTACAAGTATTTGCCTATCGTTTCCAGAAAGGGAAGAAGATCATGGAAGCAGAGGGCTGGAAGCAAGTTGCTGAATTCCCGTTTGACAGTAGCATCAAGCGCATGTCTGTTGTCTACAATAGTCCACACCTTGATCACAGTATGGTTTTCACCAAGGGCGCCGTCGAACGAGTCATTGACCTTTGCACTACGGTCGGAACTGAAGACTCGCAAGAGCCAATGACTGAGGAATACAAGGAAAAAATTCTAAAGCAGATGGACGTGTTTGCCAGCCAGGGACAGCGTGTTCTTGCTATCGCTTCTCGACCGTGGGAAGGAATGTATACGGAAAAGACCAAGCCTGACAATAGCGAAGGGGACGAGTCCCTGCGAAAGCAGGTAGAGAGTGGCCTTACACTCCTAGGACTAGCGGGGATTTACGACCCGCCGCGTAAAGAGACAACCCCTGCTATCGCTGAATGTTCTTCTGCTGGTATTAAAGTGAGTCTTTTTTTGAACACTCATTGACTTACAATTTCAAGTATAACAGACAGGTGCTGACCAACAATATCGCAGGTACACATGTTAACAGGAGATCACCCTGCTACAGCCGAAGCAATTGCTAAGGAGGTGGGCATTATTCCTAGGAACCTTGGTATCCTCAGCAATGATATTGCCAATGCGATTGTGCAAAAGGCGAGCGACTTTGATAAACTTTCCGACGCTGAGATCGACGCCTTGCCAGAGTTGCCACTTGTTCTTGCACGTTGCGCTCCGGATACAAAGACTCGCATGATAGAGGCTCTCCGCCGCCGATCTGCTTATATGGCTATGACTGGCGACGGTGTCAATGACGCCCCCTCATTGTCTCGAGCTGATGTCGGTATCGCAATGGGCTCAGGGTCTGACGTAGCAAAGTCTGCGGCCAAGATCGTGTTGACGGACGATAAATTTAATTCCATCGTCGCTGCCATCCGCGAGGGTCGGCGAATGTTTGACAACATCCAGAAGTTCATTCTGCACCTACTCACCTCGAATGTGGGAGAAGTTATTCTCCTAATATGCGGTCTCGGATTCCAGGACGAAACAGGCCTTTCAGTATTTCCCATTTCGCCTCTTGAAATCCTTTGGATCAATATGGTGACTTCGTCCTTCCCTGCCTTTGGCCTCGGTCGTGAGCCTGCTTCCCGTGAAGTGATGCGAAAGCCTCCGCACGACAGGAAGCGTGGTGTATTCACGAATCAAATCTTGGTTGATATGCTTGTTTACGGGCTGCTGATGGGTACTCTATCACTAATGACCTTTGTTATCGTCATCTACGGAGTAAACGATGGGCAACTAGGCATGAATTGCAACAGAGAGTACGGCGAGGACGGGCTTTGCGAACCCGTGTTCAGGGCGCGAGCTGCCGTCTTCGCGGAGCTGACGTGGCTGATCCTCATCAGCGCTTGGGAGTTCAAGGACATCCGTCGATCGATGTTCCGTCTGAACCCCGACGACAGCTCTAAGTTCCCATTCTTCAAGGACGTCTATGAGAATAAGTTCTTGTTCTGGGCTGTGGTCTTGGGCGCTATTAGCGTGTTCCCCGTCGTATATATTCCCACGATAAACACCAATGTTTTCAAGCACATCGGGATCAGCTGGGAATGGAGCCTCGTTGTTGCTGCGACCATCATATTTGTTGCGGGCATGGAGCTCTGGAAGTTGGCTAAGCGCCACTTTAGGTTGCTCGAGGATGCTGCCGTCGTGAGAGGTCCATTCTCTCAGGGTAGCGAGGAAGGTGGGCGTAAGTTCCACCACACAATCAGTTTTAGCAGTTTGAAGAGTTGGCGGAGTATCGGGCGAACCCACACCACTGATACCCGGGCCAGCACGAAGGAGAAGAAGGACACGAGTCCCGTATAAGTTACCTATGTGTATGACTTTGATGGGAGCTTGAATAGGGTGTTGCTTGAGAGATGAGGTAACGATGGAGACGGTATTTACCGAAATTACGTTTAGAATGTCGGGGAGATGTGTCTCGACTAGGATACACGAAGGATATTAGAGAGTGCAAGTACCTTATACTTAGTATAGATGCCGTTTTGGTGGTGTTTATCTCCTTACTTATGATTTCAATTAATGAAAGCTAATGGTCGGGAGATAGAGTGTGTTGAAACGTTAGGTAGAAGTACACTTAGTATACCTATCTTGTGGATAGAATGAGATACTTTTAGTGGTAATTTGAGTTTGGTATACTCACAACAAGAAATATGATGTTTACATATATTCGGCCATTTTCTTCGTTGTCAAGATTATAACTTCATCTTTGTACAATGCTGAACAGTAAAAAGGGGTAATGAAAAGAAAAGGGGCTAAATTGTGCTGAGTCATCCGGCCTTTAGCATGTGCATTTAGCACGTAGTACTACCTAGTACACGTAGTGGGTAACTAGCGTCGCCCCACGCGCCCCAGACCTTTTGCAGGTCGCACCGTGTTCAATTGCCAATTGTCAATTGTTCCCTTGTCACTTTTATCGAAACCACCGCGCAGAATTCCAACTTCACGAACGCCCAACTTCAGTCCACTCCTTTGCCTTGTATCTGTAACTTTTTTTTAACTTTTAGTTTCTTCCTACTTGTTATACTAATTGCGATTCCTCCTTATCTTTAACCCTTTCATCCCGAATAATCAAGGCCGCAATCATACAATGGCTCCGACGAAAGCGACCGAATCCAAGGACAAGTACTCGGTTATCCTACCGACGTACAACGAGCGCCGTAACTTACCCATTATTACCTGGCTCCTCAACCGTACCTTTACCGAAAAGTACGTCCTCAAGACTATATTATACTATACCCCGTTGTGCGGATATTGGGAACTAATAAGTGGTATAGCAACCTCGACTGGGAACTTATCATCGTCGACGATGGCTCACCCGACGGAACGCAAGTCGTAGCGCAACAGCTAGTCAAAGCCTACTCGCCGCACGTAGTACTCAAGACGCGATCGGGTAAACTCGGATTGGGAACCGCATACGTGCACGGGCTGCAATTCGTGACGGGCAACTTCGTCATCATCATGGATGCCGACTTCAGCCACCACCCCAAGTTCATTCCGCAGATGATCGCCCGCCAAAAGGCCGGAAACTTCGACATCGTTACGGGCACCCGATACGCGGGCAACGGCGGCGTGTACGGCTGGGACCTCAAGCGCAAGTTCGTCAGCCGCGGTGCCAACTTATTCGCCGACACGGTCCTGCGCCCCGGCGTCAGCGATCTGACCGGCAGCTTCCGCCTCTACAAGAAGTCCGTCCTGCAGAAAGTCATCGAGAGCACCGAGAGCAAGGGGTACACCTTCCAGATGGAGATGATGGTTCGTGCCAAAGCTATGGGCTTCAGCGTCGCTGAGGTTCCTATTACCTTTGTTGATCGCCTTTACGGCGAGTCGAAGCTCGGTGGTGACGAGATCGTTGAGTATGCGAAGGGTGTGCTAAGCTTGTGGCTGAAGGTTTAAGGTGGAAAATATACCCAGCTATGTGTATAAAGAGTAATGCAGGTCTAGTCGACTCAACACCTCTTTAGGTGGCTTTACCTATGTGCCATCAATGCTCACAGTTATAGCAGGTGGAACATTGTAGCGTCTCTTACGTGATTTATCATCTGAATCCATCTGATCTAAGAACTAGTAAACAGTATAGCCGTAATTACCTATTAAGACATAGAATCTACCGAAGAGTTACTTACAAATTGTTTTCGGAGTAGCCTTTTATTATATGCTTGACCATCACCTGCCATGACCTTTAGTTTGGGACTATCAAATTCCCGGGTGAACATAAATATACGACACATCATTGATACCATAGTAAGAAACAGGACTCCTATTACGCAAAAGGACTAATTCCTTAAGAAAAAATAACCAGAGGGTATCATATCTATTAGTATAGCTCAATGGCTGTCAGGGGTTCCACTCGGAACTCATAGAACAAAGAAGATGTTCTGTATAAATAGCTCTAGGAACTAGAGCTATTCTAATCAGGGTTCTTTGTAGAACAACGATGTTGTTTCCCTACCTTCTGGTTTACCTCATGACAATGGCCAAGATGATAGAGAAGTAAAAAGAAGAGCACCGGTTCTCTTAAGCAGCCCCCTATTTCATGCCGAAACTCTGCTTGAGAGTCACGATCCAAGCCAATGATATCTAGCCTATCACTTATTATCAGCAATCCTCCGAATCGGCCCTCCCAAAGGCTAGATGACTCCAAAAAAAAAAAAAAAAAAAAAAAAAAAAACCTACCCAAGTATTTCCTCCGTCAAGTCTACTATTCAGCCTGAGCCTGATGAGTATCTCTGTATCCGGGAACCATGAAAGGATCCACCCACTACGACAATAAGTTAGCAATCAGTACTTTAATCGAAGGGTCTTAAGGGGAAGGGGTCGGATATTACATACATCAACTCTGTCGTTATCGGGATATTGGAAATGACTATCCTGGTCTTCCGGTGTGTCTTCCTCATTCAAATACGGCACTCGACTCCTAAACCAGTCCATGGAGGCCGTAGAAACACCAATTGCATCTTCCAGGCCCTGGTTGCCGGAGAGAATACTCTGTAGTCCATCGCGGAATTCGCGAGGGGTCGAGTCTCTAGACCAGGTAATAAGACGTTCGCATATCTTCATCCAGTGCCTGTGAAGTTGGTGGGTTAGCCCGGTTTTCAAGAGATGGTATTAGGGAGAGGGGGAAGGAGGGAGAGGGGGAAGGAGGGAGAGGGGGAAGGAGGGAGAGGGGGAAGGAGGGAGAGGGGGAAGGAGGGAGAGGGGGAAGGAGGGAAAGGGGGGAGGTAGTGTTGAGTTTCTGACTTACTCTACGTGATCGGCATCTAATGTCCCCTGCATTATTCTTATCTCTATCGTGTCTGTCAGGCCCAAACCTCTGTCTGATTGAACGTGGCCAGAGATGCGGAATCTTATATAAGTAGTCGCCCCGCTTGTATCCGAAGTCAAGCCTTCGCATAGATTCGTGATGTCTATATGCTTCCATATTTCATCGATCATACGTCGAACTGGTTCTTGGACGTGAGCCTTATACTCTTCCGAAGAAGATAGGAGGTGTTCATCCTTCTCCTTCATATTATCCGTATAGACCAGCGGGTCTATGTTTTCGATGTCCGATAGAAGGATTACGCCCTTCTTACCGGCCAATTCCTTACCGAATTCACTCTCTTCTCGATTAGGCAGACTGTAAGTATTGGATCCGTCAGATCGGTCAACCCGATGAAGGTACTCAAGTGATTCCTCAAGAATAAGCCAAAGCGTGGCGAACTATGCATCTAGTCAGTATTGCTTTATCATCTCAGATAAAAGCTAAATAGATATATAAATCGGGATGTTTTTAACTTACCTTCTTAAGGTGTAACAGCGTCCATCCTGCCTCCTGACCGAAGTGGATATGGAGACCAGCTCGTATGCCTGACGTCGGTTTGTGAATACGAAAATTATCTCGGAGAGCAGCGCACTATATCAAATTTGGGAGTTAGTAATCTTGAGCTATTGAGAAACATGGGAGGTAGGAATTAGCATTCGACTTGTGGATAATACGTACAGCTCTTCGGATAGCAGGAATGGTATCATCATGGTCAAAATCTAGAATAGGCGTCCGCAGCTCTCCCTGGTACCAATGATAAAGTTCCAAGGGGTTCTTTATGAAAGCATTGTTATTGTTCGCGTCCAGGTAGGATTTATCGACGGTAGAGGTGTCGGTGATCCGGTAAAGATCTCTAGCTCTATTATAGAGCACCGGCTCTCCAACGGGGTCGGGTAGAATGGATGGGTCTGTAGTGCACGTCCAAGTTTCATATATAGACAAAGCTCCGGGGATCCTAACAAAATTAGGGTCACGATGGCCCGATTCCAATTCTGCCTCGTAGTCATCCATAGCGGCAGACGTCGCTGCTTTAGCAAGATCCTTAAACGTGTCGCGGGTTCTCCGGAATTGTGCAGGTCTATTATTGCGAGCTTGGTGGGTAAACTTCATTCTCGAATCCGGAATAGAATCTATATAATTGTGTGTGGTAAGATGTAAGGGCAAGTTGTGCTGAGTATGAAAGGCTAGAAACTCCTGTAGCATCTGCTGACTGGCAAGGTTGTGATTTCGAGTGTTATCGATATCCGGATTGCCAGGATGGAATATGTCCCAATGGTACGTGCTCTCCCATCTGTCAAGAACTGGGTTGGGGGCAACCGGTTCTTTGAAAAGGCTACTTGTCCAGCCGAATTCTGGTGTGGGGTTAAAGTCCAGATATTCAGTGATAAGCTTGTCCCGTCGGTATTTTGCTGCCGTTATATTGTTGGCGTTGAGTCTGTCAATTATCTCATTACGTATAGTAATTGCGATTTTTATCTTGTAGTCCTCATCGAATTGGGAGCCATCTAAATCGGTTGCTAGGAATCGGTTGTCATTTGGATGTGGATCTGAGCTTCTGACCACTGCCGCATAGGCAAGGAGGAATTCGAACTCGACACCTACTGTTGTTCGATTTCCTACATCTTTCGGGATGTTGGAGATATCAGGTTTATGAGGTTGATCAGGCTCTTTTATCTCGTTGGTTCCAGGTATATCGGGGACATCATATTCTTGTGTCTCATTGGCTTTGGGTGTACTAGGCTCGTTGGTTTCTTCTGTTTCGTTGGGTTTAGGTCTATTAGGCTCTTTTTCCTCTTGAGTCTTCTGTTTTTCAGTTTCTTGTATTTCTTTGGGTTTAGGTCTATCGGGCTCTTTATTTTCTTGGGTCTTCTGTTTTTTAGTTTCTTCTATTTCCTTGGGTTTATCAGGAATGGCCTTTCTCTTGTTGGAAGGCTGTACCGGGTTGTAGAAACGCTGTATTCTTTCTTGCCTCGTTCTACCTTGATATCGCCGTAAGTGGGCGTTTGACCTCAGGCCGGATCCTTGTCCAGGATTAGTAGAGCCTCCTTGTTGTGCTGGCATTGCTTCAATGCTCCTTTAAGGCAGGTATACGCTTAGTTCTGGATGAGTTGGGCTGTTTGGTCAAATTGATATAGTGCTGTATGGTTAGGATTAGACGAGTTTCTGACTGTAGTCTAGAGATGTGGGTGTTCTGCTAGACACGCGACCTCAAATGGGTGGGCTTTGAGTGTTATGTATTTAACTACTTGATCGTAGCCTAGCAACAATGGACCTGTGTGTCAACAGTACTGAATAATAGCGGGTTTTATGCTCCGGATGTTAGTTATTCGCAGCCAAAGAATTAGACATAAGAGATAAATTGTCGACTGCCCTGCGGGTCAAGTTATCTAGTAACAGCTAGAATGCAGGATCAAGGTGGCGTTAGGCATCTGAAGGGCATTGTGGCCGAACGAGTTGAATTTCAGGCAACTATTCACATTATTGTACTATTCAACCACACATTGGAAAAAAACAAAGTCTTTGAACATCGTACTTGTCATGATCCTCGGGTTTACAACTACGAGTGAAATACCTTTGGTGCCTAAATATACCGAAATCTTTTGTATTCTTATTGCTTAACTTTAGGTATAACCTATGCTAGTTATCACGCTCTTGAGTGAAGGCATATATCCTCAGAACATGAAGCCTGAGAACATTTGGAATTTATTAGAAAGTGTAAAAAGACGTAAGTCTACCTAGGGAAGCTCCTGATAGCTTTGATAAATACATAGTGTATATTGAAACACTGTAGGTACCTCTCAATGTACCTGCGTTCTTAGAGCGAGAGCTACCTAAGCACAAAAGTTGACTTATATAATTGACAAAGCCGAGTCCAATCGATTCCTTAGGTACCTACTAACCTACCTAGGTACCTTAGGTTTGGTGGTTGAGGCTATTATGGAATAAAGTAGGTTGGGCGGTTAGACCAATCATTGGATATCACCTCGGTATTCTAGGTACGTACGTAGGTACCTACCTAATGTAATTGACTCAATTCCATTTGTTGATTTGGTGTGTACGATACGTACCTAGGTACTTCTAGGTATGTACCTACTGTACAACCTAGATATATTAGGTAAGCGTGTTATCTTGGGTTATCGGGTTACCATTTTATAAGCTTATCAAATACTCTCTATCAAGTCCCCGCCTCCCCAAAAAACCACAATTTTGTAAATGATTCCAGACTTACCAACTTCCCAAGTCTCTTCCCGTCTTGACCTTGTTCTTTTCTCTCCATAGCTTCGCTTTGGCTGTCACTTGACATGACCTAAAATGCGCGGACGCGGGGGCGCCCGAGGAAGTAGAACACCTTCTGCACCATGGAGTCGTCTTAAACCAGTGGACTTAGATCCCCTCGAGTCGATGGGGTTGCCATCCAAAGGAGATAGTAGGTTGGTGATCGAATCTACCTTATACTTGTCGCCTTTCTAGGATAAAGTACCAAGGAAACTCTAACAAGGAAAACGGGCAGATTGCTCGATTTCAAGACCCAAGAACGTTACTATACTAAAATCGTTGAGCGCTACATGACCTTTTGCTCTGACGCTGGCGAACGTGATGAACTCCTCCGCCGCTTTGCATCGCTAGAGCTCTCATCTAATTACAAACACGAAAACCTTATTGCAAAGCCTGTCACCGACCCTTCCTCTCCAGTTTCGAGCCGGCCTTCAACGGCACCCGCTACCATACCGACTAATACGAAAGGATTATCTGATGTCTTATCAGCGTTGCGAAAATTACGAGAGGGCATTGTGGCTTCTAAGCGTGTCGATGACTTTGCTATTCAAGTATATCTCTTTTGCATTCGACTCTCTGTTTTGGTCAAGCACCCCGAGTCTTATCATCCCGCCATCCTTCATCTCCTGCGCCGAATTCAGCCGCTACATAGTATGACGTCTGTCGAGATGAACGAAGTAGTCGGCTATCTCGTTCTCGATACGGCCTGTAGGAGAAATAATCTCGCCGAGGCGTTCGCAGTACGGCACAAATATCGGTTGAGAGACGCCAAGGTCGATATGGTTCTCGATGCGCTAGCACACGACAACTATATAGAATTCAATCGCCTAAAGAGAAGGGTTGATGGGCATAAGATAAAGTTACTCGAATATGCCGATGAAGGCATGCGGAAACATTTGCTCAAATGTTTCGGGAGGGCGTATTTGAGCGTAGACCTAGACTTTTTAGAGTCATGCGTAGACTCGAAATGGGAAAGCCTCACGGCGGTTGACGGTGTTGGGTGGGAACTGGATGGTGGGAAGGTTGTCATCAGAAAGGTGAAGGCTCGGTAGGTCTGGCAGTACAGAATTATTGATACCCTTAAGGCGATACAATCATCTCGTCTTCAAATATCCCCCGTGATATTGCAAATTTCCCAAATCATCCAGTTAGTTGCTCTCAATGGTAGGTCGTTTCCCCTGCTTATATTTAGGGGTATTGATATTCGGGTTTTAACAGACTCGCATTGTTCGAATGTCGTGCCATACTTGTCGTAAATATTGGGATGGTAATCGACGATCATGACAGGTAGCTTTAACAGAACAGTAGATAAACTTGTTACGTACAGGACCAGAGAGCTAAGGAGACGGCATTTGGAGCCTAGTGCCAAGACGCCCAATACAGCTAGGACACGTTGTCGGTCTTTGTGAAGCGATCCCCGTAAGGATTGCTGGTTTGTTGAATTGTAGGTACCTAGGTATATCCGAGAACCTTTGATGAACGGAATATACCTACCTAGGTAGGAGGTAGGTTTCTATATCATGCTATGTATTGTATCAGCTTTCCCACACCTCCCATTTCCTTGATCCCAATTGGACAAATGGACCTAGTATATAACAGGTATTACGCCAAGGTTCTATACCGCTTCAAGAAAGATGGTACCTATTAATAAGTCTTATTACATAGTAGAATCCCATCCCATGTCTTTTTTGACCTAACGATGGAACCCAAGGCTAAGCTACATACCTGGTTGGTAGGTAGGTAGGTAGGTACTAATAATTTCCGAATTTCAACCTAAGTACCCTAGGTAGGTAGGTAGGTAGTATTTAATGGCATCGCGTCGTGGATAGAAAATGATGACCGTGTCTATCTTACTATAACTACCTGCCTAGGTTCCTAAGGTAGTCACTATCAATTCAACGAGAGTCAACACTCATCGATAACGACCATATAGTTGTGCTGTTATTATCAGTCATATTTACGCTTTTGGCGTAATTTTTACAACGTCGAAATGGCAAGGATCTCGTCTAATCCAATGGGTTGGCTCCTGCTAGCCGCCCAAGGCGCGCTTGCGGGTTTGACGGTTGACGTTGAAAATACTGGTTAGTAAACACCTCGGCGAGAGCAGGTATGCTCGAAATCTAAATTCAGCACTCACACGGGCTACTAGACTCTATCAAGGCAGCCGCGGCTCTTGTTGCCGAAGATCTCATCGGGCTCTACGACGGCGAGGAACCAGGTAAGATTCCTGGTATATTGCCTGGGGTTGAAGACGGAATGGTCGGCTGGTGGTCGGGAGGCGTTTTATGGGACACTTTGCTGGACTACAAAAGCCTCACTGGCGAGTCCAAATACGACGAAATTATCTCGAGGGGTATCCAATTCCAGGCCGGGTCGAAAGACGACTTCCTCCCTGCGAATTGGACAATCTCAATGACCAATGCGCACCAAGGCGTATGGGCCCTGTCCGCTGTCACCGCCAACGAAACTGGCTTGAAGTTAGAAGAAGACTCGCCGCAGTGGTTCACGCTGGCTAGTAATGTCTTCGAAGAACAAAATAGTGAGGAGAGACGAGTGAAGGAAGGTGACTGCGCTGGTGCCTTGAGGTGGCGGATATTTCCCAAGAATAACGGTTACATTTACGTTGATTGTCGGTAACCTTGTTGTATTAACTAACTCTTTCTTGCGGTGCCCGAACACTGACATGATCTTAGCTGCCTCGAATACTGTCTTCTTGAATCTAGCTGCTCAACTGGCGCATCTGACCGGCAACCAAAGCTATGCGGATGCAGCCACTTCTACCTATGATTTGCTCACACGTATCGGTTTTGTTACCAAGAATTTCGACGTCTACGACGGCGCACATGCGGATGAGTGTAAAAATATTATCAAGATACAATTTTCGTGGAACGCCGCGTATCTCTTGGAGGGCTCCGCGTACATGTATAATCTTGTAAGTTGTTTCCACCCCCTTTTCTATTCGCCTGACGATCACTATATACCTATAACTTTGCTTGATTTATCCGTATGAGGGACTGACAATATAGACTGGAAATGATACCTGGAAAACACGCGTAGACGGTCTCGTTGATAGATCCCTCGAGCTTTTCTTCCCGGACGGCGTTGCGACGGAACTCGATTGCGAAAAGGAAGGAAACTGTAACATGGACATACTCTTCTTCAAGGGAATCCTGCACAGGGCACTCGCGTCTACCGTGAAGCTTGCGCCGCACACGGCCAGCAAGATTCTACCTAGTCTCAAGTCGAGCGCTAAGAAGGCCGCGGCCCAGTGCACGGGCGGTAAGAACGGCCGTATGTGCGGATTCGCCTGGAGTTCTGAGGAGTATGATGGCGACACAGGCTCTGCTCAGCAGATTAACGTGCTAAGCGCCTTGATAAGCATTCTGCCTCCGAATGAACAGGGATCAGAGGGCAGCAACAATACTGGTGCTGGTAATGGTAGCGGAAGTGGAAGCGAAAGCGGAAGCGGGAACGGGAACGGGAACTCTCAGGAGAATACTTCTGGCGATGACACTCAGGGCAACGCGGGGACCAAAGTAAGCGTAGGCCTTGCCCTTTGGGGATCATTGTTATTGGGAAGCCTCTTATTGTAGGATATTAGAATGGCTACATTATATTTGTCATACTTGTTTAAATAGTAGCCTACCTACATAGACTATATAAGTCCATAGGATTTTTCATTCGAGCATCCCTCGGTATCTGATTATACCTGCCACGCCAGCCAGTATAATTGAAGAGGCATTCAGATACGCATCCTCTCTCCCCCTTAAGGATACCCTTTTAAGTTACTAAGGATCGTCCATCTAGTTCCATATGTTCTTCTTCATTCCCTCGTTGTAGTTAGATCATCGCAGATTGATTAGTTAAGACCAAAGTTCCCTTTATTGTCCTCGTTCGAAGTCCTCGTATAGTATTATAAGTATTTATTTATGCTTTAACGATACGCGCCGTTGATATACCAACGTAACAGTTCATATCCAGCCATCCCGCAACGTTGGCAGACCCGGTCTTCATCATAGGCGCGGCCGATGGAGTCTAACTTCATCTTGCAGACGCATGCTAAGTTTGTTGGAGTAGCACGACACATGTTGAGTGCTGTTGTGTTTAGAGTAATGGCATAGAAAAGACGGTCTGTCTTCTAGCTCTTCATATGGTACCCGCGACCTTCTATAAGGCCAGTCTATTTCATAACTGAGTAGGCTCCCTTGTTTGCACTCATAATTATAAAGGAATTCATTCTTTCGAAGTTCGTATCAGAAATACCTCGAAAAAGGGACGTAATAGAAAGACCTCCTATTTTCTTAGGGCGCGCGAGTAGACTTGCACAATGAAAGGACAAGCCGTTAATAATATTCAAAGAAAAACCTTAGATATAGTATATTTAGGTAGCCAGAAGCATTGAACTTTATGAAGTACCAGCAAGGCAGATGTAAGCTATACTCACTCAAGCTATGATTGTCTTCTACTCTTATTAGCAGGATGCCTCGGACGGCTTGATTTATTCTAACATAGATAATTTTAAAATATGCTACTGACGCTATCAGGAGCTATAGCCTCATTGAGTGAGAAGATCTGCAGCCCAAGCCTATCTTGGGCTGTTTTAAAACATGCAAAGTACCGGATGCTGACTCTTTGATCCGTTAACGATGTGGCTATAGTGCTTGTTGAGTTAGTGTCGCTTCTTTTGGGTGATGTCTGTCACCCATAAAGGTTAAGACTAAAGAGAATTTAACGATAGCGCCTTGAAGGGTAGCAATTTAAGGTTTAGGTACATGCCTGCAATCTCTTCCATATCCAGTTGAGTTTGTGCTTCCCAGAGCCTGCTTGGAAAAGAAAACACACGCCTACTATAGGTAGATTCAGAGGTTACAACTGCATGTTAGTGAGACCACTGTAGGATTGACTTTATGACCCTGCGGCTTCCATGCTATTCAGGGCAGAACAAAGCAAGAATGTTCTTTATGAGAAAGTCGAAGGCACATGAGGCGGTACATGCTCTTCTTCATTCTCTAGCTGTGAATGGATGCTTTGACAATCTTAACAGTTGTTACCCCTCAAGGGTTCATTCTACAGATAAGAGAAGACTGGAAACGAGTTAACATCAATTTAACTACCCTGAAATTTGACCTAGAATCATCATCGCCGCCTGGTCGGGCCGAAATCAAAATGTGTAAGAGTCACGACCTCTTCTATATGTGTGGATGCCGGTTCGTTGAAGAGGACACTGGGGAATGGAAGTACGAGATAGAGCTATGCGACAGAGCTAGGAAGAGACAGAAGCCCTGCGCGAAACTCGAAATGGCGTTGCCGATCTTTGCCAAAGACACATACTGCGATGACCCGCACTGCCCAGCTTACGATTGAGCTGACGGGGCTAATCAGATGAAGATGCCGCTGGATTCGATTAGTTCGTCCAGGTGTTATGTTCGATACGCCCGTCGGTTGTTAAAGGTATGGAATCATTGGCTCTACATTGGTTCGAATCGTTGTGGCTGATTCCTAAGCTCAGACCGGAGACCCGATATTAGTTATGCTCTCCGTTGGTTGCCTCTTCTTTCGACGTCAAACACCCGGAGTCTGTTTATTATACACTTGTGTCTGGTGAATTATATTGTAAAGTACCTACTGATGATAAGCATTCTGGTGGCTGATGGAACTGCGTTGTGATGTGATATCATGGACTAGCAGACTGGGTAGATACGTGGGAACCTAATGTCTCACCGGCAGTTCACCAATAAAAGCAAAATAGACGCTGAGGGTTTATTATGCGAAATGACCTCGGCATGCATCAGCGCAAGTAAGGGGACGTTCACTGGATTAAAGGCCAACCGTAGAAATTTCGCCTTTCACTTTTCATATACAACCTAGCCACCTTTATCATAGTGTTGTCGCCTAAATGGTCTTCATGTTGCGTTTGTGCATCAATACGCAAATACGTAAATACGTAGATTCGAGATGATAGGTCAGTTCAGGCTAGCCAATGTCAGAATTGACCAACCGGTGGCGCCAGCTATCACCTCGGAAACGTGTAAACCCTTGCACATCAAAACAAGCGTGGACATGGGCGTAGCCAAGCTTCTGCCGAGCCCAACTATCAGCCCTATGCCAGCCCGTGCTAATGTCGTTACTCCATCCTTCGTGTTAGCATGTATTGTAGCCGTTGGAGTGGTTAAAGAGTATGCTGATTTGTTAGTCGTATTAGTGCCATATTAGTGCTGAGACATAACGTAGATGTACGTAGACCCTGGAAAGGAGCAAGAAGTTTTTTTTTTCTTTTGACGAGGCTCCTGGTTTTTAACTGAAGAATAAGGACGACAACACAGCATCGTACCCACAAGGGATATATCCTTGAAAACTGGATCCTCAACTGAGATGGGGCAAAACGCGGACGGAACACTGCCCCATAGGCTGGGCTACAGCACAGAGTTGGGTCGTTGGCCCGAACATATAACTGGCGGAGAGCCGCCTTTCTTGGCTTTTACTTCTGCAGTATTCCTGTCTTTCTGCGATCGTGGGAGACGATCGTCGATAAGTCAGGTAGGATCTCAAAAAAGACGCACTGCAATTCCAACATGTCCCATCAAGATCTCGACTACGCTAGCCATCGCCTGCAGTTAGTGGGTTCCCGGGTGGTGGAGTCTGAAGACGCGGGTCACCGAGTTATTCCTACGCAGCATCAGCATCACCACCAGCACCATCACCACGCTCATTCGTACGACGAGGCAGAAGCGTCAAGTCCCGAAAAGGGGAGACGCCATACGCCGAAATTCCTTAAGGTGAGGTTTTCTAGATAATAACTATATGTTTTTAGTGTCTGAGCAAGGACTAACGGATATCAGACTCATTCAGCTACGAATTTTGAGGTTCGCCTAGGCCCGTGCTCCCACTAGCTTTCCGTTATTGACGATCGATCTAGCTGTTCTACGATCTGTGGTTTGTAGCCAATCTGAATGTCTTCACTAGCGTGAGTGTCAGGTATATTCGTTAAATCGCGTTACTGTATTAATGGAGCGGTATAGAAACATGATATCTCGGATATATCGAAGTTCTCGTCTTTTATCGGATATATGGTGTAAGTTACCTGGGCAACTCATGCGTGGAAACCTAGTCTCACTCAGAACCTAGTCTTTTATGGACGACATGGCTATTAACTACCCTCTACGACGTACGGTTCACGGCCGATAGCGTGTGGGAACGCTGTTGCAAGGCCATTCACCTAGGAGTCATGATAGGATTTGCCGAGATTGGTGCTGCCTTCGACCCAAACGACCAGATAGTGTCAGTGTTTAGGGCGATGTCGCTGTTCCTTGCCGTTTCTCGTTTCGTCCTTGCTTTACAGTACGGGATGGTCCTATTCCAGATTCGCACCTATGCCCACGGCAAACGTGCCATGTTCATCACGGCCCTTTTCCATTTTATCGCTGCTGCGATATACTTCGGTGTTTCTTTTAGGTATAACTTAGGGAAGACAAGTCGGGTGTTCCTCGTCTGGTATATCGGCGGTGGTGTTGAGATGGCTCTGCACTTGCGCATGTCCCAGTTGTCCCATGTCCTAACATTCCTCGGTACCCATCTCGGCGAGCGCTTAAATCTTCTCACCCTAATCATTCTTGGAGAAGGTATGCTTCACCCGCCCCTGAACTGGAGCGACGCTAATATGTGTGGCAGGTTGTATAATTCTCGCCAAGAGTATCACCCTTTTGGTAAAGGATACTTATCTCAAGGATCCTAGCTACTCGACGTGGAGTAGGTACTATTGCCCAATTTATATTTCCTACAGCTAACATGCCCAGGCTCGAATCTCATCGGTCTTGTGACTGCTGGTACTGCGTTGATATACATCATTTTCCAGCTCTACTTCGACTGGATGCACGACGAGCATTCAATGTCCAGACGGCATCAGGTCATGTGGTAGGTAGTTCGCTACAATAAGTCAGCCAAGCTTCCACTATTCTCTAACATTTATGACTCTTTAGGACGGCTGTACATCTACCCTTCCATATCGCCCTCACTCTTCTCGTTGAAGGCGCGAACCAGTTCATAGTCTGGGACCGTATCCTCGAAACCTCCAACGCTGCTCTCTCAAAGGTAGTCGATCTTCAGTCTCAGTTCGTGGATATGACGTCCGAGGAGGTATCTGAAAAGCTTGCGAGCGTGATTGAACCATTCCTTGAAAAATACCCACCGGCCGATGTCGTCGAGACTATGGAATCCGTGAATGAAACCCTGGAGAATATCGCTGATATCCCAAACTCGTTCTGGAAAGAAGGCTCTACCCCAGATAATTCGACACTGACTCATTACCAAAACGATCTGACGGACTTGATGAACACAATGCTTAATGCTGTCTACGCTGCTTTCGAGATTGACCCACCCGAAGGAGAAGAAGATGGTCCCAAGCCCGAGTATTGGCAGTCTGAAGCAGCAGTCGCAGTCGCCAAAAGGTTCAGACTGGTTGTGAGTATATTTCTATCCTACCAACACTATTTCTCTTCTCTTTAATATGCCTATATTAACGAGGTGAAAACCAGTATATCTATGCTTTCGCATGCGCCGGTATTGTTCTACTAATGTTGACCATTATGCACATCATCTCTAAGCGAAGAGGATGGACCCCCTTCAACATTTTCAGAACCGCGGCCTGCATTTCGATATCCATCGTCCTGGCACTCCTTACTCTGGTAGTAGCCGACCAGGCGGCCGTATTCAGAGGGGACAGGCGCACTGCGTTTTACGGAAGCCCTTGGATGTTGCCGACGATCACGATCGGCTACTTCGTCGTTCTTGTCCTAACACATCTGCCACACCCGTCTGGATTCTGCCTGGGAAGCTTTAGAAAGGGGACATACAAACCCGTTCGCGTGCCAAGGGATCCTAAGGGGCTTCAGACTCCCCCACCCATATTACGGAACAACCACCATCTTATGGACTATGAAGATGGGCACGTAAGGTCATCGTCGGGGGAATACGACACGATGTCTCCGCCCTTACCACGATACGAAGAACGTAGAGCAAGAGAGGCACGGAGGCAAAGACGAAGCCGAGAGAGACGAAGCCAGGACATCAACGCCCGTGGACGGCGACGCGAATATGAATGATGATCTGGTTCATGAAGTTACATGCGATCGGTTATGCACAAATGAAGGGTTAACGATTAGGTACCTACCTATATATGGATTACGTGACTAGCAGGTAAATTGAAGGATCTTAGCAAGCCGCTAGGAGTTTTGGCGCCTCACGGTGTCCTTTGGATAATGAGTCTTTGTAGCGGCGTTATGGGTTTAGAAGGCAGCGCCCAGTTGGATAACGATGAGATCAATTCTAGCATATACTATTTATTACTCAAATAGACGCTGTATATATCAAAACGAGATGGGAGTTATGAAGACATAAATGAGGGTTTACTACTGACCTTTCAACACATAGTAAGACTATCCGTGCCTTCGCTACAAGGATGTGTGCAAAGAGTGAATATATAACTGCGAAAACAAAGAGGCTTATGGATCTAGCTAGTTGAAAGCTCTTCATACCATACATATGCCTCAACGACCCTCTGCCCGTACTAGCCTATACATGAATAGATAGTAGGTATGCTACTTAGGTCCTTAGCAAACAATTACGACATTTTCTTTCCAATATAGACCGCAATAAGAAGACCCCCAGAATATGGGGCTGTCGTCATCTTAAACCCGTTGGCAGGGTCTTCCAAATAGTTGGTCAGGTCTTTGTATCCATCTGCAGCCATAGTAGTGTTGTCGGCAACAACCATTGCACCAATCTTCAGTCGTGGGTGTACAAGGGTTAAAGTTGGTAGCGCCAGGGGAGTCCAGACTTCTTCATATTAGCTTATAAAACAAGTTACTCTATTCTAGGGCGGAAACCTACTATCGAGTAGCAAGAAGTCGATTTGGTCGGGCAAATTGGACTTGAGCGTCTCGCGAAGATCGCCCTCTCTCAGTTCGATCCACTTCTCAATCTCATTCCCAGCCGCTCTCCAGTGCTCTCGAGCTTTCGCTGCCTTAGTAGGTTCATTCTCCGTCGCGATTACCTTTCCGCCGGAGCCTCGCAGTCCAGCATTCTGTCCCACAGCCAAAGCAAGGTAAATGGTGCTCAGGCCGAAAGATGTCCCTGCTTCGACGACGAAACGCGCCTGAGTAGATCGAAGGAGAAGATACACCAATGCGCACTTGTCCGGATCGAGAGCCACAAACTTGTCTAAAGCTCCCGTTGTCGGTCCATTCCCACCCAAGAAGGGAACTTCGGAAAGAGCCTGCGTGTGTAAATCTTGAAGGACCTGGAGGACTTGAGGACTCGCCTCTATGGAGGCCAGCGTTTTCTCGATCTCGGGGAAGTCAGACATAGTGAGTAATGAGTCGGTTCTGTTTGAGACAATAGTACCTTGAAAAGTGTCACCGGGCATCAACCCCTTTTATATTAAGATTTGGCCCATATTCAATGTCTATGCTGCAGGCAGGGGATATTTGATCCCGAACGCTAGGGCTTCGGTAATGATCTCGGCAGACTATGGAATTAGAATTGAGTGAGTCATATTAACTTTCCTGTCTCGGCCGTCCGTCAATGTGTGATCCGCCCGCTCATGAGGAATTAAATAAAAGAGGCAACTGCCTGCGAAGACATTACTTGGGGTGTTGCAGTTATGCTCGAAAGAATCCAACAATATTATCTAGTTTTATTTCGTATGGTACTAGGCGGCCGTTGTCAATCCACGACTCCAACTCCGAGGAGATGCAAGATCGTGAGAAGCAATATTCAGGCCACGTTATATTTGAGTTATGAATTCCCTCCGATGGCGGCCGCGATGTTCGAGCAAATAATAAGCATGTACCCAACGATCATAAAAGATTAATATTCCACGATCGTGGAATGACGACTCTTGTTGTAACACAGCATGCCGTCGGTTTCGGTGGATTATCAGTTGGATTGTATCTTTTCTTGATTAGATCATACTGCCAATACTCACTTTAAAACAAAAGTGATACCGAACTACTTCCAGTTGCAATCGACATGATTATAATTATAATTTAAACTAATAACTCCTTGTTCTTTTTACACTATCCTAACCTCCCTGGCGCCAAAAGCCCTGAGTATGATGGCGAACATACCGAGACAACCCTCCGAGTCTAGATCGAACTTGCCGAACGTTGTAACCAAAATTACGGGTGAAAATGAACCTTTCAGGCCCGGGATTTGCAGGACGTCTTTCATAAGGGCTCCACTGACTGACAATATAATCGTCGTATTCGGGGTCGGAACATTCCGCTTCATTTACTAATGGCACATACTTAGCATCGTTTTCTAGCACGGCTTCCATATGGTCAGGCGGCATATAGTCGGTATCCTCGGTTCCTACATCTTCCATTTCCCATTCTTCCTTTCTCATGGTCAATGTCTTGAAGAGTTCATAGTCTGCATTTGCCTGTCGCTGATGTTCCTCTGCTGAAGATTCGTCAGTCCACTCGAACAGCTCAAAAGGCCTTTCATCACCGTCGGTAATATGTCCTTCGCAGTGCCTCTGGAACCTGGTCATAAATGTAGTTGGAAATCCTCTCTCGTCTACGTTCACGTTGATATGACCGTGAAGAACACAAACATCCTCGCTCGTACCTAGTCTTATTGTTAGGTGTGGATCAGCGTCAATAATAAGGTATTCCGTCGGGTTACCAGCTTCGTCCCACTTTGTTGGCACTCTTTCGCCATTTTCATGAGCGTATTTACTATTGTGAACAGGGCAGATTATCCATACGACTGTACAGCCGCACCTTACAGCTACTGTCTTTGCCATATCGGTGTTGGCATCGATCGCCCGATAAAGATCTGCTTCATCCTCAAATTCAGGGACTGTTAGCTGATCTCGTTGTTTATCTGTCAAACGAGCAGCCCAGATTACCATAGGATTTTCGAGTGTCCCTTCTCCATCTCTGGGACATTTCTTAAGGTCGTCTGGCTTCATTCGTATTCTCGGATGGCACCCCTGTGGAAGATCCATACCAGGATCCCACTTGCGTCCTTTAGCTTTGTCGAATAACATTTTGAACGTTCTATCTTATTTGATACACTTACTATGAGTTCTCCGCTTGGAGTTGAACTCATGGCTTTTATAAGAGCACACAAATTATATATATTTCTGACTTAATCTACCTATGGCATCTAATCAATGGAGTTGAAAGTGGTTACGAAGAATGAGACTTGACATTAAGACTATGATTCGATTGTTATTCATGAAAGGTCATGATAAACGATAGGTAGGTTCGTTGTCCTATTGTCTTATTGTTTCATTGTAAAAGTACGGTTATTAATAGCCTTTGACGTTCCCTAAAATAAAACGATTACTTTGAAGGAGTTCCATGCCCTATACGTAATATCTTGAGTGCAGTTTCCAGCCCTTCTATTATCTAGGAGGTAGTTTAAATGTAGTCAAATCAAAAATTAGATATTTACCATGCAACCCTCATTTACTAGAGTTATAAAAGCGATCATAGTATAGGCCTCATTAATAATGGCTTGGTAGATTTAGGGATTAATATGCTGCAATATAACAACAAGATATGCGTTTGGAAAATTGACAGGTAATTAAATATTTCGATGACAAATTAATACAACCACAGATCCAAGATAGCTTTGAATTAACAAGCTAGGTGCACAAAAAAGACAAAGACTGGTACTCCGCATGTCTGATCAAATGAATGGTCCTCGCCGGGACCGGGTACTATGCAGACAAAGAGCTGGCCTACCTGGTAACAGGTAAGCTACCTAGGTAGGTGCCTATGCATATATACTTCGTACTGAAATTCGGTTACAGGACCCTGGCTTATGGCTATTGTCAACGTTATTATTCAAGTATGGAGTAGTGCCTTGAGTATTTTCTTTTTAGATTTATCATCGGGCATAATAGGTACGTTCTTCCATTGCCCAGGATGTACTACTAAGAGATGTACCCCAAGACAAAGTGAACAAAGGAAGCTCGATGTATGTATGTTCGTGACCCCAAGCAAGTAATTTTATCATTCTTTGCTCAACTACGTACTCGTTTTTCCATTGCTAGCCCAAGCGCCAGTATCTATCCTCCTTAGGCACCATGAAACCCTTTCAGCGTTTATACCAACGTGCTGTGGAAGATACGGGGGAGCTAGAAGAAAGAGAGAGATACCGGCCGGGTGGATATCACCCAATTCATTTCAACGATGACCTTGGACCTAACGAACGATTCAATGTTATTCACAAACTTGGGTGGAGCATTAACTCTACTGTGTGGCTATGTTTTGATAAAAAATCTAGGTACTACAGATCAGTCAAGGTTATGACTGCAGAGGAGTCAAAAGAAGACTGCCCGGAACTCCGTATAATGAAAGCTTTGGGCGACATTAGCAGCGGAGAGCTCGAAGATAACTATATTATTATACCGCGTGAACACTTCTGGATCCAGGGGCCTAATGGCCGCCATCTTTGCCTGGTTTCGGACCTCCTCGGCCCAAGCTTATTCTGGAATTCACCTCTCGGCACCGGGATCCATACTCCAGAAATTTTAACGGACTTATCGTTTCAAGTCAGTAAGGGATTACAGTACCTTCATAAGAAAGGAATTTGCCACGGAGGTAGGCATCCGATTCCTAGCAATTAGTATATAACCAAATGACCATTAACATGATAAGACCTAAGACCGAGCAACGTACTTATGCAGTTACACCAGTATAGCTTGATAGACATGCCCGGTAGCCAGTTATATAGGTATCTTGGGCCTCGAGCATATGAGAGCCTCCAGACATTGTCTGGGACAAGTCCGTCACCTCATGGGCCTAGGTATTTAGCACTTCCTGCTTCATTAGACAAAGTAGAAGCAAAATGTCGAACCGGCAAGGTAGCACTTGTCGACTTCAGCCACAGTTTCTGTATTTCGGACACCACAAGGTCCTTACGGTGGCATAGACAATATGCTGGACCAGAACTTTTGTTTACAAAAACACCAAGCGGGCTCCCTCGGGATATCTGGGCGTTAGCTTGTACAATATACGAGGTGAAACTTCAGTCGCAACTCTTTAGTGAAATTGAAGACTACAGTTCCATAATACGCCAGATGGAATCTTGGTTTGGACCTTTACCGATAGAGCACCGAGATATTGCAAAAGACCACTTGGTCAGGGATAAGAAACGGCTGCTCAAACTATCCGACGAAGAACAACATTCTAAGAGCGCGGCCCTGATACCCGAGGATAGATTTTCCGATCCTAGTCGACCGCTCTCGTTGTCCCCAGATGAAGAGAAGCGGGAAAAGGATTTATCCATGCAGGAATCTGACTGGTCAAATCCGCTACAAGCAATATTAGGTAGAGGGAGAATATGTTATGTCTACGAAAAGAACGACGCAGGGTATTTCTCATCAGACAGCACGGACTCTGATTCTAGCGATTTGGATTGGCCTTCTGAAGACGAAGGCTCCAAAGAGAACGCAAATATGAACGTCGAATCAGAAATAGATTTGGAGATAATCGAGAGCCCAGGCTTGGTATCAGAGCATTCAGAGGAAACGAACGAAAAACCAGATTCGCCGTCGTTGAGAACGCCTTCTATTTCCGTGGACCCAATAGAGCAATCCCAAGATGAGCAATGCCCCCCACCCAGATCAGAATCGCAAACGGAAACGAAAGAAGTCTCCCAAACCCATGACGCCGATGAAGATGCGGAGGACCAAACTAAATCTCCGCCAAGTCCTCAGGAGTCCTTAGGAAAAAGGAGTGATTCCGAGTCCAGCGAGGGAAATAAAGTGAAACGGCGACGTACTGACAAAGACTCAAAACGAGAGATAGATGAGCCAATAGAACTGGTGGTTTGCATGCCTAAAGAAGAAGTACTACTTCTATCAGATCTTCTATTGCGCATGTTTAAACACGACCCGAAAGAACGCCTGGACATCGACGCCGTCGTTAATCATGAGTATTGGGGTGATAGGAGAAATAACTGGCCTGTTAAGCGCGAAGATCTCGGTGAGGAAATTCCCGACCCCATTTCCTCGAGGACTCGCAGTCGGGTCGCCAAGGCTCAACAACAAGTTGAGTCCGATCCCACTTAGGACTTGAAAACGGACAAGTTGCCGACGAGCCGGCTAACATGCTGGATTCTCTCTATTTACTTAATTTCTTCATTTATTCCTCCGGGAAGGTCTTGTTCTTAGAAGAGTTGTCGATATCACCGCTCTCGGGTATGGCGTTCTCGTTGAAATTAACTGTTGGTCCGGGGCGTGTGGAGGTGGAAAAGCTATACGCGGAACGGCGAGCGTGATAAGACCTGAATTTTTTCGAATATTGTTTCCCAACAGGGGACCCCAGCCTCAAGCGGCGGACCGCATTTGCATACTGTATTCATGTGTCACCAAATATTCGGAACCGAATGATATCAATGCCCGTGGAGGTCTACAGGGCTGGTGGCGCAGATAAACGTCGTATCTATTTGCGTTGCATGAATTTGTACTACAACCGTTATACGAGACTATTGGTGCCAAGGTGATGATCACAAAGCATTTGCAAGACATTTCCCTGAACAGAGCTTTTCGTGCTACGTGAAGGTATTATGAGCACCTAACTATTAAGTAACAAAAAGTAAAAGGCAATAAAAACATATAGCCTTTCGAATAAATAAATATAAACTGTATTGAAGCCGAGTTAGGCTATCGTTGCGTGTATCTTTCTTATGTTAGGCAAACAGTAGTTAATCCATAGCAAGCATAAGAGAGAAGAGAGTTTGCCGAAAGTCCTAGACTGCAACGTTAACATCAACGTTAACATCAAGCTCAACTTCACCGAACTAACAAGTCCCGGTTGTTGGCATACCAAGTACGCAGGCGTGCGGAGGCTTCGTTTGCGAAGGATACGAAGAAGAAGACGCTATTGAATACCAAGCCGAAAAGCATTCACGGTAAGGAATACCAACAGGCCACACGTGGTGGGATTTATTAATAGATTATGCCAAGACGATGGGGCCTTAGCGTTCGCAAGCCACGTCGACGGGACAACTGCAAGCTTAACTGAGGGGAATATATCCGCACAGCCACGTAGAATCCGGGGCCTACGTTGAGGTCCCACTGACCGTCGTTATTGTGACCACTTAGAGGAGATCGTTGGTAGGTCATAATCTTAGCTCTATCTCCCCAGTATCTTATTGATCTTATTGTCTCTCTAGGCCCCAGGGCTCCATTATCGGGTCATGATGTGCGGAGCTCGCACCAACCTGCGCTCAGCCGCGCTTTGCTGTCAGCAGCCAAGATCCGACCATGGCTCCTTCGGCTTTCCAGCCTCGTGGAAAGTTTATTCGTTGCGGGGGCCAACATGACGAGTTTTTGTCGATCTCGTAGATATAAATCTCTGATCGGTAGCCACTCCAAAGTGACTTTCTATCAGCATCTCCAACTCATTCTACATCTCTAATAATACCCTCACCATCAATCTACCTTACTCTTAATCACTACCTCCTACACGAAGCATATTATCGCTAATATCTTTCGTCTAATCCATAATATCAACAATGTCGTCCTTTGCTAAGACTGCCGCTTCTCTGGCCTGCTTCGCAGCGGTCACGATGGCTTCTCCCCTTATGAAGCGAGACTACCCGGTCGCTAGCACTAGTGTCACCCCTCCTACTACCACCACTACCGCTCTCCCCGGCTACAGCACTGCTCCTGTTGCTTGCGCGCCCGGGACTAACGGTAGCGCCTGGGAGCCGTCTATGTACAACATCTTCCCGGAAGACCCCGACCACTCGGAGCCGTCGGTATCCTTCATTCGGATCGCCACGGAGGAGAACAAGGCACCGATCCAGCAGGTGATCGTGTTCCGGGGCCTGCCCGCGGGGGCCAAGACGTGCAACATCAACTGGGACCAGGCGGCCGAGGCGGAGCGCAACTTCACCGTCACGGACAGCGGGTACTTCGGCGTGCAGCAGCTCGACGGGTTCCCCTACGGCGAGCCCGTCTCCTACACGAGCGTCTCCAAGTTCGTCAACCCCGACGCCAAGGTCACCCACGGCGACTTCACCTACTGGGACAAGCAGTCCAAGACCGCCTGGCCCCACTTCATCGGCCCCGTCGACTGCGCCGAGGAGATCTACCTCAAGCTCACCCTCGACACCGCCCAGGGCTACGGCCGCGTCTTCATGGACCAGGACAAGAAGAACGGCTTCCACATCGACTACACGTGCTAAACGAAACGCAACGAAACGCAACGAAACTTGAAGAGGATAGATATCAAAGGGGTATTATTTGCATTGCATCATGCTTTTATGGATTGCATTTGGGGAAAAAAAGGGACACTCATTTACGACTTATTGCATTAGCGTTGGCGTTTTTTTAAGATGGGCATCTTACGTATGAATCACGCTCCTTTACCGGGATTTTAGAAGGGATTGCATTTTATCTTTAATTCTATAATCTGTTAATATTTATACAAACATTAGGTAATTATTTATATCCACACGATTCTTGCTTGACTACCTAGGTACCTTTGAAATGTAATATTTTGATGCCTCGGTACACTGGGACGGTGGGGGGGGGGGGGGGGGGGGGGGATGGATCCCATAAACATTCGGTGAAGGTTATCCCAGGTAGTCCAGGTAGGTAACTGATTATCAAAGTGGAACTTGCCCCATTGATCCCCCAGTGAGTTTAAACGGTTTTGCATCATTAATGCCTTTTCTTTTCTGTTTTTCGGAATACCGAGTCATTCCTCAAAACTTTTTGTTATTAATGGATATCTTCGTTGCTTCATGTAATCTATACCCATGTCCCATGTCCCATTCCATGCATGTATGACAACAAATAAGAGTACAATCTAATAGTAGTTATATGTTTTTAATATCTCATGAATCTAGTGGCTTTTCGGTCTCCTGTTTGCTCCGCCGTCGTAAATCATCCATCCAACGTTTCTTTTCCACCTTCAACCCCCTACACGTCCATATTATCGTGATAATAGTCCAGACAGTAGTAAAAACTAATGGCGCACCCCAGCCTACGATTTCATGTTAGCAAAGTGCCAAAGGGGATGAAGGGATATTGTGGCTGACCTATGCCGTAGGCAATCTCTTGGGGAATGGTCCACACAACAACCAGAGAACCGATCCCGACAATCATGGAGCCAACGCCCCAGAACCAGTTTAGACCCCTGATCAAAGTCCTAAAATGTTTGCTGACTTTATATCTACGTAATATCCTTTCCCTGTACGTCTTCCCCGCACCGCCATCAACAGCCACGACATCTTCGATGAATGTCAACAGCACGGGGGGTATCGGGGCTCCCTTCGGCGTGGAGCTGACCTTACAGGTGGTAGGCATACCCATGACTTCCATAAAGCCCGTAGTAAGAGCCAGAGAACCAACCTCGATGAAGAACAGAGGTAACGGCATGGCTAAGGGGCGAACCAACGGCTCGTGGGGAATAGACGCGCCGATCAGTATTCCCGTCATGACGGTGTAGCCTATGGATAACGTCATATGCGTGAAGTCGAAGCGCCAGCGCTTGCCGTCCAGCGGTCGGTACTTATCATCCTTCAAGATCAACCGCCATGAGCGGTGGGCGAACTCGAGGCCCGAGACGATGCCAAAGAAAGAAGTGATAATTGCGAAGACTAGTTTGACGTGTAAGTCTGTGACGATGCACTTTACCTATAGAGATTGTAGATAGAAAAAAGGGGGCAGAAATGAAGGAGGTCGCGAAGAGAAGAGAATACTTACGGATTCCATGCCTCAATGTCGTATAGTACCACAGTGGGTAGAATAGAATAATCGGCAATATGCTTCCTTCGAGAACTAACAGGCCTCCAACGAAGAAGAGTTTCTTCTTGTGCTCTAGGAGTTTATAGTTCAGCCGCGGTAGACCGGGCAGCTCCTCGCTTGGATCCTTGCTCGCGGTCGTGGACGAAGTAGATGAATCCGGAGGCTCGTCCGGACCGGACAATGCCGGAGGCGGGTCTAGATCAGCGTTTCCATTCTCTAAGTCATTTCCAGCCATATCGCGACTCATCGGTATCCGAATTTTCTGGAGAAACGAAACAAAAACAGAAATGTTGTTTAAAGTTATTGAGTTTATTATGTCTGTAGCCGAACTGACACAATCATTTGATCATTCATTTAGCGAACAAGAGTCCCGTTTCTATGGGGAGTAGTTGATCCCATTTCTGGAGAATTTTTTGAACGGCACCAAGTTTTGATGGGGTCGGGGGTGCTGACATTGTATTATTGCTCCATCTCAAAAAATCGATACGAAGACTGACGAAAGCCCAGAGCACAGCGATGACGTTGTTGATTCTGAGCCTCTGGGCAGGGATAATCCTTTGGGATTATTCCGCCCTAGACATAAACTCCGAACGCTTGGTTACAATCCTTGCAACTTAGCATATATGCACTAATTGGTATGCTCATTGCTTGAGAAGCGCCCACATCAGCATATAGTTAGGGATGTAAAATGCTATTAAGGAGGGCACAGATACAGTATAAGTGAGTCTTGGTCGGTCTTGGTATGCAACAAACGCGTCAAAATATTACATAGCTCACGGGTGTACCCTTGTACTGCGTGAGTAGCGCTACATGTAGCCTTAAAGTTTAAGTGTCGCTCCACTCCTAACGCTACGGGATGACGTATTTAGACCCTTGGTAGAGCCCATTACAACGGAATTCAAGATATTTTGTCTTGGATCTGACAACTGCTTCTCCCATGATTTCATGCAAAGAAGTAACGCCCATTTAAAATGTGCGTTTCTATTTGCCAAGTCAATAATATTGTATCTAAGATATAATAATAAAGATTGATTGTCATATCACGATGTACAAGTAATAGCATAATCCGTATAATTCGTGCTTGTAGACAGCCGTTGCATCCGATGGGTGACGGTTCATTCTAGGAGGGTATCAAGTTTAGTCTAATCATATAATCAAGCACCGTCCATTAATAGTATGATTAGTGGTATACCTGACCGTTGAGTGTCTAGTGACCAGTTATAATAAGTACCTAGTGAGTAGTGCTTCGAGACCATTCACTTCTTTTTCAGTCCGTCGTGCTCCCGTCCCTGGGTTTGGGGTGGAGTATGGGAGGTAGTTTTAAAGGGAGGCCAAGAATAGAATGTGTCTGGTCTTCTTCAAATATTCTCTTGAGCTTACGACAGCATTCCCCATATAGCCGTTCGGATTTCTGTGGAGGTTTCATCGGATTTGGCCCTTTATCCCAGCCATGCGCTACGCCAGGTATCATGGTATAATAGACGTTCTTCGAAATAGGGGGCTTCTGTAGTCTCTGAGCAAGTTCTCTGCCTTCGTTTAATAACATGTCCCACTCGCACGTGTAAAACAGTATATTATCAGGCAGGCCTTCGCTCAGCATTTCATCCGAAGCTTTCGAGGGGGATAGACACGGATGCGAAAGATCTAATTCGGGAGGGAAGAGATATGATGCGTCAAATAAATTCGTTAAAGTTGGCGGCAGAGTAGCTTCGGGACGAATTGCAGACGCACGACGCTCGGCACGAGTAAGTGTATAATCGGTGATCGGATACCAGGTTGCGACAGCGAGAATACGATACTCGGGAAGCTTCGTGGTCTTTCGGTACTCGGACAAGCGAATTGGTGCCGTAAGGGCTATGTTGCCGCCTGCGGAAAACCCTGATGTTGCTATCCTATTACTATCGAGTCGAAGTTCAGCTGCGTTGTTAATAATATATAGTATCGCATCCGCTCCATCATCGACGGCGGTAGGGAATGGGTATTCTGGCGCTAATCTGTAGTCGACCGAGACGAAAACCGCGTGACATTTTTCCAGCACGAAGCGAGCGAATCTAGCGTCGTCAGATGCGCTACCCAAAGTGAAACCCCCGCCATGAAAGTTCACAACAACCGGCCATTTGTCGCTCTTGGGGTCCTTGTTATAGCCGTCGGGTACGTAAAATTGGAGATTGAATTTGCCCTTCATAGCTGACAAAGTAGAAGGGATAGACTTGACGAAATCCGGGCTTGGTGGCCGCGGAGAAGCGAGGAAATGTAAACTCATTCCAATGCATTGTAAAGACCGCCACCAGCCAGCAGTCATACGAAGAGAGAAACGTGAGGGCGGAGCTCCCGTCTTGTCCTTTGCTTTGTGTGGTTTCTGGTCAGGAGGCAAAGGACCATTGGGTAATTCCTCCTCGGCATTACTCCTTGTAGGAACGGGTATGCCTTCAACGGTTTGCATTTCGATGGTTAACTCGGTGGTGATGCAAATTGTAACACGTTTAACAATATTTTAAAATCTTGAGATACTATACGCATCAGTTTTGATGCAACATCAGAATCGAGTCCCATGATAACAAGGAAAGATGTCTTCAGCTCCTAGTTATCTGAAACAAGTGAATCGGGATTTGCATAGACTAGGATGGGCGGTGCATCGTGCGATCAGGATAGGTAATCTCATGAGACGGTAACCTGTATTTGGAGGGATTGCACCGTCCCCGTCTTGCCAATATGACGTTAGCCACTTCGGGGTCTTGGCTCGAGCTCCCGTTGTTCTCTTGGGACCTACCTTAGGTAAGGTTGGGTACCTGATGTACCTAGGTAGGCAGGAACCTAAGCCTTACCCCAGCCTAGCCTAAACCTTTATAAGTCAAATCATCCATACCTTCACGTCCTTGGAGGAAATATTTGAATAAGTTCTGGCTCACACATGGCGAATGTGTAAATACACCACGAGTTAAGAGTAGAATTCTGCCTCGGTATAAAATTTAACTGCACATTTCAATGAGAATTTTCATAATACGGAACTCGGGAACGGATCGAATTGTAGAATCCGAATATTCAATGTCATGATGTCATGACTTTCAAAGCCCCATAAAAAAGTCGCGAACTTGGACGATTAATGGTACCTTCTCTGGTATGAACCCCTGCGTTAATGCGCCTATCTGCGCTTACAAGTAGCAAAATCGCCAAATAAGGATAGATATAGACGGCAACACGAACTTTAATTGGTTATTACTGCCCGTACCGACCCGGTCTAATTGCTCCGGGTGGAGACTCCGAAGTAGCGATTTCGTCACAAATTCATAGGTATTGGGAAGCTGGGGATTTCATAATTTTTTTTTTCTCAGTCATGTCCATAGAGGGAAAGGTACCACCGTAACACGCCCATACCTTAATTCACATGGCCGTACGTGCCGAATTATGTTAGGGAGGTAGCTAGTAAATCCCAGAAGAATCTACTAGTAACCCGTCATCCAGGCCGGAAAGCCTGGAAGCCAGGGGCAATAAACTTTCAACTATCAACCAGGTTCCTGCCAAGGTTTTTTTATAAACTTGCCCAACGCAGTCCATTTACTTCTTAAGTAGGACCCTCAACAGTTTCCCTTTAGATAGGTAAACAAAAATAATTTACTGTATACCACCGATCTCATCTTATCTTTATTCTTTCTCCTTGAAGCGCCGTCTTATAGACAGCGCTACATCTCCACCAGACAAGCGTAATTCACAAAATACCCCTCATATCTTGATACCCACACGAATAGAAACTTCGCCGCCGAGATACCCAGTCACACGTCACTATCATCAACATGCCTTCGATTAGGCTGAAGAAGCCTCTCTTATTACTTAATCGCGTGGTTGGACATACCACAGCCAAAAATCATATCACCAAAATCCATCTCGGTGACACGGAGGCATTAGACGAAGAAGCGGATAAGAAGCACTTAAGAGCGTTATACGAGAAACGAGCCAAGAAAGAATTACAAGAAGTGAACCGAAAATCACTACAAGCAAAACGCAAAGAAGAAGAACTCGCAGCCTTATCCAGTGAACCGCCAGAGTTACGATCAAGCTATGGCACGCTCACCGAAGAGGCCATGCCGCCTTCTTTTCTCCTCGAGCATCTGTCGGCCGAGCATGTTGGGCAGACTATTAGCTTCAATGCCCGACTTCACCATGTACGATCGGTAAGTGCGAAGTTGGCATTCATACTACTACGCCAACAGATCGATACCGTACAAGGTGTTTTACAAGTTCGAGAGGGTGTTGTCTCCGAGAAGTTCGTACGATGGGCCGAGCATCTGAATACCGAGTCTATAGTACACGTCCGAGGTACCGTGCGCGAACCGCCAGAGCATATAAAAACCTGCAGCATACATAATCTCGAGATCCTGATCGACAGTATGCACGTTGTTGTTCCAGTGGAGAATCCTATCCCCATTGATGTATACAACATGGAGCAAGTGGAAGAGGACGAAAACACTCACGAGAAGCAACTAGCCGCCTCAAACCGTGTCCGTGTTGCTAACAGGCTAGTTTACCTTCGGACCCCAGTAATGCAGAGCGTCCTTCGCATCCGTTCAGGTATTTGCAGTCTATTCCGGGCTTCGCTAGAAGCACAGGGGTTCATTGAGATCCAAACTCCCAAGCTCCAACCGGCGGCAACCGAATCAGGCGCAGAGGTTTTCAGAGTTAACTACTTCGGAAGAACCGCTTTCTTGGCGCAAAGCCCTCAACTGGCGAAGCAGACTGCTATTTCTGCCGATCTCGGTCGTGTCTTCGAAATTGGGCCTGTTTTCAGAGCTGAGGACAGCAATACTCATCGACACTTAACAGAGTATACCGGTCTAGATCTGGAAATGATGATCCAAAAAGATTACCATGAAGCGATGGACGTGATTGACGAAATGCTGAAGTCCATCTTTAAGGGTATATATTCACGGTATCGCAAAGAGATTGACAACATCAAGACAAGATTTCCCCACGAGGATCTAGTCTGGCTGGACCAGACACCTCGTCTTACCTTTAAGGAGGGAGTTCAATTACTGAACTCTTCAGGGTGGACAGACGATGATGGAAAACCAGCTTCTGAGAACGAGGACCTTGGAACTCGAGCTGAAATCAGGCTGGGACAGTTGGTCAAAGAGAAGTATGGGACCGACTACTTCATTCTCGACAAATTCCCAGCATCGGCGCGACCATTCTATACACACTTGGACCCGAATGACGAGACGGTCACTAACTCCTTCGACATATTCCTTCGCGGTCAAGAAATCACAACAGGAGGCCAGAGAATCAATAATCCAAGAGCCTTAGCTGAGAGAATGAAGAAGGCTGGAGTCGATCCAGAGGGGATGGAAGAGTATATGCAGGCCTTCGAATGGGGCGCGCCGCCTCATGCGGGGTGTGGCATTGGTCTTGAACGCGTAATATTCTTGTTACTGAACCTGGGAGACGTACGAAACGCTACCTTATTCCCAAGAGATCCAAAATCCCTTCCCGCGAAGAAGCCCGATCACAACGGCAAGGTTCCATTCCCCGAAGCTGATACCATCCGATATACTTTCGAAGGAGAGCATGACCACGTCCACCTACCTGATTTAGACAAGCTAATCGTAAACTACGGTGATGCTACAAACACAGCATGGCTCGATGAAAGATATAAGGTATGGCGTGATACAGAGACCGGAGCAGCTGTTGGATACGCCGAAGAGAACGGATACGCGATGATCATGGGCAATCCTCTTTGCGATCCACGCCAGTATCCTATCGTTATCAGCTCTTTCCTCAAATATCTGAAGAAGAGCGAGGACCTACGGCCCATCTGGATCCTGGTCTCCGCACAGGTCGAAGAGATCCTTGGTGCTAAGCTTGGGTGGAGGACACTAACGTGTGTTGCTGAAGAACGTGTGGATATAGAGAATGCGGGCAGGGTCGTCAAGAAGGAACGTCAGGCCCAGAAAGCCGAGATCAAGATACATGAGACAGCGCTCGGCCAGCCGGTTCCCGACGAGGTGCGGCAAAAGTGCGACAAGCGCATTGCCGACTGGAAAGAGAGCCGCAAGGGACGCAAGCAGGTCCACATCACCGAAGTGCAGCCTTGGATATCCATGGCTCATCGGCGCTATGTGTGGGCCGAAGACAAAACAGGCGAAATCGTCGGTCTCGTCATCTTGCACCGCCTCTCCCCCGAGCACGGATACCAAATCAAGTTTGCGCTTGACTTCCCTGGCTCGCCATCCGGCAGTATCGAAGCTCTCATCTCCCACGCTATCCAAACTTTAATAGCTTCAGGGGTTAGCAGCGTGACTTTCGGTGCCGGTGCCATGGAGGAGCTTGTCATCGGAAGCAACCTCAATGGTATCAAGGCCAAGCTCCTAAGTCGCACTTACAAGACTGTCGCTCAGCAACTCAGGCTAGTTGCGAAGAGCGAATTCAGAGAGAAGTTTGGCGTGAAGCACGATCCGGTTTACATATGTTACCCATTCATGGGTCTAGGAGTCTCCGGCGCCAGGACGCTGATTAAATTCTTCGAGGACGAGATGTGAAGATAGATTTTATCTGCGCCTGAAGCATTATTACTGTTTTTTGTCATTTTTCCTTTTTCTCGCTATAACAAAGCATGGCTAGGTGGAGATATTCTCGATTCGATCGATATACCAGGGTAGATGATCTGGGACGCATTTGATGACTTTTTTTACCTTTTTCTTAATGATGGCAGATACCCATTGTGGATAATAAATATTGGGCGATTTAATGATAGAAAAGAAAAGTAATAAAGAAGACGCCATAATGATTTGGAAGTTTTATCGTTATTATGGTGTCTGATCTAGTGAGGGCTCTGGCGGCTCAACTCAGCTTTTGTAGACATTGGTGGTTGGATCGTCTGGGTTTGGCGACATAGGTAAATGATTAGAATTATAGATGTAATAGACTAATAGACTATTGTCGTACTATGTCGATGAAAACTATTCATGTTATATTCGAAATGATTTTGTGGTCGTTCCGTGTACTGTATGCTTGACTTATACGTAAGAAAGAGCCAACTATTATGGGGGAAGACAATATGAAGAAGGTAAGTGGCTCAAGTGGGCGTTCTTCGAAACCGGAGTCGAATCACAAAAGCTGGTATATGGCCGTTTTCTACTTAGGGGCCCCCGGTGGCATCTCCTTCAAATCTTCAAATCTCGTATAAGTGGTGCATAAATTAGCCTGCGCCGGAGCCAGGGGTCCGCTAAATGCATACCGCATTTGCGACTCATCCCGGCCGTTCTACCCAATCTTGACAGCGGCGCCGTTGTAACCACGCCATGGCAAGCGGGCTAATAAGTCCCCACGACTCCTGAATATGGTCCCGGGAAATTTCAAAGCGAAAGAGTATGTAACTACTCGGGGCGTCGGGTTAAATATATTTAACTACCTGGTATTCCCCTTTATGTGTTCTATGTAGGGAGGCATTCTCAAGACAATATTCTCGCGAATCCGATATCCTGAACGACTCACCAGCAGCAGCTATGGTCGCCCTCAAATTCCTCACTGTAGCCTGTCTGGCGACTTTCATCCCAGACGCCTCGGCGCTTCTTGCATTTCCTGGGGCCGAAGGGTTTGGTCGAAACGCGGTTGGTGGTAGAACGGGATCGGTTTACCATGTGACGAACTTGAAGTGAGTGTAGTCACGCATATATTCAGATTTACTATCCTAACGAAGCGCGTTAGCGACTCTGGGGCGGGATCCTTCCGCGACGCTGTGTCAAAGTCGAATCGCATCGTTGTCTTCGACGTTGGAGGAACCATTAAAATCACCAAGCGGATTGCGGTCTCCAAGAATATCTACATTGCTGGCCAGACGGCGCCCGGTAATGTAGGTCTCTAAGTGTTTATCTACTGAGATATATCACATATATTCTATGCTGTGTGCTAATATTTCGATAAGGGAATCACGATCTATGGCAATGGTCTCTCATTCTCCAATGCCAACGATGCCATCGTGCGTTATGTTCGAATCCGCATGGGCAAAGGCGGTGATTCCGGAAAAGGTAGATAGTCTTCCCCTTTCGGTGGATGGCGCCGAATGAGTTCACATACTAAAACCCGCCAACAGATGGTATCACTATTGCCGAAGGTAACAACATGATCTTCGACCACGTGTCGGCGACTTGGGGTCGCGATGAGACCTTCTCTATCAACGGAGCCGTGCACAACGTCACGGTACAGAACACCATCATCGGTCAGGGCCTGCAGACCCATTCATGCGGTGGACTGATGCAATCGGACTTTGGCATCAGTCTCTTTAGGAACCTGTACATCGATAATAAGACGAGAAACCCTAAAGTCAAGGGCATGAACGACTTTCAGAACAATGTAAGCTTTTACCGAGAGCGATCTTTGATTCTCGATGGATTCACTGGTTTCTAAATCACTTGTTAGGTCGTTTACAACTGGGGAGGAGGCGGTGCTTACATCGCTGGTGACAGTGACGGCCAGAGCCATGCCAACATCATCAACAACTACTTTATCTCCGGGCCTAGCACAAGCGTCACTGCATTCACGCGGGGCAATGCCAACTTCCACGGCTGTAAGTATACTGGTTAATTTTTTATCTCCGAGATGCTCACTATACCAGTCGTGTCCGAGAATTACTACGATAGCAACAAGGACGGCAAGCTCAACGGGTCTCCCCTCTGCGTCCAGACCAGCTGCTACAGTAACATGGACATCCAGAAGACGAAGTTCGACTATCCCGGCCCAGAGCGCCTAATGTCAGCACCGGATGCGGTTACCTTCGTCCTCAACAACGTCGGCGCCAACTTCCCCGGACGCGATGAGATTGACAAGGGACTAGTGGCAGAAGTGCAGAGTTTCGGAAAGGAGGGCGAGCTGATCAGCTCCGAGAACTCAGGTGCCCTGGACAACACGAAGGGAAACGCGCCGAAGGACACGGATGGGGACGGGATCCCGGACGCGTGGGAAGACGCGCACGGGCTGAATTCCCGGGATGCGAGCGACGCGATGAAGATCAGCAGTTCTGGATATGCGAATATTGAGGTGTATCTTAACTCTCTCGTTCCCTCTTCTAATTGAAGAACTCGAGCAAGACTTACATACCTACCTAGGTAGGTATTGGTAGGAGTAGCAAGTTGCATATTTATTAGTTTTACCCTTTGTCAAAGATTTCAGTGAGGACCACCATCAAATTTGTAACCGCTGATATGAAGTGACTACCCTATCTATTGATTTCCTCTGAGTACCTAGTTTATGCTGCGAAATAAAGATATATATATATATATATATATACCACTGGAGCTATACGTATAGCCCTTCCAAGAAGATATGAAAACTCGTAATATATTCGGTAAGAAGAAAGTGCTTTAATGTCTCTCGTATCATTAAGATGCATGGAAGCTCGATGTGCTTACAGTGGTACGAAGTACATGGGTATTAGTTACAAAGTACATACAAAGCGAAACCGCGCGCACAGGCCACTGACTCGATTTAAACTACGCCTATTCCTACTTGGGTAAAAAACGGCGACTTCTGCACGCACTAAAACTTTGGGATATATAGCGTTACGAAAAGGCTCGCCATCACCAGCAACTATCCCTCGGAAGGAAGCCCACTTCCTTCCGTAGTATTGCAAGCACACCGTCCCTTGGTGGTGTAGTTGGTTATCGCGTTCGGCTGTAATTGAATAAAAATTGTTACCGAAATGTCGCCGGTTCGATTCCGGCCCGAGGGATCATTTACTTTTTTTGCTTTTTCTCCAAATTGTTACTTTTACTTACTTTCTCTTTTAACGGTATTTTGCAACCTAGAAGAAAGTTTCTTCTTTACTTATTTTCTTTTTATCATCCGTATCAGTGTCGCATTCTAGTCATTTTATGCTTCCAAGTTTCATCCTTCTTAATAGGTAGGACATCATACTATTTAGGTAGTCCTAGTAATTTCTCCTAAACACTCTTTTTCATATTGACTTTTATTTTCTACATTTCAACAACCCCCGTCTGAACGAATTATATTTGAAGTGATATATGCACATCATATATTAACCAAAGTTTGGTTAGGCTTTCTCTATTGGTGGTAGCTTCAAGAGGGTTACGTTCCTTCAGGATCCCCCCCTGGGTAATCAGATGCAAATCTCCGTTCGGCAGTAAGTACACGATGCGATCATCGGAGAACGACGTGAGTCACATTAGATGATTAAGTCTTTGTGAAGCTGTGTTTCTTTATTGGCATCTTGATAGTAACCATAACTCAATGGAGATACTCGACTAATTACGTTGTTGCAAACGTAAATAGCATATACTTAAAGATATATGTACTAACTAACCTAGGTAGCTGTATAAAAACACAAAGTGCCGTATCCCATAGTCTTAATTAGCATGGCATAGTATAAACTAACAAGTTATTGTCTAAGAAGATACAATCATAACATCAGAGAGTCAGATGGGAAACCACCCTGGGTGGACGAGATGCCCACGAACTAAAACTTCATCTATCGTACTCTTAGTTGAGTACAGAGTATCATTTAAAACTACTCCCGCCATTGTAAAGCTTTGCTACTTCACGAACAAGATTATTTCAGGTAATATGCCTGGGGATATAAGAATGACAATGATATTAAGTGACTGTCCTAAAAGTGCATACCACTCTTCCAGCCCGACTAAAATCGTCTTCAACAATAAGACAAGGTCGTTGGCATTAATTCTCAATCTTGGTATCCGTATAGTTAGTTCCAACCCAAGTTCATGTATTTTATTTTACCACACAAGTCCCTCCGGTTCCCCTATTCATACCCAAGGGATACCATCCCCGGCCCCTATGGGCCAGGTCCCATAAGCAAACTCATTCCCATTATCATTATCAAGTAAACCGTATAACATATACCCCAAAGTATACCCAACCCATAGATATATCCGAGTCGTGAAAGATAGAAAGGTAGATGAGTGATATAACCCCATGATTGTGTACTTCATTTCCTTCCCTCTGTGGTCGGGCTCATGGAACCACGGTCAGACTTTTCCGTAGGCGAGCGTCCGAGGTCTTTCAAGGTTTCTGTGAGTCGTTGGCGCATCGATCGCTTCTGCTTGGCATCTCCCTGGCTCTTTTCCTTGTCGATCGAGTATGTAGTTGAACCTGAGTAGGTTGAGGCAGATGAAGGCTTAACGTCAGACTGTGGTGGTTGTTGTTGTTGTTGTTGGGTTTGCGTTCCGGATTTCTGGCATTGGGCTGCCTGTCTCTTTTGGTCTTGGTGATGCGGCCAAATCAGTTCTGGGTTTGTCATCGCCAATGACATCGAGACAGCGGCCGACGTAGTTCGGTAGCAATCTTGGCACATCTTGACAAGAATGTGTAGGAGATTTTCTTTTCGTTAGGAGTTTGTAGTATGGTTGAATGGAGTAGTTGATATCGAATATCTCGTAATGTCTATTGAAGAACTACCAAATTGTATATGTACCGAGTATGGTATGGGGATGATAACGGAAGATGGATTTGATACTAATGAAAGAAAGATACACCAACCTGAGAAGAAAGGCATCGACTTTATAAGAGACTCTACCTACACTCTAACTACACTCTAGGATCGCTCTATTCGCTCTACTCGCTCTACGTGGTATGCCGACGTGACTAATAGGCAGCTATGATACATTGCAGCAGGGATTCATGACACAGCTTCCAAATAACTTGACAATGAAGGTGTACTACTATGAGGCTACGCAAATCATTCACTTCCATCTGGTTGGCCAGACGCAGTTCATTTTAGTGATCCTTGGCAGTGCAAGGGAGCAGGTGATAGCAGGCTTATACGCCCATTGTACCCAGATGTAAGCAGCCTACAGACGCGGAAATAGAAGATGACCTGGGTGAGCTTATGGTGCAACATTGAATACCAATTGCCATTGGTCACTTTGTATTTAATTCTATCATATTTGTAGCCTTTATTTTAGGTAATTACTATATCATAGTTATTTGAAGCAAACATTTAATCGTCAAGCTACCAGATATCTGAATCCAACTGATCCCAGTTGAATGGATCATTAGATCTTGGGCATCTAGTATGGATACCTAGATAGATTCTTGTTTTTCATTACGCCCTGCGAAATCGGATTCGAAGTCCGTCCCGCTGAGGCTACAAAATCAGATATACGCGTCCGGCGCCAACTCAAGACGCATCTTATTAGTGCGGGAGGATACCGTATTGGGAAAGTAAAGGAGGGGGGGAGGAAGCTATGTAGGTACCTAGATCGAATCACACAATCGCTAATATTCCCAAAATATCCCCAAATCGTTCCCCGAAACTTCAGCTTGGAAATTGGGGAATATTCCGATTCCACCGGGTGACTCACACTATAAAAAAAAGACGTACATGTCCACAATATATGTTCCAATGCATTAATGTTAGGCATAATCCATACCCTATACCTGTAAAATGCGTGGGACAACGCTTTACCCCGGCCCGCCGCCCGGCACAAACCGAACAATTGAACGGGGCCCGGGGACACCGGTCTCTTAACTATCTGTATTAACTGCATTAACTAGTCTAATGCGTGAAAGCGTTTCGTCTGGGGTTTCCTCTTTTCGTTTTAGTTACTTCAGCTCATGATAGGTATCTAAGGTAGTTTTTTTGAATACGAATTTGCATTTCCGGTTAATATTCACGATTTGACTCACGACATTACTTGATAACTACTTGTTACACACAACGTCAGACAAGGCGTTTTTCTCGTAATCATATAATGACACATATTTTAAAGACATCGAGAACGCATGACATATTAGACACCGCTTTTGGGATCATTCTCTATCAGGTACCTCTCCGATGAGAGATATGCTCGAAAATGCGATCATGCAAAAGGTACACGAAGTATGCATGCATCAGCAGATGATAAGATTTATTTAATTAGCATCTATCGCTGTTAAGACACCAATGCTGAATATAATCAAATTCAATGCTCTTTGAACTATCTGCCATGTAGCCCTCGTTTCTATTTTGGAAACTTTCAATTCAGGGTCTTCGTCCACGTCGCTTCTATTAAAACATCAAAACATCAAAACAAAATACGCTTGTCATGGTGAACCTCGTCGTAGTCTGGTATTCTTCTCAGCCTTTGTGGCCTTCAATACCTATCTACAACCAACACCTCTCAAACCGAACGCTGATCGCTTAGAAACATCGATGAAATCCCAGCCGCTATCTAAACACCGGCAGAGCAGTGTAATCGGGGCACAGATAGCACATGTCGCTATGTCGTAATGGCAGAAAATAAAAACCAAACCATCGCATTGACGTCTATTCCAGGCTCGCTATGCAAGGAAAAAATCAGAGACGTCTAATCATCCCCTCGTCAAAACCAGGTAGGGCACCCAGGATACACCAATAACCTCGCGCATCGGCCTCGCGTAAATCAAAGAAAAGAACATGCCATCATCCAGTCCTTTCCGTTCGCCCTATCCCTGTATAATGAAACCAAACCAATCCTCAAACCTGATCCCCGCCCTCATCCTGTTCTCGTTCCGTCTTTTCCTGATCTTCTTCAGTTTGGTCTTGTTTATCTTGTCCTTGCTCTTCGTCGACCTGCTGTAGATCTATCTTGTTCTGGTCTAAATCTCCCTTGTCCTGGTCTTCGTCCTCTTCCCGAGCTTGAGTCTCCTTCTGGCCTTGGTCTTCATCCTGGTCTTGGTCTTCGTCCTGGTCTTGGTCTTCAGCCTCACCTTGGCCTTCAGCCTCGTCTTGGTCTGCAGCCTGGTCTTGATGGTTGCCATCGTCAGCCACCCCGGTAACCAAACGCTTGACGACCTGTTTTAGCGTCATCAAGCTGTTTTCGGAGCACTTGTGCAACTCATTGAATCGGCCGATTAGCACCGATTGCAGACTAGGTAGGGCGTCTTCTTCGCCGAACTCAAAACTAGTGAGCTCGGCTAGTCCAACCCTATCGAAGGTCCTGATGGTATCACCCCACTGACTGTCACCAAAAACGTGACCCCACGCGTACCACGATCCATGTCGTAAGAGGCATTCCTCAAAGACAGTGATGCGCTCGAAGAAGCTGGGATCCGAGTCGTACCAATCCAAGTGGGCAGTAGAGAAGCCTGATCCCATCGCAGACAGCAAATAGTAAATCATGGTACAATCCTGGTTGGATAGGCTGCGGATGTACTCGTGCTGCGCAGGGCGTGCGCGGTAGTTGGTATAAGGGTCTAGCATACGCCAACCCTGAAGTAGACTGTGATCTAGCCACCAATGTTTGTGGGCTTCTCCAAACCATTTTGGCTCAGGGGGTCCATAAGGCGCATTGGCCGCAATGTCTGCAATGGAATCGCATTGCGCGAACGCACGTTCCAACAGGGAACATAGATGTCTTTGCTGGGGATCGGTAAGTTCTCCCAAGTGCGGTGGTGACTGAAGATTGAAGTAAGTCGAGGCGGTGAGGATCCTCTTGGCCCGGGATTGTCGGGTCTCTAGTTCCTTTACCATCTCAAAGTTTCCATGCTTTACGACGCGTCGTAAACCCACTTCCGATGAAAACACGTCCCCAGTGGGCGAAACCGTGAAACTTGCTATGCGCGCCAAAGACAATGAATGCTCATATTTGATGATGAGCTCATTGATTTCCTATATTCGGGATCTGTTAGTTTTTTTTCTTAAATATAACTAACCAGCTAATAGAGATATTTAAGAAATTTTTTTTTTTTTTTTTTTTTTTAAAAAAAAAGGGTCTTACCTTGCTTGTCTCCCGAAGCTTGAGTATGGACTGGACGTCCAAGTGCTGCGCGATCTCAAGGATCAATTCCAGTGAGATGGAAGCCATCTTGAAATGACGGAATGATCTTCGTCAGGAGAAGAAAATAACACGACCAATTTTCCAAAGAAGAGAAGGATTGGATGGTGCGATGACGAGAAAGGTATTTCTGTAAAGACTAATCGCTGAATGAAAGAATGAATGAATGGAAATAGGGATATGTTGGATGTTCAGGTGCTAAGGTTGTGAAGTTGTAAAGTTGTAAGGTAAGAAAAGTGATGTGCGAAAGTTAGCGAACAACTAGAAATATTGTAACTGTTTTCCAAATCATTACTTGAAAACCAATGATGGCTTGGAAAACAGCTTTTAGAGTAAGAGTGGAAGGAGTGGAATAAGAAGTTGTTGATATGCGGATCCCGTATGATGTATGGTATATGGTATCATTCATTCGAATTATGAAGATAAGTGCAGTCCTTTATGTTCAGCGTAGGATAGTTCGAACACCTTGATGGGCAACTTCTGTAAATGCAAAATTTGCAATTAGATCTTCTGACGTACCTTCTCAAGATAGTAGCCATCAAGGTTTGCATCAATTCGATCGTGACTTCCATGATCCTTTGTATCAGTTGCTAAGGAACTCTCGAGATAGTGTCAATAAGTCAGTCGGTGACTTGATAGCGGGTCGAATTTGGGACGGCTACAGCTGTACAAGTGGTACGTGCAGCCTGCATGCTTAGTCACTAGGGGCTTCTTTTATCAATTGTTCTAGTAAATCTAGTGGTCATAGCGTCTATTTCATTCTTTCTGCAGGCAGGCATTAGAGATGATACTTTAGTTAGGTGGGCGTGATTGCTAAAGACATCAGACTGTCTGATAGAAGAATTGAAATATATGGAAGTTGCGTACGTGTAGGTACGTATATATCGACGCTAGCGTTATCTGCAACGATTGTCAGCTTTGTTCAATTCAATGCTAAGGTAATTAGTACCTCGGGTAATCCAGGTATATGGAAGGCGGCTCATCCAACCCCAGTTTTCTCCTAGTACCTAGGTACCCTAAGGTTCACTTCAAAGATTCGCACTGGTAACAAGAGATGACTTCGCCCTTAATATTGTTTCGAAGATAGTTAGTACCTGAGGGAATCTGGGTGTGTATTGAGTTGTTGTGGGAGTAAAACTATGTAATGCTAATGTGTAAGCTAATTGAATTGATTGGTGGGTCTTATATTAGTGGGGCGTTAATTTCGCCTTAGGGTATATACATAATCACGTACAGTCCTTATAGGGTAATTGCGTCTTATACGCCCTTTCGGATATGATTGTGAAACTATTTCTAATCTTCTATTCTTAGCATCTGTATGAATTTGTGATGCTTTCCTTTATCTAGTGGTTTTGTTAGCCCATCTACTAGGTTTTCCTTTCCACTTACTTACTTTATCACAACGTAGCCGTCTTCAACTTCCTATCGTATATAATGATAATCTTTCCTTATATACCTTTTCTAACAATTTATCGCGGTTTCCCTTATCCATATAATGGCCACCGTGCTGTCACACAACAGCGTAATTGGCCCTGAAGGTATAAGTCTCAGTTCTTTTAAGAGATTGCGTATCCATGCGGCATCCGCTGCGGCGGAGGCCAGCACAATATATTCAGCTTCTCCGGAACTTTTTACAACAATTGTTTGCAATTTGGATTGCTATAATATAGGAGTGCCGGCTAAGTAGAACACGTATCCAGTAGTTAACTTACCGGTTGTTGGGTCCGATGTGTAATTGCTATCAACAGCGCTGTGTAAACCGAGTTTGTTATAAGCATAATGTGGGTACTTCTCGTTGAGTGCACAATATCGTATAGACCTTTTGGTTATGCCCCTCAAGTATTTCATCATTTTTTTGATTCCTGTAACATGTTCCGGGGAAGGATTGCTCATGAATTGAGCCCATATTAATGTTGCGAAACTTATATTGGGCCTTGTTATACATGCTAGGAAATTAGCCTTACCAACCAACAAAACGTACTTGAATATCTTGTTTGTGTTAACTTACTCACCAACTTCGCGTAGCAATAGGTTCTCTTGCCCTTTTGGGTTAAATGGGGTTGAGGCTGCCCGTCCCTCTTCGAGTTCCACGGTTTGTAAAGCTTTCTCGATATACTGTTGTTGATCTAGGCGCACATTGTCTATAGGAGTTGATCGTACAATTTGCACTTCGAGATACTAATCAGCATCTCCCAGATCTATAACAGGTACGTCCTTACAAAGGCCTTGAGCCAACGTTTTCAGGCGTTTAAGGCTTAGGCCGAATAAGATGAAATCATCGATGTAAGAGGCTATTACGTCCCCCACATCGTTTACGTAAACAGCATTGTCGGACATTAACAATCTATACTTATGTTTCTTAAAGATACCACATATTTTTCTTTATTATATGGCTTTAGATTACTTTAGTCCGTACAAGGAGTTCATCAACTATATGATTATGGATTCATCGTAGCCGTATAGTTCCTTCTCCTTTAGGTATTCGTCGAAATACTCTTCCAGCATTGGGAACAAGAACATGAAAATGTTTTCCATTAGGTTTCTGTTAAGGTAGGCTGCTATAAAATCGATCTGCATCATATACCATTTCATACTGGCTGCCAGTACCATAAAGATACGCCAGGAGGCAGCTCTAGCTGTCGTAGCCGTCGTTTCGTTATAATTGATGCCTTTTCGCTGCATAAAACCTCGTACACAGATACGTGCCTTAAACTTATCCAAGAGGCTTATTAACAAGTATTTCTTCTTTAATACCCATTTGGAGTCTATTTAATGGTTATAGGAGGCGTTTTTGGGCTTGATAAACTTGAATATGCTTCGTTCGAGGGTTTCGCGTATTTCAATAAAAATGGCCTTAAGCTACTGCGGCCATTCGTCACCTACCATTACTTCCTTCAACGTAAGTTCATTTGCATTAACCTGGAATAGTTTGTGGTTTGTTACAAGATCGGCCAAATATTCTTGGGCCAGGTCTTCTACTTTTGCTTGTCTTAGGCTTTTGAGTAAGTCGTCAGCTATTTGCGTGTTGAAGCAGGTGATTATGTAATTGAGATTATTGTCTATCACGCCTTCTTAACTAAGGGCCATTGTAAAAGGGTTGTTTGTTTCTTCAGGGGCTTGGTAAACGTATAACTTAGGCACAATCTTCTTAGGTTGTCCGCGTTTGCGTTTGATTTGGCCTATTTCTTCGTCTATGATATCTTCGTTGACAACGTTATTATCTTTATTCTTTACACCTACTTTGGGTGCTTTAGCAGCTTTTCTGTGGTGTAGGCGTTTTTGTATATAAATTGGTAGGGATTTTACAACATCTCTCAAGTCTGGGGCCCCGTTGTTATTACCTATGTGCTCGTGGAAGACGACGTATAGTATAGTAAAGAATCTTCTTCTTTCCACTAGCTATACAATGAAGTTGTATTGCCCTGCATATCCCAGGAAGATCGTTTTGGCGCCTCTTGCATCCAATTTCTCGGCTGCTACGGCTCGGTAATTCGAGTCAATGTAAGCAATATAACAGCTACCGAGAACTCTCAGGTGGGCGTTATCCGGCTTATAGTCCTTTTCAGGTTCCAGATATGCCTTATAACTTTCAATAAGCGTAATACCTTTTTTGACAGATACGCCTGTTCTGTTTAACATGTAGGTTACGGCTGCAAGTATGTAATCCCAGAAACAGGTGGGTATCTTCATTCCAATGTGTACGGTGCGTGCCTCATCCTGCAGGAAGCATATGCTTCTCTCTGCTACGCCGTTCTAGTATTGATTATGGGGTGAGGATTATATCAGTTCGATCCCTTTGTCGCAGCAAAAAGTCTCCAACTAACTCATTCCGAACTCTTGTCCGCCATCGATTTGCAAGGTTTTGATTCGTTTTCGTAAGCGGTCGCTTTAGTTAGGTAGAGCTTGAAATATCTCGTATAAACAGGTGAAATATTTAGTTAGGGTTACGGCGGCTTTGTCTTTCATTTTGTGTGCCGTGAACTGTTACCATGAACTCTCATCGTCTACAATCATCGAAAAGTATTTGTTACTTTTAATCGAAGCAGGCTGGAAGGCCCCCAGATCGCACCATGTTACCTCTCCGGCGTGAGAGGCCCGTTCGTAAGGTTCTTTGGAGGGTATCTTCGTGATTTTCGCTTGGTCGCAGGCGAAACAAGGTAAATTTTCGATCGTTTCTCTATCGACGTCTATACCTGTGGATTTGTCAATAGTCTATTTCAATCTGTCTATACTAGGGTGGCACAATCTTTGATGCTATAGGATCAACTTGTCTTTTACATCATCAATTAACTTTAATAATGCTTTAAATGCGTTCGCTTCTAAATCTTAATCTTCAATATCTATGCCCCTCCTTAGTGCGTGTCTTTATTAGTAGGAAAGCGCTAATATCCTGGGCTCTGGTTTGTTGTACTGCCATAGGTGAAAGCTGCGTTGCTGGACATCTATGGTTGTGAGAATTGATGTGTCAGCATTATATACGTAACGGTTGTCCATCTATCTACCTACTCGGTATAGCAGTTTTCCTAAGAAGATCTTAATGGGGAATCTTTGGATTAGGAGTGTATACTTTAATGTTGTTATAGCAGGGTTTCTATTTGGTCCTTGCAATACGAATTTTACTGTTCCTATCTTCGTCACAGGTATTAATCCAGCTCCAATATTCATAATGTGGCCTTTGCCCGAGATGTTGATCACTGTACCATCTATGAAGTCGTTCATATCGGTTGTAATGTGTATGTTGGCGCTTGTGTCTAAGAGGATTTCTCCGGTACGTCCAACGTGGTGGCAATCAGCCTTGCCGATGTTGTTTAGTACGCAAGTCAGGCCTACCGTTCCATGTGCGTGACTCTTTAAGCTTTAGGGCTTATAAGTTAAGTTTTACTAAGATCGTCATTTATTGTACAATTTGATAACTAACATTATGGTTTTTTTGTCCATTTTAGCAGTAAACACGCTATTACCTGTACGAACATACTAATTTAGTCCGGCAGGGGGTTGCGGGGTATAGTCAGTCTAGTAACTATAGTTATGATTATGATTGTCAGACTAACCATTAGCCTTTTTGTTCTTAGGGCATTCCTTTTGGCAATGGCTATATTCTCCGCATTTGAAACACAACAGACCTTTCTTTTTATTCTAATTTGGCTTATTCTTAAGGTACTTCAGCTTAACGATCTTATGCTTCGAATCTTTCTGAGAGACGTGGGCTAAATTGTTGGACTTTTTACCCTTCTTATGACAGAATTCGCTAACGAAGTCATCTATGATTTCTGTAAGGGTCTGCTTGTGTGAGCAAAGGACTTTCTGGGTTATCTTCACCCAATCCTTTATTTTATTTTCGTAATTTGCCAGAAATATCGTGATCTGTTGTTCACTATTGAGTTTCATTCCCGATTCTTGTACAGCTCGTACGGCTTGCCGCCATTTGGAACTGTACTGGATAGGATCCTTGCCATCATATTTCTTATTCAGGAGTTCTTCCCACAGTTCTTTCTGACGAGCCTTGCCCGTTGAGGCGTATGTACAGTTAAGTGTACGCAATATCTTTGTGCCCTTTCTTATGCCGGTAATCAAATCCAACAGGTTACGTCGGTAGGTCTTCATGATAGTTTTCGCTATCTTCAATTTATCCATGTTTGTGAGTGCCATTTTTGGCACGTATCCGATCTCTTCGAGTGCCAGTAGGATGGTTTCTTTGTATATTTGCCAGTTTAATTGATCTTTCAAGTAGTTTTCCTTGTCAATATTGAAATCGAAACGCTTCTATTTTAAGGTAGTGGTCTTGTTAACGGGTTTAGTTGACGCACTCGCCTCCCTTAGCTTCTCGGACTTGTTTGATTTACGTCATCTACGCGGATTGTCCAAGTCGTCAGAGTCTAAATTATCGCTTGACAGGTCCGACAAAATTGAGAAGTCTGACGAATCTAACAGGTCTAACAATGCCTTTAAGGTTCTTGATGGTTTCACTGGTTTTGGTAACTTAGGGAAGTCATCTTCGTTATCTATCAAGAGGTCTTAAAAAAGGACATTCTTAACCGTATCTTAATTAAATTTTCCTTTCTAGTTGGAAGGTGTTGCGGGCCCTTGCTTGTTATTTGTGCTACTTTCTTATTTAGATAAAGAATAAGTTCCTTTTGTGAAGGTAAACTGACATATTTCCGGGAAATGTGGTAAAGAGGAGGCTTACATATCCAGCAGTTCTGCTTCCAATTGTTCGGAAGATGTTTCGATATTTTGGATGGGGTTATCTGCAGCTTTACCGGGTAAGGATGTAACAAAACGTTCTCGCTCAGTTTCGCAGCGTTCCCTCTCTTTTTCAGCCTCACGGCATTCCCTTTTGATCTCGCGTTCCTTGGCCTTCTGCATATAGGCAAATATCTGTACCATCACAGCATTCACAACTTCCTATTGCATATTCAGGGCGTAATACTCCCGTACATGATCCTACTCTTTTTCTTGCGTTTGCGCGCGCGCCTTTCCGTGCTTTTCCTTGCTTATATTTGTTTGGATTTGCTTTTGGATAAGGTGGTTTATGACTTTTCTTTGTCCTTTAAGTTCGTTTTGCAAGTTCCCTATCACTATCCTCTACTTTTCGATTAACTGTTAATCAATAGAGCTTATTAGATTAGATATCTATTACCTAATCTTCAAGAACCTTATACTTCCAAGGTCTAGTTATTAAGGTTTGCACACCTTCGTCTAACGTATAAAAGGCTTCCAAATCTGCCTAAGGTCTGTAATCTTGCTTTCAACTTGATTTAATCTCACAATCAAAAACGTAGAGGTGCTACTATGAAGGAATCTAAGTGTATATTGAGTTGTTGTGGGAATAAAACTATATAATGCTAATATGTAGGCTAATTGAATTAACTAATAGGTTTCACACTAGTGGGGCGCTAATCTCGCCCTAGAGTATATACATAATCACGTGCGGCCCCCACAGGGTAACCGCGTCCCACAGTACCTATCTAATTTAATGCATTCAATTCAGTTTCAAAGCTCGGTAGTTTCGTAATCATGTAACCCTGCGAAACCCTTTTATTTAGGTTCTTTTCTAGTAGATGTTAGCTTCACTTATTGGGAGCACTGCAGGCTCTGTGTACCGAGCGACTTACAAGCCAAATAGAGGTAATGTGCCAGTATAATCCATGAAGAAAGTTGAACTACTAGTATCCAACAAAGATTAATTAAAGACTGTTATTAGAGATTCTTTTATAGCCTAATTCTAGATGGTGTAGTTAGCTTTCGTATACGGCGTCCTAACTAGACGAAGAGCGTTATGTATTTCGATAATTTTATATATAGCGGACAACATAGTAAGATTCCCATGGAAATGGGGCGCATAAATTATCGGCATAATATTCCGTTCATAACCATCAACCGGCGGTTACTACATAGTATAACAATCCTCATAGCAAAGGGAATATATCCAGCGATACCTATTCCGTATATGAAGCTTTAATATAATAAGGTGGCAACTGGGCAGCAGTAGAATATTCAAATGCGCGTAGCCGTCACACGTCCAGCCTTACTGCTTGTGCTGTGTCATGATAAAGTTGTACAGGTTTCTCCCGACACTCGGAAACCAATGTGGCATACCGAACGCGGCAAGTGTATAAAAGCTATAGGGAGGAAACCATACCATGTGTGTCGATAGCTAACACTGCTTTCATCCTTATATTGAACGGGACTTTTTTTGGAGGCTACCTTAGAGTTATATGGACGGAAGACGGATGAAGCTTTTTACAGGAAGGACAGGGGGAACTTTACCCCAGATCTACGGCTATCTCGCGGTGATGTGCCGGGAAGACATCCAATTGCTACGTCGGAGCTAGGTACATTAGATTAGATAGTAGGTACGAAGTACATACATGTAAGTTCTTAACATCGAAGTACCTCTTACCTTGGTAAGGGGAAAGGTAGGTACGCACTTGCAGTAGATTTAACATCCATGGATGGATGTAAGTAAAAAGTAAAAAGGTACATACGTAGATACCTAGGTACATGTAGACTAACCCCTTTCCCCTTGCAGATGGCGCTAAGCTCGTAGCAGAAATCTTATGATATCGTACGAACCAGGCTAAACTACTTTTTAACAAATAACTTGGCAATTAATCTTTTTTCTTTATCTTATTTTTCATTTATTTCTTGAGCCACGAAAAATGCCGATCTAACCAGGATCGCGGGGTCTAGACGTTAGTTTAGGTACATACATCAAGTACAGGGGTGCTTCCATCTTACAGGGGAAGCATTCAAGAGTTCCAGGCCGCCCGAGGCAAGTTTAAGGTGTTTAAAGTTTGAACCAAAGGCGAAAGAAAAACCACACTTCGTCATTCCTTGCAGCTTGCAGCTTTCGCAGCATCGCCATTCTCATGTTTCAACTACCTGAGTCCATTCATTGATTTGTCAAACTCACCGTTTCATTCGCACTTCATTGGCACATACGTTTGCCACACATCTTGGTGCTTTTAGCTCTCAATCAATCAAACCTGTCAATCAATTATTACTTCCACTTATCGCTACTCGTCCTTACCTAGTTCTCCATTTCTCCTTACAATTGGACTAATTTAATAGCGTGTTGCGCTTGAAGGTCGCATTTAGCCGCCTCCATTCGAGAGGAAAAAAAAAAAAAAACTCTTGTCGACGTTTAGTCTTTGCCAGATCTCCATTTCTAACCTTTGCCGATCTTCAGAAGATCCCACGGTTTCCAAGTTTGCAAGTCGTTTCCAACGTACCCTCTAAACACCCTAATTCCAACTATTTCTTGTCCGTTTTACCAAATTTTTGTTTTAAGCCGCCTGTTGATCGACATTTCGGGGCGGGTACCACCGGCGACACCATTCAAACGATATAGAGGCATGTTTGCGCCGGCCGTCCGATAAACCGTTGTACACATCATATCAAACACCGAGCTGTAATTTCTTTCTTTTAAACATACCATCGTGCACGTAATTCCCGAATCGAAACAAAAAAAAAAAAAAAGAATCGAACAAACAATCGATTGGAACCCACCAAGTAGCCTCGCACCCGTTAATTCATCATGCCTTCGGCCAGACGAGTACGCCTCCTCATGATGGTGGTGATAGCTGCTGTTATCACCACCTTATTCTTCACATCCCAGATGCGATCAACAATTCCCCACGACAACCGAACAGTACATGACTTCTTTGGCAAGACTATGAATGGTTTGGGTTCCCAACAGGGGTCTGGGCAAGTCGTAATGAGCGGGAAAGGAACGACCGTTGATTCGACAGTAAAAGACAAGGATGGTGATGGATCTGTCGACGAGGATGACGAGCAGCTAGCAAAGGAGATGGCCGATCGGTTGCGTGCTGCCGAGCAGAAGGCCAAGGACTTGGCTAATGCTAAGGCGCCATTGAAGCCGGATTCTCCAAGTGAGGTTATCGGCGTAGGGAGCTCGGCTGGAGGACAGAAGAAAGGGGGTGCCAAGGGAAGCTCGAAAGAAGACGAGGATAGCAAAGAGTCGGAAGAGGATCGTGAAGTCGAAGCAACTCTTAATACTATACTCAAGAAATCGCCAGGTATGTTTAACGCGCCATTCATCACGCTGACCCCATTACTAATGTCCATTTAGTTGTTATCTTCTCGAAAACGTTCTGTCCATACTCTAAACGGGCAAAGGGTGTCCTTCTCGAGAAATATTCCATCGACCCCGCCCCTTACGTTGTTGAACTCGACGAGCATCCCCTAGGCAAGCAGCTACAGGCTAGATTAGGTGTTAAGACAGGACGTAAGACCGTGCCCAACATCATGATCAATGGCAAGAGTGTGGGGGGTAGCGACGAGATTGCCGAGTTAGACTCGAGGAAGACTCTTATCGACAAGTTTAAGTCCATGGGAGGGAAACAGTTATCTATGAAGGAGCGATTCGTCGGGAACGCCAAGGAGAAGCAAGAGTAATGACAGGTGCCCAGATATTTGAACATGACGCTTTCTTCTCGGGATATCTTGGGGGATACGTGGATATGGGACGCGGTAATATTGACAGACCGTTGTTATCTGCATGTATGGCGTTGGGGTCTCTTTTACTAAGTACTATTGTGTTGGGCATTTGGGTCTGGCACGGTATAAGACCAAGGCTTGGTTGGTCTCGGCTTTTGCGCCCTAGGCTTGCGGCTCTAGGACATCTCTTAGTGTATAGTAACGTGCTGAAGCACAGCACGTACATCTTACCTTGTGCCCGTATGAGCTCATTATGTAACCGGATAGGGGTCTTTCCGGACTTTCGAGGTTCGTTTATGTGGTAGTCTCCATACGAACCAGTAAGCAAAGGTTCCGAATCTAACCAAATATTCTGCTTATGAAAAAGTGCGGTTGAAGATTAAGAGCAGCTAATGATGGGAAAGGTACCACGCGATTATTGCATCACTACTCTGATTCGTGACTGTCTTCGTCGTAAAAATGGAGCGCGACTAGATTATAAAAGCCATACAGTGAACAAATACCCCATTACGTAGGAGGTAGTTATTCCTATCTACCTAGTATAAACCGAACACGAATATAGGTAGAACTCAATAGAAATCCGAAGCGCGCTTTGGAGGGGCGTTTAGCTCGAGATGGCTTCGACTAGTATACACCCCATACCCCTGAGTCCGCTTAATCCAGTAATTTCCCAATTTGACAATGATCTTTTCACCCACATCTTCTAGGCAGCCATTTTTCATTGAAGGTCTTAATAATGCTATTGTTTTTCACGACCTTGTCTTTCATTTTTAGCTAACTACCTACCTTTGATCTACTTCACGCACGTCTATTCACAATGAGGGTTACCGTCAGTCTAGCAGCATTTGCATCCATTTGGGGGCTGGTGGAAAGTGTTGGAGCAACAACGCTTTCACGAACCGGCAATATCACATTTTTCAAAGATACTTCATGTCAAGAACCCGCCTACGCCAATTCTTTTATTCTCGGCATCGATAATTGCGGAAAAGATAGTTCCGAGACCCCTGACCTCGCTCCATTTCGGTCTTATATCCTGAACGAGAGACCATGGTGTGAGAACGGTGCAAGGCCATATTTCAACGTCTATAGCGACTCCACTTGTCTCGACTTGACTACGATGAATGAGCCCGGGCCATATCTTGGTGAAAACACACAGCCACCCTGTGTGGCACCGGGAGATTTCAAGGGCATGGCCTTCGTTTGCGAGTGACTTGACAACGCCGATATACCTGCTACATCAAGCGACACTTCTATCTCGAATAGCATACCAAATCCATCTACGAAAACACCTTTCACCCCCTCCAACACGGTATCTTTTGACGGTACCTCAACCTCGTTCCCGCAACTTGAAAGTGCGATGTCAGGTCCATCAGTGACAGGTACAACAAGCTCTTCTAATACTTCACAAGCTCCTAGTAGCACAGCAGCAACACCAGTTCAAACAAATACAGCAAAGGAAATAACCAAAAAGGCGCCATCAATATATACTATATTATTCATTTTGAGCATTAGAATTATCTTATAGATATAATTTACGTCTAATATTAATATACATTAGATTCAAATCCTATATTCGTACACCATAAGCAGCTCTTTCATAAAAGTTGTCTCAACGCAGTGTGGCCGGTGTCCTAGGGGAACAGTCTGATAATAACCCAAAGCCATCATCTATTTTGGAGAAAGTTATACGCATCCAACTCCTCCTATCGAGACGAGTCGACGGTGTTCGTCGGGCTACAATTGTTCCCCACTCCAGGTCCCCCTTCAAGCTCCTTACAAGTCGTAAGCTGGAAGCGATAAGACTTAGAGGCGGCTCTTCCAGATATATCAATACACGGCGGTGCGTTACGGGAGATCTCAGTGCAGTCCTGCTGGCACCCGCAGCTATTGTCCGGCGAATGCACCAAGTAAGTGCCGAGAAAGTCGGATCCGTGGAACTTGAGCGATTGGCGACCGCCTTCTCCCCTCAGACACCCCGGATCGTTCACGTCGATAGACACGCCGCAGTTCTCCGTACACGCAGCGTCGTCGCAGAACTGCGCCCAGATTTTCCCGGCGGCAGGGTGTACGCTGATGGTTCCGGTGAGGAAGACAGCAAGCTTTAGGAGGGAAGCGAAGCGGACCATTCTGGCGATTATGGCGAATGTGGTATAGATAATGTGTTAGATTGGTAGGACTCTTTGCAACATTCTGAGACACTGAGGATTATCCCCGAGTCCTATCCCACGTCGACGTTTTATAGATGTCTGAAATTACGCGTCCGAATACGTATTGTTGTTACAATCAAAAATGCTTGTAGCACATCACACGACCATACAAATGCCATCAAAGCTCATATCCCGCTACTTGAGTCGATATGGGTCCTTCATGCATATTATTCGCCTACCTAGGTAAGTCGTAGACGCAACTGAGATCCGCCTGAGAGTAGTTACGTATGAAAATATAAGGACAAGCAGCTTTGGTGTATTGCTAGGAGTTCATCGGAAGTTGAAAGCATTACACAAGGTGATGCGAGCAGACTCTGGTTAAGTGAAATCCAACATAATATGGGGTTTTATATATTAAATGCACCCCTTGCATGCGAAGGATAGGGACACCGGCACACACTTAGAGCTGACCGAAGAAATAATAACCCTGCTATTATATGGGTTGCTAAGGAGTTGTATAAGACAACAGAAATAAATATCTAGAAGCAGTCACCGCGTTGATATCCCTTACCTCTTAACCTGTGTGCAGGTATCCATCGGCAAACCATTGCTGTCATGGTCTTTGCACATTTGAAACAGAACCTACTGAGATTATAAGGAGATAACTGAGAAGATATCAGTTACTCGAGCATTAATATAGTGTTGTGTCAAAATAACATGACCACAGTGGTAAATCCAATAGTTTTCCGAACTATTAAACTAGTCGAGCGACGTCTTGAAGCCGTATTGCTACTGATATGCTACGCGGGGAAAGGCTATATACCCACCCAGGTATGTTAACTCTAAGAAGTAGGAAGTAGAAATTTTGTTCGGTGCCCCCTTTTTCATTGGTCTTGGCGACGGTCCTTGCTCATGGGAGACTCATGAATGCAGACGCTTGCAGGTTTTAGCTTTATTTACCATTTCCCGCTGAAGACATCTTTTCCCATTTTGTTCATTACCTACGAATACAAGACTGGATTATAATATGATGCAATAATTATCATTAACTCTTCGAGTTCTGTAACGCCACCCGGCCTCGCATTTCCATGATCTCTTTTCCTCCATCACTTCCGCTCTCAACTCCGTGTTCATTTTACGGAGAGGATATAAGTCCTCTTCGTTTCTCAAACCCAGCATGAAAGTTCTTGGAAACGAGAGACAAAGTCTATAAAGATAGAATAACTAGCAGAACTAGTGTAAAATTTTTAACCTGTACAAAAATTGCAACAACTACCTAGCTGCTTTACGGCAATTCCCGTTCTTGCGTGTAAGCGCCCGACTTGTACGGCTCCTCTTGCTGCTCCGGAATGCTCATCCCTCGCCACGCGCCGCCGTGCTTCGAGAGCGTCATTTTCCGCGTTGGGTGACCGTCACCGTCGGTCTTGCTCACGTTCATGAGCTCGACATCCCTATCACCACGTCCATGCCGTTCCATGTCCATATCCGGACCCTCGCTAAGCACCGACCACTCCTGCTTTATGCTGATCTTGTTTCGGGAGTCTAGCCGGTTTCCAGATGAGGACGGGCCGAAGCTGTTAAATGTCGAGCCGACGGCCGCGCGTGTGGTACCGAAGATCTTCGGCAGCGCAAGACTGAAAAGTGATCGCACTGCCGGCATGCATGCGCAGATAATGCCGACGGGGACTTCGATCGTCGACCAGTATCCTGTTTCGACGTAGTCCTCTAAATGGTGGGTTAGGATTACCGCTAGATAATATGAAATGAAATACTGTATTGGAAAGGCACTTACGCGTCAGGTTCTGAGTGGTACCGAATCGGATGAGAGAGTAAAGACGGACGATGCTGACAATGGTGATGCTGTACGGAAGGTTAGTGTATGTCATTTGACATAGATTTCAGGGGTATAGAGTGCATACAAGAAACCGACAGCAAACATAGCAATAATTTGCAACCTCTTCCTGAGGGACAAAGATAAAGCGAACAGTTCAGGAAGCGGGAGTATAATGACAGCTAAATCCAACGCGATATTGATAGCTGCAGCGGACCACCCCAGTACGTTGATGCTGATACATTGTGTCTCGGTTTCGCCGTCCCATTGCAGCCAGGCTCCACGTATCGGATTGCACTGGAAGATCAGAAGGAAGTCGTATGTGATGGCGTACACCAAGTTGATGGCTATTAGAGCATATGTGCATAGACGGAACGACCGCTTCGGGAAGACTTTCAGGTAGAAGAAGAGAATGGAGACTTTGGTCAGAGCGAGGGCCGAGATATATATCAGTTCATCGAAATAATATAACTTATCCCCATGTTAGTGACAAATTGCTGGTAGAAGCTAGGTAGATAACTAACACGAAGGACCTCTGTTACATTATCGTGTGGAACGAACCACATGTCCAAACCAAGCCCGTTCTGGGTGACTAGTTGAAGTATTAGCATAGAAAATGTTAGAGATGCTCTGATAAGTAACTTACGAGGTATGGAAAGACCCGCGAGGGCAATCTCGAGAACCTATGGAAAAAGTTAGAAGATGGTTCAAATAAGGACCCAGTTCCCAGAGGCATACCATAGCAAAACACATAACAGTATCGTCATGGCCCCAATCGTGCGGGCCAATGAGTCTTGCAGCGCATCGTAGAATGAAAGCGAGTAGACCAAGTGCCCCGAAGACTATTGCAATGACCCAAACGAGATCCCGTCTATCTTCGCCTTCCACGCCACAGGTTTCGGACGAGAATTTCTTCGTAGCTGATATCGCTCAAGTCAGTCACGTAACTAGATCAATCCCTTTTGGTAACTCACCTAATTGATCACGTATGGAACAGCTAGCAGTCACGCATTCGGTGATTTGGAGTTGTAGCGACGCAGTCGTGCAGATACATGTCGTGTTGCTCACTGAGCAGTCAGAGTTGGCCGTCGATGTTATAATACATTTTAACTAAACACTTCTTAGCCGGACCTTCTCTAATAGCTCCATTGGAGGGCCCTTTCCCTCCCTTACTTCCTCCTTGAGAGACTTACACCACAAGCGGGGGCTCCTGTAACGTCGAGAACGGCCAGCGCTGGTTGCAATGCCGTCAGGCATAGCAAAAGCAACGAAAGGAGCTGCATCCTGCCCGATCGCAAACAAAAAGATCTAAGGTTATACCGGGGAAACAAAACGAATGACACCGTAGAACCATAGAAATTTTAAAAGGGAGGGAACCCCAGACTTAGTATATCTTCTGGAGAGAAGTTTAAGCTCACGCCACCCTTTCGAGAAAGGAATATATGTAGCTAGCGGCGGAAACTATTCGGTAAGGAGAGACCAAGGATATCAAAGGACTACATGGTGCTGATCATGGTACAAACTGCTTCTCACCTCTCGTACTTTCGTATGTGAGAGGAATTCACTAATGTAACTCTGGAGACCCAGCCTTGTGGGACATATCCCGGCCCGTACAGTTCGTCGCCGTTTACAAGTTGGTGTGACAGCTAAGCTACGGCTAAGCTCAAAACCGGTAATCTGCCGGTGGCAATAATTCCGCGATCAAGCCCTGGTTTTCCTTACCTTAGCCTTCATTATAACGTCCATGCGCGGTTTAGTTTCTAGACCTGCCGAATCAGGAGATGTTGCCCCCAGATTTAGAGGTGTCCAAGTAAGATAAAGGAGGCTTGTTGACGTACTTGGGGCTCGGCGATTCGGTGTTATTGCGCTGCCCTTGCAACTCGAGGCTAGATGGTGTCCGGACTGCCGGGACAGGGCCGCGACTTTTGATGAAGTGACATCGTGGTGGTCGCTTAAGCTTCTCGAAGCTTTTTCTCATCGGATTGGCATCGGGTTGGCATTGGCTGTTCCGGCGGGTTCCGACCGGGGTAGCGGAAATATCGTTCACGAGTCAATATCCGGAATGTTACCCAACTCTCGTAGCTTCATGCACGTGAAATGCACGATGCCCATCTGGCCGAAGTATTGGTAACCGAAGTACTGGTAATAAGTATTATTTGCTGTGTAGTATTATCCAGCTTATGTCCTTATTAGTATGACACATCTAATCAGCTTTAGACTGATTAACTTTTCATGATTTGGCATAAAACTTATGCGGCTCAAAGCTCGTTCCTGACCCAGCGCCACGTTTGGAAATAGCGCGCGAGACCCCATAGGTGGACGGAATGCCAAATCCAGTTAACGTCCCCGTAATGGCTCCGTGCTCTATGCTGGTGATGATTTGTTAGGTGCAGGATTCTAACTCGAAGCGACTAGAGCCGCGAACCGGTCTTAGGCGGCGTAATAAAACGATCTGAGAAATGTTCATCCCGGTAGTTGTCATTACGTGCGGTTGTTCAAAACCCCAGAAACCCGGAACCCACTTGGCCGCACAAAAAAACGTGTTCCAGGGTCAACGTTACTTTCGAAAATTTTGACAGAAGGTTGTTTCGAATCATTTAAGTCCGGGTCGCCTCGCTTCTGTTTGTTCCCCTATCCCCTCACCGAGCAGAGCCACCACAGGCTTATGGTCTGCTGGATTCATGTTTCCTTATTACCTAACGTATATATAATAAGCACTGACAAAAAGGACCTTGACGGAGATACCTCGTTTGAACTTGTCTCGATCAGGTTCATTCTATCTGCGCTGGTAGTTCTGAGTGTCTGGGACACCAAACGGAAGATGTCGCGCTAGGCTCACGGTAGGTCTCTAAAACTCCCGAAATGTCGTCGGTGGCTTTCCATTACACATTGTCAGCTGTACAAGCTTTCTTTAGGAAATATGAGATGCGCTTTGACATTACATGCATAATGTTCTTGTTGTCCTTACCTGGCAACCAAGTGGTTTCTGTATTGTTGAAAGGTAGATCTCTGTACTAGTGTAAGCTCCGTTGACTCTATTGAGTTAGCCGCGATGACAACATACTACAGCACTTAAGCACTAGTCATTAGTAGAAATTACATCTCTGAGCTATCGAGATAAAGCTGATGGGGCAGTATTACGATAGGGAGGGATAGGTGCAAGTAGCTATCAGTCGGATATACGTAGCTTGATCCCATATTCTCTAGAATCTAGAAAGAGACAACCTTAGTTGTCAATCTCCTGAGGTAAGCCTCTTGGCGCACGGTCGATCGTATATGAAATCAGAGGTATCGAACTGTAACTTCAAACGTAAAGTAAGCTCCAGTCTGTAACGACCCATAATCGCACGATTCAAACAGCTTAGAGATATTGAATCTGAATTAAAAGGCACTCCACCTCGGAAATGGTTGCGGTCGTTACACAATTAGCGTAGTGCATGCCACTGTACAGTAGCTGCTACTATAGACGTGTCGTTGAGCGTAGTATCTAGGTAGTATCATCCTGGAATTGACATTTGGTGAATCAATAATCCAGTTGTTGTTTTGCAAATGTTAGTGGAATTAGGAGCAGTAACTTGATATGCTTGGAATGATGTATAAGCCGCGTTAAGTACTGCGACAGAAAGTTAATCGAATGCATTTCGGAATGTCTCCGCGACGATGACCGGAAGGCTGAACAATCAAGGCTCGCTTCGCTTCTACATAATGATCAGGGGCTCAACAGTCAGTGATCGCCAATAGCCCAACCGTAACAGGATGATAAAAAAGCTGCATCGCATTAGTCAATAGAATCGACCAGTCCTTAGTGTTAATAGTCGCTTACCGTTTCCTGTGACTAAAACCGGCTGAGAATTAGACTGCGGGGCGGTTATCCAGGTACCTAGCTAGAAAATCGTCTGGTCTCTGAAAGTATTAAGCCAACCTGTTTGATGGGTTGTTTCTGTGCCAGTCTACCTCTGCTTCAAGAAGGGGGATGTGTATTGCGTATGCCGTTCGCTAGAGGCTAAATTGACTAGCCGACCTAGCTCAACGACGAAATACCGTTCCTGGTTTGGAAACAGGAAGACTATCTGTTAGTCTTAAGAATGCCACTGCATTAGTCTGGGTAAATATGAGGCTTGGGACCCGTACTATGTTTCGACTATCTCGATTGGCCTTGCTGAGACAGGGCCTTAGCTTCGAATATGAAATGCTATTTCTCCTAGGAAATCGCAGCAGTATACAATAATAGCTTCGTGAGTAGGATGCTGAAATGTGTTGATGTATTTTGTGTAGAACACCATCGCACCCATGACTGACAACATGATACAATCAGACCCAAAGTAAATATGAATTTACCTTACGGCTTGCGCTGAAAATGATTATTGTACTCAACAGCTACTTAGCCATCTGAAATAAAACCATATCTACCGTATGAAATAGATAACCCATAATTTAGGTCGGTGTGGTGTAAGAAGGGTGATCTGTTGTAGCCCCCTATCGGGTAGGTAGATTGCCGTCAAACATGGCTAACTTAGGATAACGAAGGCGGAATAAATACTCTTCCCAATAGAGTCGGACTACCCATTAGATAAGTTGGCGGCGGCGAACCTCCCCGAACTTCTATATTCTCTGTAGGTTCCAATAATCATATCCTACATGGAATATCATTATCTAGAAACCGGGTATCAGGTCTCATGATGCCATAACAATAGATCAGAGTTAGGCGAGGGTAAAGATACAAGGTCTAAAAGATAATATAACCTCGTATTCCTTTTGAGCGATATCCGAGGTAATCATTGGCTAAAAGGGCCCGATGAAAGGTAACACCAAAGAAATAAACAAAATTGGGGCAGATAATAAGAATCTGGAGAATATGAAGATCTGATATGTGCCAGGGCTTGGCTATTGGGGGATTGTAGAAAAAGAGTTGTATTTGACAAAATGCTTGTTTTGCAGATTTTAGTGGAGAAAAGACACCCTTACCTGCAAGTCCCTGATTGACTTGTTGGAAGAATGCAGGTGCAGGAGCTACTTATGGCAGGTACAATACACCGCCTGCTCATTGCGTCTTGTACCCGCCTAAAAAAGTTCTGCCGGTCTAAAAATTTCCTTAGGCCCCTCCAATTGGAAGAATCATTTATGTGAACTTCAAACATCGGCGACAACGACACCATTAACTACAACCATAAGGCTCAATTCAAAGAATTCTCATAATGCTGAGACAAATGTACGGAGAGCCTAATATTGTGTTAAAATCATGTCATATAATATGCTAATGAAATTATCTTAGAAAACCCCGAAATGCGCGCTCGAAACGAGCGCTCGAGAAGAAAGCGCCGAAAGTAGTTGAGAACCCTAAGACTGCTCTTTTCCTGTATGTTATTCCGTCAAGCTGTGCTCGTATCGCGAGATGAACTTCTAGTTTCTCATATTTAATACAAAGATACTAATTGAGGCTTCAGGCGCGGAACTACCTGTTCGCAAGTCGTACAAGATGCTCTAACCGACCTCTATTCCTTACGACAGCCGCTCGCTAAGAAGTTTACCAAAAAGAATGCCATACACCCCTTTGAAGATCCCGCTTCGCTCGAATTCTTCAGCGAAAAGAATGATACATCGCTGCTCGTGTTTGGCAGCAGCTCCAAGAAGCGCCCACACACGTTAACCATAGCACGCACGTTCGCAAGCAAGATCCTTGATATGTTAGAATTGCATCTAGACCCAGAGAGTTTCCGGCGCATTTCCCAGTTCAAGGGTCGCAAGTTCGCTGTTGGTTTACGGCCAATGATGTTGTTCTCCGGAACTGCCTTCGAGAGCCCTGTCGCAAACGAGTATACTATGGCCAAGAGCATGTTGATCGATCTATTCAAAGGCGACACCTCTAGCGACAAGATTGATGTTGAGGGCTTACAGTACATCGTGTCTGTATCAGCTGAAGAGCCTGTGGGCGACGCTGTGAAGCCAGCAATCCACCTGCGGATATACCTTATTTCGACGAAGCGCAGCGGACAACGTCTCCCTCGAGTCGAAGTAGAGGAAATGGGCCCTCGAATGGACTTCCGCGTTGGTCGAATGCAGGAGCCTGAGGAGGCAGTACTGAAGGAAGCCATGAAGACGGCGAAGCTTGGCGAAGAGAAGACCAAGAAGAACGTAACGACGGATAGTATTGGTGACAAGATCGGCCGCATCCACCTTGGCAGGCAAGATCTTAGCGAACTGCAGACAAGGAAGATGAAGGGACTGAAGAGAAGCCGAGATCTGGATGAGGAGATGGAAGATTCCGTTATCGACGAGGACGCTCTGAAGCGTCAGAAGAAGTAATCGACCTTTTTGAGAATGATGCGCATGGAATGGCGTTATGGCTGGTTTGATTTGGTATTACTACATTACATGTATATGTCTTGTGGAGTTGGGAGTTCCCCGTTGATGATGATATCTATACCTCATCCAATCCACTTCCCACAGCTAAATTGATAGCATCTCATGCCCCTTACTTCTGTGACTTGAATTCTTGATACATCCTACCCACAACCTTCCGACCCTCGTTGTTCCCCGAAATCCAATCCTCTGGTGGGAAAAGTTCAAACATGCCAACCTTATCTAGGAGCGGCAGCGTCGCGCGCATCGAGTCTTCTAGCTGCGCCTGCTTGTCTTTATCTCCGATCCTAAGTGCTTCATTGTAAGCACGTATGTTAATAAGTAAAGCTCTGCGAATTTCATGTTAGCAGTTTTCGCAGGGAGCTATGAGAAGAAGATATACTGACCCCATGGTACCGGTCTGCACCTTGCTTCCATCGGGGAGTGTTATTTGAGGCATCTCAGCACCGAGGGTGGCGGAATTGAGAGCTGCGAGCTTACTTTCGCGGTCGACGCTAGCATTGTCTGCCATGATTATAAATATGTTTTAAAGAAGAGCGCTTCCAACAAATGCTAAATGGTGCCAAAACAGTCAAGAGAAAAACGTGTAGTTATCGAAGATTTGTTTATGATTAGCTATTGTCGGTCTTTAATAGTCATTTTTATACAGTTTATATTCTTGCTATTTCAGAAATTACTCTGGCCTTTATATTAGAAGAGCACCGGCGTCCTTCTATGTTGATCGTTTCAATCTCGGGCGGGATCGCGCCACATTTGAAGTCATAGTGGGTTGATGAAACCGGCCGATAATATTGCCCCGAAAAGAGCGACCCCGATTCTCGGATCCGGGACCCATTATTTTCGGCGGATGGTATAATCACTTAATTCCGGTATTTGACACCTGCTCTTTACCCGAGGATTGACTCGGCACCTACGAAGATCAAATTTGAAGATAGTGCGGCAAGTAATGAGTTTATTGTAGTTGGAAGATACCTACCCAGGTATCTATCTACGTAGCAAGCGATTAGAGTTATAAGTCTTGGTGCTGGCAAGATTTTATGCTTGATAACTCTACTGAAGACCTCTGATAATTTAATCACCACCATAATCGTTTATTAACTTTGAATATGAGTCTAGTTAGGTAGAGATTAAAATATACATCCGGATTATCTCTATAAGAACCAGAAGGCTCTGCTTGAACAAAATGTACAGCTACCAAACCTACAAAGAAGCTTGCTCAAGAGATTTTAGTGACGAGAGAGGAACGAGCTAGAAATAGATAGCTTAACAATATTTCCAAATTCATACATACACGTGGAATGCGTATCTTACCGCCATGATGAAACTATTTGCGTCATGTTTCTGGTTACGTTGCCGTAGAAAATTATGCAACGGCTAAGACACCATGAGTCCCGGCGGGATCTCCCGCCCACGAGAATGTACGATAACGTTGTCTCACATAAGCAACCTTGTTTATGTTCTACGACAGCACGCCCGAGATGGCGATGATACTCATCCGATAATGGCAATATGGTATTTTCCGTCAACGCCTAGGTGTGCTGTACTAAGAAGCTGAATTCAGGTGGAGTATAAACTGACGGTATTGAAATTTACTCAGCAAGATGTTTCTATTTAGACCAGCTGGTAAAAAAAATAGCTTCTTCTTCATAGGAAGCATGCTCGTTTCTTTGATAACTACTAGATTAGAGCCTTGTATGCTATTCGAATGGATAGGTATACGGCTCGATAATGAGATATAGCTGTTTTATATCAAATTAAGTGCATTATAAAGTGTTTGCAGTTAACGAAATACTGGCTTCTAATTCATGCAGTCCGTGGTGCTATAATTAAACCCTTGCATATCATGTCACGTCATCTCATCCCGTGCTTAGGTTTGTACATATGCATTGCACATGAAATATCCCTGTCAGTGGCAATTGAAATTCCCCATTTGTCTCGAGTTTAGAGACTTTCTGCAATTGATAAACTTTTTACAATCTTCGTACGTTATGTTGATTTACACCGGTAGACAAAATCGACAAAAGGCCCCTACATATCCAACTCCTGGAAGAGGTCAATGTGTATTGATTTTTTTTTCTGGCGTCCCGGCTATTGAGATTTCCGTGAAATTGATGCTATTGGATTGCACTATTACAGTTAGGGAAGAAGCAAGTTCAGCTCGCCATATTGCCAAGTCTCAGCTACACAACAAGGAAACACGACTAGGTAGGGGGCAATTAACTGCTTAGTCAAAGCATACCATAACGACTATTACTATGCGAATAGGTACCTAAGATAAACGATAAATGAGATAAAATGTCATTAGGTGACAAATCAGCCATCTATGGAAGCAAATCTTGTAAGTGATTCAATATTTCGCCTTTTTTTATATGAGTGCTGTATGTTTTCGCAGGGGTGGGAGTAAATCAAATGCGTTAAGGGGTAAAGCTTTGGCCTACTGGATCTGTTTAAACTCCAGCCAGTGCGTCTAAATATCTAACATAGATGTTTGATAGTTGACTTGTGCTTAGAATAATACGTCAGTGATATAGTAATTTTATAGAACATCGGGTGATCTATCGCAGCAGCGTAAGAGTATATTAGACTTTTTAACGGTTTCGGGTTACACTATATCTGAGTAAATACCTAGGTATCCATCGTGTACACTTACATAGTATGTGTTAGGTAGTAGGCATGGCTTTAAGACACAATTGTACCTTGTTGCAAAGCCCCTTTTCAAAGTTACTTGGACATGACTAAGCCGACTTAGAAACCGTAGCCTTTTTCAGCTGTCGTCTCACCCTGCGACCATAAACATTAATTCATGGTTGCTGGACGTTTATTGCAGTATGTTGGTTTTGCCTCCTCATTTATTGGAGTATCCTGGCTCATAGACCTGGCAGGCTTGCCGATCTCTATGAAATGTGTACGTGTATCTACTGATTTTCGCACGTATTTACGAATGCCTTTTTAGGGAAGATGAGCAATGTAGAAATACGTAATAGCATCATGGTTACCATTTTACAAGTTTTGATTTTGTATTGTGGCTATTATTGCACAGACTTCTTGCCGCCTATTCACTATCAAAGCAGCTATTGCGGTTATGTGTAACGTCTTACGTTTATGACATATCGGACGTTATTGCGGATGGAGGCTGTAAGCATGGAAAATCACCGAAAAGTACATACCTAACATAGATACTTATTTCCCTAATAGATATTTTTTTTGCTTTTTTCAGAAAGAAAGAAGAAAAGAGGATTACTTTTCCCACGTGGGAGGCACATAAGGCTATGATGAAAAGTCGATAGTATAACGGTCATTTAAATTGCCAAGTAGCTGACATATGGTCTATGTACCTAAAGTGTGTGTGGACGCGCAATAATCTCATTATTATTTATGTTAGTTACATCTGTAGTGCGCCTCGGCTGAGCCGCCTTATTAAAAAAACCAAGACGGCCGTCACTTATCCTAAGGCGTTAGCCCCACAAGTAAGCTAAGGTAGGAGGTACCTACAACTTTTTTTCAGGACGGTAGCAGCGCATCAGCATGGACCGTGAATAACCAAGACCCAGCGTGCCTTCAGCTTTTGAAACACCAATTTACTAGCTTAACCTATCCGTCGTTTCTTGGTCTTTCGTTATTCAACTCTTTGCGCCCACATTCGTTTGTGCTATAATTTTTTTTTATTTCACCCCCCTCAGGCCCTGTCTTCATATTATTCTATCTCATATCGCAGAAGGGAATGATTTTCGCTATTCTTTTCTATTTCATATTCTAAGCGGGGAAATAATCGTGCTGCATCAGTTAACTTAATGACCTAAGGTGACATCGTTGTGTTGAACCTTGAGAGACAAACTCCCCCCCCTCTTCATAGTCCCAAGTTGCGAAATTCCCCCTTTTTGATCGCAAGGGCGATTGAGAAAGCAGATCTACTAACAGATCTGTCCGCTAACATTCTAACTTGTCCTCAGCTGGGCTGATCCACCCGGCTGCAGAGACACTTGCCATGAAATGAGTGGCTCAACCTTGACTGCTACGGTTTTGCCAACCGTCAAGCCCGAACAGTCATTTCAGTCTCCCAGCCATTCTCATTCGCATTCCACCACAGAGGTCTACCAAGCCCAATCGACTTCAACTGCATCTTCGCACAACCGTTCTTTAAGCACCAATAGCCCCCCTGGTCCACCTGCTTTCGATGTACCAACTTTCGATTTTGGCACAGATTTCGATCCGACTCTATCCTTCTCGAATCGACTTTTAGACGATAGTACCAATGAGAAACCTACGATCGCTCCCATTGAAGAAATTATGCCCGGCCCTGAGCCTAGGACAGGCAAAGTGGGGAAGTGGAAGCCATCGATGAATCGATCGCCTAGACCGTCGTTGCAAATTACAGCCGATTCCGAAGAGGTTGCAGAGAAACAACCTAGTAATGATGAAAGCCCCGGTAGCTCGAAGCTCCTAAGTCCAAACCCACAGGAAACGTATAGGAATGTGTCAGAATCGCTAGTATCGTTTGCCAAACGCTCGTGGATGCCTGGGTCGCGATCACCTTCGCCTAACGACAAAAAAGAGGAAAAGAAGGAGGAAAAGAAAATCGAGAAGAAAGACGAGCCGGAAGCAACATCTAATGGTCGGTTTGGTCGTGAACGTTCTGCTAGCAATAGCTCGATTATGAAGCTCAAGAGGTCTTCGCGGAAGCGCCCGGCATCACCTGCCAGTAGTGATGGAAGCAAGTCAGCTGACTCACTAAGTAAATTCGGCACATATCTTAATAGGATCAAGCAACGGTCACCAGGTATGCTGGCAAGGGGGAAGTCCCATACTGATAATGAGAGCCTCACTTCCTCGACGGCCAGTATTGCGCCTCCATCCACAGAGACCCGCCAGTCACATAATTCGGAGACAAGTAATAGTACATTCCCGGATGATGGCTTGATGATGAAATCAGCACGATCCCGGGACCCTCTTTGGTCGGCATTTAAGGAATTAGATAATGACTATCATAAGTTCCAGGCGCACACGAAACCTAACGCCAATACTGCCGGTGCGAAGATGGAGATGATTCGAAAAGTGTTGATGCGTTTCTTAGGGAACTATGCGAACCACTCGTCGAATAAAAAGTTGCACCACGAAGACCTAGAGCGGAGAGCTATCATCTTAGACAAATGGTGGAAAGGCCTTCTTGAGCTGCTGGAGGGGAAGAATCAACAAGCTGTCACTGGAGCTGATAGACCTGACCTGCTCGATGCTATGGCATCTATCATGATGCGACCAGAATGGCGGCAGTGCAATGCTAGCTTCTGTCCATTGTCGGGTCGAAATTCTACAGATCAGTTCGACAACCGAGTTCGAGCTAGCTCTAACATATCTTCTTCCTCGCTCGATTCCACAGATTCTGCTTTCCTCGCGGAATCTGCAAGACATAATGTAGAAGTTATGTTTATCACGAACTTAGTGTCGCAAATGGTTATTGTGGTAGATAAGCTATCGCTTCGACATGCTCCTTTAAGCCTTGTCAATTTTGCGGGTAAAGTTTACGCCTATGCCTTTTTCTTTGCGCCGGGTATTGCCGACATGCTCGTACGCCTATGGTCTCTAAATATCGATCTGATACGCCGCGTCGTGGACGAGTTTGGCTTACCCCGAGATGGTCAAGGCGACAGCGATGCTATCGCAGCATTTTTTCCTCCGGCTGTTAGCGGAGTCCGTTGGTCCTCCGTTAAGGCCTTGTCTAGCTCACTCAAACAACCTGCAACATTACCAGTAATGGCAGCTCAGATCTATTGGAGAGGACCGTGGGTCTCTAGATGGACGGGTCGAGATACAGATTTGTTCTTCATATTTTGCAAGTACTATTACATGCTCGCCGAAGAATTCATGCCGTCCGGTTTATCCCTCGCTGAGAAGGCCCGCGCGCCGGGATTCGTCCTTGTGAATGCCCAGATACTTTCTATCCTTGACTCCACCATACATCGTCAGGCAGCTGTCGAGGCTATGCTAGGGCCCCCTCTTTCTGATGCGGTTCACGGTGCCGATGCCTTGGCCATGGCTATGCCAGCTGCACCAAATAACAATATCATGAAGGGCATGAACGAAAATCGACTTATAGTTCTCTTGAAAGACTTCCTCTCCAGTGCCTCGGTGCTTTTCGCAGGTGCCCGACATACATTTGCTGAATCATTCATGGCTGTCATGAAAGCTGCCGCTAAGCGGACTTCGCAATTCGATCACAATGCATGTTTCACTATTTGCGACTTTCTGGAAGAAGCATTGGTGGCTTACGACAATTTTGTTGATGTTCAGAACCCTGGATTCACCTACGTTGATTGGCCCTTCTGGATCGAGGTTTGTAGGAGAATATTGGACTCAAATCACACAATGTCCGAGATTCGAGTTGTCTCTTTCATCTTCTCGATCTGGGATGTCATTGAGAGCAACCCGTCACGTAAGGAGGTCGTGTGTTTAGATTGGCTACTCCAAGAGGAGGTGTTCAATAAGCTATTTACCAATTGGTGCCCCATGGTCAGAGCTTACTATATGCGATTGCTCTGCTGGAGACTATGTAGAGACGCTGGTAATGCAAACGATACAGACGCGTAAGGATTCCGTACCCTCATGACTCTTGTACTTATACTCACTTTCCTGCAGCAAAATCTTTCTCGTCGTTTACTCGCGCCTCAAAACCGTATGGTCGCATTATCTTTGGCTAAAGCAAGCTGCTGAGAATCAGGGAAAGTTTCTACCATCGACTGCGCCATCTTTCCCAGCCCCCGGGAAACGATTCATGATTATTCGTAGTGAATTGCCCAGTGTACAGCCTGGGCTAATGATTGGCTTTGACTCTTCTGCTTCATCGCCACAGACCGAATTACAATCCAGCCCGCCAACCGACTTTGAGTCCATGGACAACATCGACTTTGACGTCGAGCCAAGCGTTCAGAAGAAGAGAAGCAGCATTTTGGGTAAAATATTCTCCTTCAACGGCAATGCTTCTGCCAGCAGCGATTTGGAATCAGTGAGGCGTGAGACTGCAGTTTCACGTAGTCGACCTATGTTGCTCTCCAAAAGTTCTGCAAGTGCCAGCCCGCCTGAATCTGACTCGGACAGCATAGGCTCATCGCCCATTTACGAAGAAATGCGATCCGTTTTCAAATTCACCCTATCATGGAACCCTGCTGGCACAATGTCTCCCCCCAACCGTATTCTTACTCGCCCGCGGCTACCAGGACCTGCACAATCCTGTGTCGCCTCAAAAGGTTGCGCTAGTAGTTCACCGCCGCATGCGCCCGGTCGTCCAGCTCCAACCAGGGCTGTGTCTGGAAGCCCCAATCCTGGATTGGTCGATTCCGCGAGAAATGCCGATCCGTCTGGAGTGCCTTCATCGCCTTCGTCATCCCAACGCATTTCCCTGACGTTTGACAGGCGGCAGAGTTTCAGTCAGATGAGCCCTATTGAAAGGAGCAATGAGGATCTACCTCTTCATAGTCCTGTAAGCCGATCTAGTCAAAACCAGGACGATGCACACTTCGGTAGCCCGACCTCGATTGCTCCGACACAAGAACCTATTGTCGTACCGGTTGAACCAAAAGGTGTCTACGCTAAGGGTGCCAAGTATGCCGGCCGAGCTCTAGCTGAATGGAGTCTAGTCGTTGCCGAATGCAATAGTTTCGTCGATCGGAGGCGAAGCGAGGGTGTTCCAGGGTTGAGCGAAGTGGAAGTGCCGGCTCTTGAAATGGAGGGTTTCAGAAAGATCGGTTGATTCGCAATCCAAAGCCTCGAAACGAGGTCCGACGAATTTGAATTGTATACCCAGCGTCATATTACAAAATGTTGAGTGATTTCGTTCTTGCGGATTATGGTAAAAAGAGCCAGATACCTTACGGGGAGTTTGGAGTTGACCTTCGGCGCGTTCGACATTTCGGACAACCACCGGAACCCGCGTGCCTTGTTCGAAAAACCAGATGGAGTCGGTTATATTCATTTCTACTTGCAACTAAATCGTTAATTGGCGTTGAGGAAATAATCACTTCTATGGGCGAGAAACTCTAGTTTTCTTCTCATGACCAGGGAATGACACAACATACCCCATCAGACTTGAGCATATATTAGGTTAGGGTTGGGAGGTACCGGATATAAGTTTCGAGTGATCGACAGAAAAACATATGGCTATTTTATCACAGGGACGGATTAGATTAAGGTGGCAGATATGCGAGCGCACTTTGCAATTTCGGTTCATAGCCGTGTAGGTATATACATAAAAGAGGCCCCTTTCGATGGGAAGAGTCCATGGACTCTAGTACATGAGCTTGAGCTTGTATCATATAGCATTGCATCAACCAACCGTCTGGACGGATTATATAATATTACTCGACCATGGGCTCAGCTTGAGCCCCAATATCTTTGCTTGGTCCCTCTCCAACCTCGTCTGGCTTTTCGATTTTTGAAACAACGATAATTGGTCCATATCTTTCTGCTCTTTGCCTTATTTCTATATACATATCTTCTACTCTAAACTTTCAGGATGACTGAGCAAATCTACTTCTAGCTCTTAATTTATCGCCATATAAGTACAAGTAAATCATACCAATCCCGCACAAAATCGAGAGACCGCCAAGCAGGCTTACTCCTCCACCCACGCCTAGCTTTTCATACATAGGCCTGGAGAATAGGATTGATCCTGCGGCGAAGGAGCTTCGTGCGAAGGTATTCGCGGCGAATAAGGAGGCTGAATACTTGGGGTAGCACCGAGCAATGTAGAAGCTCATACATTGGAAGGCAATAAAGATCGAAATGAAAAGTATTGTTAGGCCTATGATCGGCACGATCCAGTGGATATCTGGTCGCGAGGTCCACGCTAATCGCAAGAGCAGAGTCTGTTAGCATTCATATCGACTAAGGAAACATGGGAAATAAACAGATAACGAAATATGCCACTCACCGAAAATGAATAATCCAACTGGGGCTAAAAATGTCGTCGCCACTCCCGGAAGCAACCTCGCCTCAGGAAACCCGTATAGAGGTGGGGGTTCTCGGCGCATCACGGACTCCGCCTTAAGTCGGAACCAGCCAATATAGCCCAACACGGCAATGAACAGGCCCGGCACAAAAGCTAGGAACGGCAAACCAGACTCCCCTAGATTGAAGCCGTGCATATCAGAAAATACCATCGGGAATGCTTCGAAGAAAGAATAGTACGTCGCGTAGAGGACTGCGGCGTAACATGTGGTATAAAGGATAGCAGGGTCAAGAGCATTAATCTGAAAAGGCTTGATTAAAGCGTAGACAACTTCTTGACGCGCACTCATATGGGCTCGCTTGAGATCTTCCACGGTTGTTAAGTCAGACCGTCCCGTACGCGCACGTAACCTGTTCGCTCTCCTGTGAAGGATAGTGTCTGGGTTCGTCTCCGGTAAGGACAAGAACATAAGCACCCACACCGGCGCTGCCATCCAGAAGAGTTCCCATCCGCTCCATCGCCAGCCTTTCTCAGTCACCGCAAATCCGGATATGATAGGTCCTAGCGCCGGTCCCAAAGTCGCCGACGATGACCATATTGTTAGTACATACGGCAGTTTCCACGCGACGAACATGTCGTCAAGTGTAGCACCGGCTGCGGCAAGACAAGGAGACCCGAAAAAGCCCAGAAGGAAGCGGAGCACGAATAATCCCCCGAGACTGTTGACTAGCGAGGCCCCGAGCGCTAACATAACGAAGATGAAAAAGGTCACTATGAAAATGCCTGAGCGTCCGACTGCAGGCATCTCGGAGAGCGGCGACCAGAGAAGGGGCCCGAGCCCATAGCCAAACACATACAGCGCGATACCCAATGCAGCTACTTCGTAACTTGCGCCGAAGGAAGCCATTACATCGGCCTCCGCTGGAGCATACAAAGACGAGCCTATGTAAACGGCAAAGGTGTATAAACCCATCTGCGTGGTGATGAACAACTTTTTCCTGAACGGCCAGTTCTTAGGATTTGCTGAGTCCGTAGCATCGTACCAATCCACGATGACGGGCTCTCCTGCCGGAGCTGCGGACACGGGTATAACTTGGACGGACGCTACACCGCCTTTAGGGGTGGCATTGCCGGTTACGGCTGGACTTGGCAAACCGCTATCCCATATTTGCGAGGTGCCGGCTTCAAGGTCCTTCTCGTCAGAAGGTGTGGCCGTACCTGTAGAGAAAGCCGACGGCTTGACACTGGAGGTATGTTCTTGCTTCTTAAGCTCGGCCTCTAACTTGCGGTCCAGAAGCGCGGTTGGGTTGCCGGCATTTAGACCAGCCGGGAGCTGGAATGAAGAGAGCTCTTCTGGGTAAGGGAACAGATCCTTGCGGCCAAAAATTAAGCGCGCGATCTGCCCGATGCTGGTCTCACGGATAACTTCCCGCATGCTTTCTGTCGTCTGTTCTTAGTGTGCTAACTCTCTGACGATAGGAAGGAGAAATTAAGGGAAGAGAATGTGGCAAGGAGCTTGAGACGAGACCATGGTTTCTCCCATCTCTAGCAAGTGCTTGATTTCTTCCTTAATAGTTGTGCGCGGGAAATAATCATGGCGATATCGCAACATCTTCTTTCGGGTCCGCATGCACGGGACAGCTCACATCAGTCTTATCCCATCCACACATACACCCACTCATCCACCAAGAACACGATAGCGGCCTAAAACTAATCTAGACTTTATGTCTGATAGTGACCCGGTGAGAAAGACTCCGGACAACTCATCACGATGTGAGGATGGTCTACGTAGTGTAATCTTGAATACGGCACTCTGTACGACATGACGTCCTCGGGGATCACGATTGACGGCCGCGTCTTTTTAAGTAACAGGAACCACATTCTCCGTGTGATTGGTTGAACCGCCGTAGTATTTACACTTTTTGATAACATCAGGCCCGGACATCCAGATTTGTAAGCTGGAGATAAGGTCTATCAATGCCTCGAGTTTGCTTCGCTGCATGGCAGTTTTGCGAGACGGGAAAGTTCTTAGCTCGATGCGAGTCCTGTGTATAATTTCGAACATCGTTGGTGCCCAAGGCCGGGGCCGGATTAGCATACCGAGAAATACCCACAACGAGAGGACGGTGTAGATGTATATGCAGAAGACGAGATTTTGAAGACATCTGACTGGCAAGTCCCTGGAGGATGGTCGCTTTTTCTGGACATGGACACAGTTATATGTATGAACGTACGGAATGCATACATATCCTGCGTCCCCGGTAGTTCTTGATCCGGTCGAAAAATCCAGGGGTCACGAATGAGCAAACCGATATTCGGTGCGAGGTGGGCTATAGCCCAGCCAATGAAGGGCCGTGAGGACGTTGGATCCCTCCTACGTCCCATACAACCGTCCTAATATTTTACACATGCAACTTAACCCGGCCCGGAATGTGGTAATGGGGTTGTAAACTCCAGTTTCTCGGGTTAGATATCTTTTCCCGGGCATCCGAAAAGGTTTAGCTAGAGGGGCTTACGACTGCATCTTGACGTTCAAGCGAACCCTAAATGGGACAACCTGGTACCTGTTTTCATCCTCATGTGGACCTTGCTGGACCTTACTGATATACACTCTGATCCGTATAAAGGTCGTATCAAGCAGCAGCGCATTGTGGAACGTATCCGTAAGCTCCATTTATTGATGTGCCCAATCTCGTGGGGTTTGATTCTTATCTGTTTTGATGGGAGTCGTCTTGTTGGTCTATAGTAATTTTATCGATCCAACTGCGACGGTCTAGAACTGATATTCTATACAACAAGCCTCACCAGGGTGCGTCTATCTCCACCTCTACTTGATGAGCTATCATACTTCCACAGAAGCGTCGCTCTTTTTCTTCAAGTCGTTATCCACTACGTCGTCCAGGATCGCATCGTCCCTCTTGGCGGCGGCAATTCTTGCCAGCTTGAGCTTCCGTGTATCGCTCTCAGTCTGGCGGGTCACCCACCAGGTAATCAGGGTAGTTATCATGCAGCATGCTACGAGAGCCATGGCTATAGCAAAAGATGTCTGGTACCGTGGAGCATAAGCACTCCTGAAAATTTGAGGCCCGATGGCACCTCCAATTTGGCCGTAGCTGTTCACAAACCCAATGGAAAATGCAGACCCCGTTGCGCGGCTGGTCGTCTGGACACGCCACGGCCACATCATGGGGTACCAGGCGCTGGTAACTGTAACGGGGGTCAGTAATTGTTTTCTTGATCAAGGGGTCAATAGCTTTGGTCATATATCGAAATCTTGATAAAAGAGCATCATCTTCTTAGATAGACCAACAGCGGCGACACGGAACTCGTAGGGTTACATACCAGCATTGCCAATCATGGTCGCCGCATAAACAGCGCCGTTATTAGGGTACGCTACCAGAACCCCGTAGCACGCGAGAATAATGGTAAGGAAAGACAGCGGATATAGCGGTCTTGGGAGCCGGCCGTTATCGGCGAAGACCCCAGATATGCCGATCACGATGAGGCCTAGGATCGTGATGGGGAGGTTAAGAAGCTGCGCCTGCGCAATCGAACTGAAATATTTCGTTAGTATCACAAACTTCCCATCACATACCACCCCCCCATGAATCAGGGGCGACTTACGTGAACCCAAGGTCCGCGATGACCGTTGGTTGATAAAATCGCACTCCCGAGGTGCCAACTGTAAAGAACGCCCAAATAGATGTGAAGAGCCAGAGCCGCTTGTCCTTAAGCGATGAAACAATTTCCTATAATATTATAAATATTAGTTTTATTCCTTCAGGTGTGTTACGAGTAGTCATTCTTAGATTAAGTTGATCGTATGTTGCTGACTTTTATCATAGGCTCTCTAAGAAAAGAACCACAGGGGGAGAAATTTCGGCATGTTACATACGCTGAGCTTGAAGTCCTGTTCCGCGGCCCTTGGAGCATTCGACGGCAGACGCGCTTGTATGAATGCTTTCTCCTTATCCGTCAACCAGGACGCTGTCTCGGGAACTGTTGAGATCTCGTCAGTACATGAAGATCTCAAGTCTCATCTGTCTAAATCGACTCACAGTCTGGTAAGAGGAACCACACGGCGACACCCATGATGATTGTTGCTATTGCTTCCACCAGGAATAACCTGCCAATATCAGCGTTCCGCATTAGGGGCTCAAAGAGCTATCAAGAATCTTACCACTGCCATCCAGACAAGCCTCCTGCACCCGAAGCATGGTCAAAAGCGAATGCAAGAATCCCACTGAAAATCCCACTTAGATTCCCGCATACGTCTGATACATTTATTAGTGGAAGGGATAACTTATTTGTCTTGTGTTAGGCACTCACAAAAGTAGAGTAGCCTGAGAGACATTTCATCTGGTCTATACCAGTAAGTCATTTGCAGTATGATTCCTGGAAACATGCCAGCTTCCGCTGAGGGAAAGGTCAGCAATGCCTCATATTGCGTCAGGGGTGTTCTCACCTAAGCCCAAGAGGAACCTTGTTACGTATAAGCCCTCTTTATTCTTAACGGCGACATGACATGCCAACATGATTCCCCACGTAACCATCTACAATTCATTCTTAGCATGTACATAAAAAGGAGTCCGCAGGTGAGATTTTGCTTGCGATACAAGATACGGGTGAGCGATATGGATTGATCAGAGGTACTCACTATTCTTGATTGCCAATGTGAAGGTGAGAACTTCTTCAACAGCAGATTTGAAGGTGCTTCTCCGACGATATATGGTATCTGTTCGGCACGGTGAGTTTCCATCTTCGACAGCAATAGGGCTTTTCGCATAAAACTTACATAGTACAGAACAGTAACCAAAGCGTATTGATCAGAGGTCAATCCCAACTGCGTCATAATATTGTCGGGAGTTCCCCTATTCATGATACGAGCATTCGAGACCTTCCCGCATTCATGTTAGCAACGCTTCTCTATGTCGGCTAATAGCTAGGACTGTGATATAAATCTTACATTGTCCGCGTCCAAATTCTTAAACATAAAGATGATGGAGCATAAGGGCATAAGATGCCAATCGATTCGCCGAATGAGTTTTTTCTCTTCCTCCCCTGTCAGCGCAGTGCGCGCACGCATGCGCTCGGCGTCGTAGCCGTCAATGGTATCGCCGGCAGATACATCGTCAGTTATTTCACCTCTTCGGGCGCGGTGAAATCCATCATTAACGCTGCTGGAACTAGAATCCACAACAGCCTTGGAGGACGTTTCCATAGCTGTCTTTAAGGTCGACATTTCTCTTGCACGAATAGTCTCCCACCTTCTATTAAAAGCGTAAGGGAGATTGTTTATACTAAGAGACAATGCTATGATTTATGTAATGTAGCAGTCCTAGATAGACTGCATCTTTAAGTCCGAGAGCAAAGTCCATGAACAACGAAGAAGCCTGGCGGGAAATAGCAAGAATCATAGAGCCATCGCCCACTATTATTACGAATTTCTCGCTATAATATTGCCAAGATACAATATTATACCTAGCTGATATTATCTACTAGCATCAATTCTATAAAATGGCCGAGCCGGAGTGGTGCCTACTACCTACTACGCAGTAGGCGCTTCACAAAAGAACCCAATACCCGTATATTATTCTTGTTATCACTAACACCCATGCGCTAAAACTAGACAACTCCCGGGACCCCTTCCGATAGTGTGGTAGGGGATTTAGATGTTTGGGGGTTAAGAAGCTCTCGACCCGGTCAGAAGTGTGGCCCCCCGAGAATTCGTCATAGGCCGGGATGATCACGACTTCGCCTAGCTCGCGTCGACCTCCCGCGAGCTACGCAAAAGAACTGGCAGAATCCGGTAGCTTGGAACCGACGACTACCCCCCCTCCTTTGGGGTCGCGAGGGGGGACCCTTGAATCCATTTGGTATTGAATGCTCGTAAGCCAATCACGCAATCGTGGAGGTTGTTACATCGGATCCGATGTCTGCCTTAGCTATGTCATGCATAAATCAAACCGTGCGTCCGGGTTACGGCGATCGCGTGTTACCGCGAAAGATCCTATATATATTATATTATACTATAATCTGTTATCTGACCGTGTCTAAATCTTGTGTACATCTGAGAATCTTGAGATTATCAAAATGGCAGCAGTCGCTACTAGACCCGCCCAGGAGAAGTCGGATATACCGACCTACCACCAGGTTCCAGAAACGAAATACGAGCGTAAGAGAGCCTAATATGCATTTGTGTAAAGTTCCGTACGCTGATATCATACGGTATAGTGGACTGGGCCGACCTCGTAACATTGGATCTCTCCCAATTCGACGAGCCGGGAGGAAAGCAGAAACTCGCATCACAATTGTTTGATGCTATCCAAAAGATCGGCTTCTTTTACATCATCAACTTCGGCTTAACTCAAGAACAAGTGGATAGGCAATTCGCTATCGGCAAGGAAGTATTCCAGTTGCCAACTGAGGAGAAGCTAAAATATCGGGCGGATCTTGAGAATGGGGGGTATAACGGTTACAAACCACTCGGGCTTCGGGTAAGTTCCTTCGCCCAGGTATTATGTGTTACCTCTTAACTAAGATCCTGGAAGCAAGTAAAGCCCGGAGTATATGACAACACCGAGATCTATAATATACCCAAGTTCATACCCGCATTCGAACAGCCACACCCGGAAGTCATCAATGAGAACCGGGCAGAGATAGAGGCCTTCGCTCGGCATATCCACGACAACATTGTAGGCAAGCTTCTTGTACTCTTCGCCATTATCCTAGAGCTTCCAGAGGATTTCTTCCTTCAGAGACACCGTTACGACGAGAAGAGCGACTGTCATTTGCGGTACATGAAGTACCACCGCCGGACGGAGGAGCAGAACAAGATTCTGGAGAACGTGTGGGTGAAAGGTCACACGGACTTCGGAAGCCTGACCTTGCTCTTCCGACAACCCGTAAGCGCTTTACAAGTCCGCACACCGGAGGGAGAGTGGAAATGGGTCAAGCCGTACCCACAAAGCATCACAGTGAACCTTGCTGACTCGCTCGAGTTCTTGACAAATGGGTTCTTGAAGAGCAGCATTCATCGTGTTGTTGCCCCGCCGCCCGACCAGGCTGATATAGACCGTCTTGGTGTTCTGTATTTTGTGAGGCCAGAGGATAGCCTCGAGTTACGGCCCGTAGTGAGTAATGTGTTGGAGCGCCTAGGATATAATAAGACAACGGATGGCAGTGCAGTTGGTATTACCGCTGGAGAGTGGGTGAAAGCGCGCGTCGCTGGCGGGGTTGCGAAAGATAAAGTGCGGAGTGATGTCTCTGAGCAGGAGATTATTCGTGGCAAGACAGCTAAATACTACGACTAAACATTAGGTTCTTAGCAGGTATAAATGCATCAAAAGTAAACCCCCGAAGTCATGTTATGGCAATAAACGCTCAAATTATTCCTCCCCTTTGACTAAGTTTGTGTCCCGCTTTACGCATCGTCGTTGATATACTGGTCGTACACTTCGGAATAAAACTTTTTGCCGTTCTCGCGATGACTCCGAACCTTCGTTCGTAGCTGCGACTCGCCCCAAGTATCATATTTACCTTTTAAGAAGGCGGAGTCAATTGCGTGCCCTTCCAAGGATTCTCTACTGACGTCAAGACTGCTGAAATGAGTCTTCAGGGAACCAACGGCCTCAGACTTTGTGAGATTACGACGGACACCCTGGAAAAAGGGCACGCTATATCTCTCGTGAGGACCCGAGAGAACTCGATGAGTCGTGGCTTTACATGCCCCATTGGTCACCACCTCGAAGGCTTGACCGATGTTGACCACGAAGGTTCCAGGTATTACCGGGACGTCAACCCACTCTCCAGCTTTATTGAGGACTTGCAGCCCCTTGACTTCTGGAGGCGATGCCTGAAGCAAGAACGTCCACCAGCCGGAAGAATCCTTGTGAGGACCTACACCTTGACGAGAGACCGCAGGATCATCAGCTGGTAATGCAGGATAGTGCACCAGTTTTAGGCGATGCTGGTCTGACAGAAACGGCTGAAAAGTCCCGGGCGGAAGTGACAAGGCCTGTGCGACAAGATCGAGAAACCGTTCTCCTAAGGCAGTGAGCTCTTGTATATAGGCTTCTACCGTAGACCGGAGTTCTGGATGTCCTTCCGGCCACTAAGAAAATCAGCATCATGTCTCGATATAGGCCTTGGACTATGGACGGACCTGGTTAGGGCCTCGTAACCGTTCATACAATGGGAGACCAGGACGCCATGTTTCTGTAAGTTCCGTCGCAAGTTCAAATTGCTCCCGTTGATCTTCTTTACCACCCGTGTTCTCACTACCAACACCACTATATCCTAGGAAATGCGGTGAATTCTCCAATGCAACGGACTTTTTAACTTCCTTATCCAGCTTGAAAAGCGTAGGCAGCGCATTTATCAACTCGTTAATAGTAGTTCCTGGGACGCCATGGTTCGATACATATAAAAAACCAACTTCTGTAAGAGCATAGCGAAGGCTATCTAACAATTTAGAATTAGTTGACTTATCATCTGCCTGTGAAAGGTCTATTATGGGGATTTCGTTGAATGATGCTGCCATTGTTTAAGATTGAAATATTAACAACTTAGAAAATCGGTCCTAGTGTAAACAACTCACTGTGAGATTTTATTCTATTAAGGGTGGGCTTGGTTAAAGGTACTTCCTCGTTGGCGTGTGCCAATATAGTATAAGTCTAAATCACGCCATTCTTTCTATCCATCGCAACGTTTCTGATTCCGAGCTGGCTTGGGATCGCGCTTCTCCGCTGCTTTAAATCACGTGCCGGAGTAAGCCAACAGCAGAACCAGTATAGCCTATATACACCTATATAGACAACAGACTTTTTGGAATATTGCATGGGAAAAATTCTATGTATTGATATAACAATTAAACAAACATGTGTCGAATCACTTGTTTAGTCGGGGTGCTCTCTTAGGATCTCTCCAAAATAGACAGGCTTCGCGGCGAACGTCATCCAGTTCAACTTTTGTATCCCCGGGTTGTACGACAAGTTGGAGCGCCGGTTTAGAATCAAGACCATATCCCTCAGGCTCATATTTGGGCCATTCAGGGGAGCCTGGGTACCTATGTATGTTCGGATCACCGGTTGCAACGAAGCTAGACAGGTAACCATGATGTACATGGCCGACTTCTGGGTGCTGTACTTTGGGTTCGGGCCAAGTATACCGCGCATCAGCCGCATGCGGAATTCCACGCCACGCTGGGAAGCTGTTGTTGGTGTTGAAACGAGCTTTCCAAGTGGGCACGCCGGCAGTGGACACCCTATACGCGGTCTCCTGCACAGGACAGATATATCCATAATCACTCCAAGCCGCAGAGACGCGGGCGTATTGTACTCCCCTTGGAGAATTCTTGAAGGGAGATGCAGCGTCTGCTACAGGATCAGGATATAAACTTACCAGCGTCTGAAGTTCGTCGGTAGTCAGGAGTGGGGCGGTTATATGCATGTAATTCACAAATTCATCGTTTGTTTGCATATTTCCTGGTACAGTGAATCTTCCCTCGTCCGTGACGCTAGTTGTAAGTGTCGGCACATGGAAGAAAGTTCCGTCAAGACCAGACTGCGAACCAAGTTTTTCCAGCAATGGACCTCCTTGTGTAGGTTGGAATGGCCATGTATTATTGTACTGGGAATCGTCGTATAGTTTCATACTAATTTTTCTGATATCAGAGACTTTGGCTGAACGTAAACAAGCTAGGGCTGCTGCATTATCATTGGTAGGACAATGAAGGTAAGCCATATACTCCTCGAACTGACGAACATAGAGAGGATAGCTAGCATTTGGAAACGACCGCGCAGTGACAGATCCGGACTGAAGGATAACTCTAGCAAAATACGGCTTTCCAGCATCTTCATCATAGTTGTGAAATTGGTGAATGCCTACAGAATGAGCGCCTGCAGAACGGCCACCGAGCGTGATGTCATTGGGGTCTCCTCCGAAAGAGCCGATATGCTTTTGTATAAAATGTCTCAAAAAGAAATACTGATCTCGCAAACCGAGGTTGAGGAGGCTTTCTTTACTGAACATGGCGGACGGCAAGAAACCAAGAGAGTTGAGGCGGTAGTGAAAACTCACCACAACTATTGGCGCCTTGGACGATGCGACGAATGCGGCTCCATCTAGACTCTTACTACTGCCGAAGTTGAAACTACCGCCGTGAATATAAATGAAAACTGGAAGCTTTTTACTCAGTGGAATACCCTGCGTCCGGTACACATTGAAATTGAGGCAAGCTTCCCCCTGAGCGTCTAGGTTCACATATTTGGGATCTTGGATACATGCCTTTCCATATGCCGTGGCTGCTTTCACGCCGTCAAAAGGAGCTGGCCAGTCGACGGGATTGAAACGGCCTTCACCAACGGGCTGAGTTGCATAATCGATGCCGAGCCAAGCATCAACTGGATGAGAGAATGCAACACCACTTAGCGTAGTTTTTACCGGTCTCCCAGTAAATTTTCCATAACCTTCGAGCGTAATAGGAATACTTTCGACTGAGGACTTCGAAGTATCAGCCTGACACGTCCCTAGGACCGAACATATTTGTTCCGAGAGCCTCGTCGTCCCATAAATTGTCCGACCCCAGAAAAGCACAAAACAAATAACGACAAAGATTGCGAGCCACCCTAACTTTTTCACATGTATCGCCATATCGTTGAAAGTGGTAAGTTGCGAGAAACTTCTAAGGTAGTGTTAGGCAGCTCTTTTGGAGGCCTCTCGAGTCTAGGCTGACATCCACGTCGACACGCGAATGGTTAACCCCCTGAGGCTAGGATGAGAACCCGGTCGGTAGGACCCGTCCGGTCTCAAAATGATCCCGAGATTATTAAAAGATCAAGAGGATATTCGGTATCTGTTGCTTGAATAAATTGTACCTGCATATCCGATCCGTATGATGTAGGTAATAGGGTTTAGTTGTGGTTCTGCGTTTGGAGTATTTTTGTGTATGTGAGATGTTAACTTTTCGGTAAATCGGATACGTTCGGACGCCGAATTGCCTTACGGCTCATGTAAGTCGCACCATCCGAAAATGGATCTAAGGCTGGCCTTGGTTGGGGGGATGGAAACAAGGGTAGAATTGGGGAATTTAGCGCAATTTATGTACCTAAGCTTAGGTACATGTAAGTTACCTCTAATAAAGGGTAAAACGTAGGTACCTGGGGATGTGGCTAGGGCTCAGGTACATAAGGGTCGTACGATGTAGGACTTTAGGTAGTAGGTACCTAGGTAGTGTATAGAATATATGGCAAATAAAAGGTAGTATATATGATTGTTTACTCTTACCAATACAGAGGATTGATCGAATTATTAATATCATACATCGGCTTAAAAATGCAAGTTCAATTCAACTTATATGCTCGGCATGCTATAACTTCCGTATATAGTTCCATTATATAGGCAAGTAGGTACATCATATGTGTAAGGTAGGCACTAAAGTAACTACGGAGGTAGTGTGCATGTATGTAACGTAAGTATAACTTGTTACGCTAAATCATCGGAATAGATTTGATTGGATAAACGGCTGATGCCCCGGATCTGCCGCGTCGCTGAACGGTGGCTTAGCACATGTGAAATGTCAAATTACCCCCCCACTTTCCGCAACGAATCCAATCCCGTTCAAGTTCTCCTGCCTATTGGCAACCGATTCTCTCTATCTGGAAAATACCGTCTTTACAGTTCGGGATTCCGAGAAAGCCCAATTACTTGATTGGAGACCTTTCCGCGACATCTTTTTCGATGGCTTCATTCATATGTCCACATAGACGTAAAGGATATCTCATTCATCAGCGGTTATGATAGTACGGAATAATGCCTCCAAGAAGATCTCATAAGAAATCTCGTGCCGGTTGCCGAAGATGTAAAGCTCGAAAGATTAAGGTATGTGTGGTCAGGGAAGAAAAAAGAAACGAAAGCGGAAAAAGAAAGAGAGAGCGGCGCAACTGATGCGTTCGCAGTGCGACGAAATCCATCCAAGATGTGGGAACTGTACCAAACATGGCGTTGCTTGCGACTTTGAACATCCCGGTATCGTCGATACTCTTAGCCCAGCCGAAACACCTCGTCCGACGACATCTACAAGTAATTGCGATAGTCCATCGACGAACACTCTTCCACCGACGCCCTCCGTAGAGTCAACCACACCTCTTCCCATATATCGAAATCCAGAACCGCTTCCCTTAACGAACTCGAGTAAAAGCAACCGCATGATGGAGCTGAAACTACTACACCACTATACCACCATTACTTGTCAGACCCTTGCCATATCATCCCCGGTGAGCGAAAAGATATGGCGGGATACTGTCCCGAATCTTGCTTTTACCGGTGCAGAATTTCTAGCCGACGCGCTGCTTGCTGTCTCCGCTCTCCATCTGCGGTCTCACTCTCCACAGGATCAAGAACTTATACGCGCCAGCCATTCATATATGGCGTCAACTCTTTCAGAGTATAGTGCAAGATTAGGCAAAGGTATAACTGAGGAAAACGCAGAAGCGCTATTCCTTACCGCTGCCCTCATCGCCTTCCAGTCAACAGCGTCTCGCATTTTCACTAGGGAAGACAGTAGTGACCTTAAGGATCGATCTGGAAGATATTCTCTGCCGCTGTCATGGTTTCACTCATTCCAGGGAATTAAGGCTGTCGTGGCTTCTAGTTGGCATTGGTTGCGCAATAGCGGGATCGTTATTCCGATAATCGAGTCTCAGCCCGCGCTGAATCTTGATTTGTCAGGCCAAAACGCGAATTTCTTCGGACATCTGTTGACCGGAGTAGAAGAAGAGATCGCCAACTTAGATGATGATCCCATAACCCAGAGTCTCACGCGCCAGGCCTACCAGCACGCCGTTGCCGTGCTCGACTGGGCTCATAAGATACCTCATACCGGTGCCCCTCTCGTCTTTCTCGCGACTGTTTCACGTCGTTTTGTAGAATTGCTCGAAGCCCGGCGCCCACGCGCTCTTGCTATTCTTGCTAGTTATTTTGGTTTACTAAAGTCTCTTGATAGCATTTGGTGGTTGAAGGGCTTGGCGCGTCGCGAAGTTATGGGCATCGTTTCACTATTTGATCCAGATGACAAAGAATGGTGGCCCCGTCTGCAATGGCCTGTACGGATCGCGATGCACGAGGGTGATTTCATACCCCCAGAGATATGGGGTGCGGAGCATACCAATGACATGGCGCTCTTAGACCAAGGTAGCCAAAGTGGTGGTTACGTTAGTCATATTGAGCTCGTGAGTCAAATGTTCACTGCTGTACAGAATATGCCCCCGGCGATACCAGACGAGGCCCTCGATGCGCTTGCCCAGCAGAGCGTTTTGGCTCAAGCTCAAGAATTTAACCGGCAGATGACATCCCGAAACGATACCCACGCGTCGCATTGAAGACTTTAGGGGCTGTGCTCGTTCGTATGAAGCATCACTGATCCGGATTCGACGACTCAGGCAAGATCTAGCTGAGTAGAATGCAACTTTGCTTCCTACAACATCCTCAGGTGTGTATCCACATGGCTACACGACTAGACATTGCTACGTTGAGAGTTTTCATGAGACTGATGTACAGCAGCGTTGAATGATCTGTCACACAGGAGGTGAAGACATGTAATACTATAATTCTTATCCCCGAGGATGTAACATTGGTGCCATCACCCATCTCTGCTGGGGTGGGTTTTTCAGGTTCCAACCCTGATAACGACTGATGGGAGTGTACTACGTAATGCGACGCTGTCTCATACATCTGCTACACAAAACATGAAACTACCGGCTTTAGTATAGAGTGTGTTAACAGGAAGTGACAGCGAAGATATTGTATTCGTACATTAAACGTCGATATAATACTCTACCTATATATGGCATATGGGTTAAGATGAAGGGAAAGGCTATTGGATCATACAGTACGTGGAGTTTTAAACTGACTACAGTGTAGGCAGATTTGTATTAAAAAGGGACGAAATCACCGCTATGGGTCAACAAGCCAAATCTCCACGTCTGTCACAAGGTGTATATATGTACTATCTATGTAATAATAACAATAATTTTCCCAGGAAGTTCTTGTCTATGACAATAATACAGGTTGAATGAATATTATGTGGCACTGTTCATATTGCACAATAACTATGCCGTTCATTCAACTAAAGTTTTAGATCACGTCCCAAATAATAAACTGGTACCTAAACACAAAATTGAACTATTTCTAAGCTTCTAGTTTTTTCCACCCTAGTACCAAACCAGGCATACGCCCTTCATTAGTGACGTCGGATATCCGAGACGGATTGGTTAGTATCCCCGGCTCGGGCCACGGGTTACACATCCTCCACGAAGTCGGAATTCGGGGATCAGTTTGCGGCACAGTCGGAGGCAAGCCGTCCAATTAGCCGAGCTGTTAATAATTCGAAGAACCCCATTTAGGTAACGTATCCGTGGCGTCACGATATTGCGTATAATTACACATAGCGTCTATCATGCAGCCGTACCCTACCAACTTTGGAGACTGCACTGGGCAGTCTTCATAGCTTTTCTTAAATAGATCATCGTAGTTGCATGGCATAATTCAAGAATCCCTAAAGCTTATGCTGGTGAACTACCCCGCTCTCGGTAGCTAGTTTGCCGTCTAGTTTGCCGTATGATCGGGAGGGGGCGGTAGCCGATTTCTCCTCATGAATAGAGCGGTCCAAGATTACAGAAGGATTATATCGAGCTTCATGAGGGCTACTGTCTTTATCTCTGACCTCATTCTACTAAGATAGTTGACCTAGCTGATCTGCTCAACTGACGTATTAAGGTCGATGCCATTCATAGTTCGGGTTGCTACTTCGTCTAGTCGAACCCTATTATCAAGCCCACAACCATATCTTTCCTCTTTTTATTCTAATAGGATAATACAGAAGAAACTATATTCCAATATGCTGCAAGGGTGCGTGCTGAAGAACGCATTTAATAAAAACGAAGGCCCCAGCTTAGGAGCTTGGCAGACCTTGCCTGGTCAGAATGTTTCAAGAATATTGGCACGTGCCGGTTTCGACTGGGTGATGGTAGATTGTGAACATGGAAACATGGACGGTATGAAGACCTGAACCCGCCCCGAAATGAGGCGAGGGTTGAATATGGGGACCTGCTTTAACCCCTAAAAAGATGGAGCTAATACTGGTCTTGTAAAGATGCCGCGATGCACGAGGCCGTCCCAGCTATTGCTAGCTGTGGAGTTAGCCCTCTCGTAAGGGTTCCAGATATGCAAGGCTGGATGATTAAACGTAAGCCATCGATTGAGCCTCGTTACATTGTGTAACTGACGTCTAGGCAAGGTGCATTAGATGCAGGGGCACACGGTGTGAGTGGCCAACAATCAGTGACGGGTATCAAAACATTAACAAAAATAGATTTTGGTCCCTCTTCTCCGTTCCGCCGAGGAGGCTAAAAGAATCGTCAGCGCAGCCAAATTCCCGCCCCAAGGTCAGCGTGGGCTGGGATCGCCCTTCTCTATGGAACGTTTCAATCCGATACCAACCATGACAGAGTATCTACAACAAGCTAACGAATCTCTCCTCACAATGGTACAGATAGAGACGCAGGAAGCTCTTGACGCTGTTGAAGAGATAGCAGCTGTCCCAGGAATTGACGTTCTCTTCGTGGGTCCATTTGACTTGGGGAATAACATCGGCTATCCCATACTGGACGGCGTCATCAAACCTGAGCTAGAACAAGCAATCGACAGGATCCTAGCAGCGACTAACAAGGCAGGAAAGAAGTGTGCATTCTTCGCCACAAGCGGGGAGCAGGCCAAGCAGTATGCCGATAAGGGCTTTCATATGATAAGTATCGCACTTGATGCGACGTTATTACAGGCCTCGCTAGGCGTGTCGTTAAGCGCCGCTCGAGGACAGCAGGCACCAAAGGCTGGTGGAAGATACTAGGGAATGCCTTCTCGCCTGTACTACAAGAAGGGCTACACATTGGCGTACCCAGGTTTATATGCCTATATGCCCTCATAAGGAAAGCTCTTACGTCAATAATAGCACTTCATGCTTTCTCGACGAGATCCATCTTGGCTTTCACTTGGTCGGCAGTGAACCGGTGCATGAGTTTGACTGCCTTGGAAGCTGAATCAGGATGTTCTTCTGGAGCTGAAGACTTGCTAACATGAATCTATGAAGAGGGTTTATTAGTCTATATTGGTGGATGAGGATCATTCGGATATGAGTAGCTGCTATGTGTGTATTCTGGACTGTGTACATACTACGGGGACATCAAACTCATATAAATCCCGCCATTGAGGCTTAAAATCTGATTTGATGATATCGATCTCTTTGAATTGAAATGGTCGGGTATCCCAAACATCAGAGAGAACTGATCTTGCTTGAGTGCAAAGTCCACAGTTTTCACGCGTGAACAGCGTAATCCTACAGGACTGAAATAATCTGCTCGTAACGCGCATTTCGAAAAATCAAAGGCTCGGTGTTAGAGACATGAATTTTCAAGTGAGGTGTTTCAAGATGGGTTGCGTTCTGGACGTAGTTGAATTTGAAGAATGAGTCGTATGATTAAGATGTATGGGTTCTACGCCAACTACGGTATACGTGCATATTTTGCATATCCTATTATCCTCCTAAGCACATACTCAGATACGTGAATCTAGGTAATCTCAAGCAGCTTCACCCCACTAAGCGGGGTTCGGGAATTCTGCCAGTGCAAACGATAGTGTACTTTCTGCGCAGATGCTTTGAAAGACATGTACGTACTATAGAGAAGGTACGTCATAGGCCCTGAAGTTACCTAAAAAAGGGACCAGGTGGACATCAACTATAGTACATAGCTCCCACAAACAGAAGGCGGTGAGTAGCTTCGAGGCTCTCGTACCTTCCATCAGCTTCATCTACAAAGTCCCTTATTAACAAATAAAACAAATGGTATTTTCTTAGTAAAAGTAAAACTCCCCAAAACCAAAAAAAAGATCAACTCGCCCCAATTGTCTTAAATTTGATTACTGACTGAAGGTTGACTAAAAAAAATAATTCTTCGCCAAAAACCATACGTACGCGCCAACAATGGCTCAGAAGTGTGTCCACAAAGGTTGCGGCAAGGTTTACACCGATCCGGATGAGACCTGTGTATACCATCCGGGTCCTCCAGTCTTCCACGAGGGTCAGAAAGGTATGGTACCAGTTATATAACCGGTTTAGCTAATAACCAGTTAAGAAATTCGCTAATACAAATCCACATTTACCACGTTTAGGCTGGAAGTGTTGCAAACCAAGAGTCCTTACCTTTGATGAATTCCTCGAGATACCACCCTGTACAGAAGGGAAGCATAGCACAACCGACCTACCCCCGGAAATTGAGAAGAAAGCTCCCGAGAGTAACGATGCAAATTCGTCCCTAGCTACAAAGCTCGCCGAAGCTGTATCTGCAATACCTACCCGCGCTCCTCTCACCCCTCAGCCTGCTCCTACTGCACCCCCGCCACCTCCCGAGTCCGAGGATGACGATCCATCTCTCGAGATCCCAGATGGCAAGGTCTGCCGTCGGAAAGGCTGCAACGTAGCTTACAAGAAGAGTCAAGGCAGATCCGATGATGAGAAATGTGTTCATCATCCTGGAGCGCCCATATTCCATGAAGGTAGTAAGGGCTATAGCTGTTGCAAGCGACGGGTGCTGGAGTTTGACCAGTTCATGAAGATTGAGGGATGCAAAACCTCGCCTAGGCACTTGTTTATCGGGTCCGGGCAACAGAAGAAGTCAGGCGCGGCCAATTCTTCGGTAACCGCAAATGGTGAGGAGCTACTCGAGACCGTGCGACATGATTTCTACCAAACGCCATCGACAGTAATAGCCTCTTTCTTCCTCAAGAAGATCGACAAGGATAAAGCCACAGTAGAATTCGAGTCTCAAGCAATTGTACTTGACCTGCCAACAACTGATGCGCAGCCTAAACGTTATAAGACCAGCGTTCCCTTGTTCGGGCGCATCGATCCCGAGAAATCGACGTACAAGGTCCTTGGCACAAAGCTCGAAGTTAGCTTGTATAAGGCGGATGGCGCGAGCTGGCCGGTTCTGCGAAGCGATGAGCGACTGACAGGCGAGATCTTACAGGTTGGACGGGCAGGACGCGTATAGTGTCAACCTGTCATCCTAACGGAATACCTGCGCTCTCGGGAGCTACGGTTACTTCGGTCGAGAAAACCCGATGACCATTAGTAGAACCTAATGATGAGCAATTTTGAGAGAAGCATCTGCTTTGAAGGCACATCTGCAAGTGCCAGGGCTAATCCCTGTGCAGATCATGGCCCCTCTACCCTATCCCTTGTCAAGCCAGGAGACACTTCAGATCCCCACCAATCTTACAAGCAGTTCGATGGTATGAAGACGTTGAGTTATTGCGTATTAATCATATTACACCCTCAGTATTGGAGAGACAAATGTTACAGTGATTTTTCCCCTTCTAGATAGGTTCACTTGTCCCACTCCCTCGATATGACGCGTAAACACTCAAACGAAGCTTTTGGCCCAAGACCTTTCAGGAAGTTTCTTCAGATTGAAGGTTCGTTGGAGCATTTAACTAGGTCGCTAAGGGACTTACTTTTCCACACTCATCGAAGGGTCATGCATTATAGCCTAGCCAACTCCTTCTCGTAGCACCTCTAGATTATGCACGACGGATCGATCAACGGATCATACAACTAGGGGAATACACGATCTAGGTAGTTTTGGATATCAATTGAATCGAGCTTTCAAAATTGCACAGACTAAGCAATTACAATTAACTATGGTATTCGATAAACCAGCGAGTTTGCATATTTTGGCTCATAACGCGACTCTAGGTAGCCTGTAGATTAAAGCTTCACATTGAGGACAACTAATAATGTGAATCACTTACCACGGGATCTACCTGGTCATCGAAAACTAAACTTCAATCTCGGCTTAGTTCAAAAAGGAAAGCAAAAGAATCAGCAATAACCGAAAATGAGCCAGGAGATTCTTATATGTAAAAAGATGGATGACCCTAGTTTAGGATAAATATTAAGTTGGACTCGAAAGACTCCCCGTATACGCAGTTAGGCGGACAATGGGCTTGCCATTTGCCAGCCCGACGCAGCACGGCCACTTCCTAACACGGTCGTCATCGCCCACGTCCATCGCGAAGTACAGACACAGGCCGTTTTCCAAGTCGTCGTTCTGGTCTTGATCCGACCTAGTGCTAACCGAACGAGTTAGATAAATGAGGTAGATAGATACCAGGGAATTTCAGCAAAAGAAAGGATGAATTAGATGTGTAGAAAGAGGAAAGAGGAGAATTTCGGTTTGCGCGAGGGATAGGTAGGTAGGTTTCCTTACGTTGGACAAAGATCGACGTCGTCGTCGTCGTCGTCGTCTTGTTTCTCGCCTGCAGCAACCGCCGCCATCTCGGCATCGTTATCGTCGTCCGCGTCTCTTCGGGCCCGTCTGCGGGCCCGCGCGCGCTTGAAGAACATCCGCAGCGCGATCTGGATTACGTGGCCGAAGCCCGCGACGACTAGGACAGGGGTACCTAGCGCGAGAGCCCAGAGCCTAGCGTAGATAAAGCAAAGCCATCTTATTAGTCTAGTCTACCTCAAGGTATGTAAATAGTAACCACGAAAAAAAGGAAGTTCGGTGGGTAAAAAGATTAGGAGGATGGAATGTCTCTTACGGAAGCCGGATGTTGCTAAGATGGTGCCAGAGCGCCAGCACGACGCCGAGAATGGCGATCTCGGAGCCGAGCTGGAGCATCGTCCACGTGGCCCAGTACAAGGCCATGAGGTCTTCGCCGTCGCAGAATTGCAGCGCTAAGAGTGCGAAGACTTCGATTACGAGGAAGACGGCTGCGATGGAGAAGAGTAGCGTGCACCACTGCGGTAGCCGAGGGTTAATAATTGTCTCGCTAACCAGGGGGAACTGAAGGGGTTTGGGCATATCTTGATGTAGTTATCGCGATCGTCTTTTAAACTAATTTCTCAGAGCGGACCGGATGGGAAAAAGAAAATAAAAACAATGGAGTTTCGGCGGGTTCATACAGCAAGGCTAATCTTAACCCTCTTCCGGAATTCATCTTCGCAGAACCCGTTCTTTTCTCGATACATCATCGTCCTGTATAGCCATATAACCACCGGTGGCCCTGATTAGTTACGCTTCAGCATCTCGGGGGGAGGGGGCTAGAAGATATTTGTCACGTACGACTGGTATATCCATGACGATACGAACAAGATGCCGATTACAAGAAAAAATAACGTCCAGTATATACCGTCGAAATGAATCCTATCAAGGCCGGCTGCAAATTGGGCGTAGTGTGGACATCTCAGAGGGTCAAGAGGTGTAAACTGCCCTCCCATCTTATTCCAGGGATAGATAGTAGACAGGTTTACGTAGAGTCCGAGAAGATCAGTGGGAACTAAATGACCGCAGTACACTTCTACTGCCGAGATATATATATATAGATGGCTTAAATCTAAGTGTAAGGGACCTAACCCAGCGCCTTTAGTTACTACTACGAAGGAAAGAGAAAAGGTATCGAGGCCTCATATATTCGAACATAAACATGAAGTCCCAAAGCTAGAGGAAAAGTGTACGTGAATGCCAAGTACGGCTGGAGCGTACTATGATGCGCCGCCCAGCCATACGAGTCGCGCAGTCCCTGCCTAGGCGTAAAGAAAAGCACCCGCACATGTCAGTCACTTATACCAGGCGGTGAGGAATTGATAGCTTATCTTTTCACTTTACGACCGAGATGCGAGTGGTGATGTAGGAGGCTGTGTAGTTGGTGGAAGTCCCAGGCAACTTAATAACAACAGTAGGTTTTGCCATGCTTTCTTAATTCACCCCCCGCCCACATTGCTTTACATGGATATACCGTCTTTGACTTCCCGACCTCCGTGGCGGAGTGAAACAATGTCATGGTCAACGTTTGGTGGGCAAGTGATAGTCCGTAGCTAGAAGAGCAGGTCGGGCTCTTGGCTCCTATTACCTGATATGGTGGCTATCAGTGATATACCCTAATTGGGGCTCTGCTAACGATCTCTGCCGTCCTGCAGGGAATCGCCGATCAGACAAGCCTTGGATTCCCTAGTAGTCCATTCCTTCCATTAGTTCTGTCCGGTCCAAGACCATTCCTTTCTGACCGATATACTCTCTGAGGGCATCCCACTCGGCCCCCTCCTCCTCGCCCTGGCGCCACTTCTCTTGGAATCCCCACGCGCAGGCGATCTTATCCAAAGCAGCCCTCTCTTCTTCTCTTATCCATCGTAGCCGAAGGGGCACTCCCGGAGCCCAGGTCACCCGCTTCATCTGGTCGTTTGCAGTCGTCAACGCCACAACACCGATCGACGCCGTAAAGCCCACATAGGCTAATATACCAGCGAACGCAATATTAGTGGCAGTGCCGCTGTCCATAGTATCTTGAAGGTCGGAGAAGTTTGTCGCAAGCACATACGCCGCTAATGGTGTGGCCGCAAAGGTTCCCACAGGCAGTAGGGCTTTGCGTAAGAGCTTGTTTCGGATGAAAGCTTTTGTTGCGTAACTATTCTCGATGATCCCAACTGCTGCATCTAAGTTTCTGGCCTCGATGGCAGTATCCAGAGCTTTCTCGATCACAGGAGGCTCAATGGCATTCGCTACCCTGTTAGGATTCTGTTTCGCGTAGCTGATAGATCCCCTGCTTTCACGGGGCATGGGCTTCGATGCGTACATTTGAAACACTTGGGGAAGTGTTTCCGGCTTGCCCAAACGTGCCTGCACATCGACATATTTCTCTAGTAGTTCTGGCGTTATGAATACGGGGGGGTGAGCTAGAACCGCGTAGGCCGTATCAGATATCCTATCGATGATCTGCCTGACCTGGCTCACTATACTCTCAGTAGTGGCATTTATGGATTTAGGAGAGTTGGGGTTGCTTGTGCTATCCAGCGAAAGTAGTTCCGATTCAGCCGAGTCGAATTCGGTGATCATATGAGCAATTTGCGGTTGTACCGCATCGTCCATCATATAATCAGCTACTATACGGCATGCCCGGAGAGCCGCACTCACGTCGGCCTCTGAGGGTATACGTGGGTTTGAGAGCACTTTTGATTTGGCCTTTTCCAGGTAAGTCATCATATTAGTGACAGATGACAACTCTTCGCTCGCCGCCGTCTTAGGCGTTGCCCTAATCTTGCTATCATGTTCTCCCAGAGTATCCCGAGTGTTGCCGGTTTCTAATATCTTCTTTCTAGTCGGTAACACAGCGGCATTTAAAAACGCCTTCTGGGCTGGATTTGCTCGTAGTACATGTTGTACTATTTGCGGTCGATGCCGAGTAGCATTATGAGAGCTCAATGCGAACTTTGTGGAATAAAAACGGCGAGTGATAATAGAGTCGCAGAGCTGGCAAACAGACTGCGGTCGCGGGACAGCAGCCGGTCGAGGCATCGCTGCTATTGCTACGGCACGTAGAAGAGTGACATGTGGAAGAATGATATGTGGTGAATGAACCTGTGTGTGAATAGACACAGGTTGCCGTTATGAGGCTGAAGATTGCTGATGTAAGGGAGTGAGTATAGACTTGATCGATATATATAAGATGTGATATAATTGATTGCATCGGTTTGTCGCGAAGAGGAACCTCGGGGCATTCAATTGAGCCCCTCGACAATGTACATGTGCTTATCATCTCTTATCTTCTTCGTAGCGCATGCAATATCCAAGAAAATATGCTTCAATGCCAATACCATTTCTATAGTGGGTCGAAATACCAGGGGTGTTATCTGCGCCACAACGTGACGACAGAGCGACGGCTGAAAAAGCTTATGTTTCCCAGCGATTCCCAACGACGTCCAATGACTTTGTAACTTGTAACCTATTCCCTATTTCCTATTCTTACCTCTAAAACCATCGATAATACCACCATCCCAATTACATTGCGCGTCGTCACGTATCGACTGCTTCTCTTATCCTTCTGCCTAAAAAGACATTCACCGTACATAAGAAATAGAACATAATCAGTTTCACTTTTAACCCAAAAACACTAATACCGATTTCCCGTATTTTTAATTCGAGTCGATACACGCACGGTGACGCCCACTTTAGACCCCAAATTATAACAGACCCTTCACCGACATAACGCACGCTCCTCCATTTCTTCTGAGGGACTGATTATTTCGAAGAGTCAAAAAGCCGGGGCCCTATCTCCAAGATGCCTCCTCCACCTCCGCCGCCACCGCCCCCGGGTATGGGAGGGCCACCGCCTCCTCCCCCTCCACCCGGAGGACTACCATCGCGACCGGCTGCTGGTGCTGGCCGAGGTGCCCTACTTAGCGACATCACGAAGGGGAAGGCTCTGAAAAAGACTGTTACGAACGATCGTTCTGCTCCCCAGATAGCAAAGGCATCAGGAGGAGGAGGGGGAATGCCCATGGGAGGAGCACCTCCTGTTCCTATGATACCCAGGGGAGCCCCTGCTGTTCCCGGTTCCGCACCGCCCGTCCCGGGCAACCGAACGAGTAATAATGACCATGATAGCGGCGGAATGGCGGAACCGGCGCCGCAACTGGCAGGTTTATTTGCGGGCGGTATGCCGAAGTTGAAGAAACGAGGTGGAGGTGTAGATACAGGGGGTAAGTATCCCACGGTTCTGTTGGACTTAGAGCGAAGAGTACTAATTGTATAACACAGCGAACCAAAACGCATCATACCTAACCGACACAGAGTCCTCAGCTCCGAAAGCGCCGCTAGTACCGAGACCGCCTGTCGGTTCCGCTCCCGCCGTACCAACAGCCCCAGCCCGTGCAGTGCCCACACCCCCGTCTACGGTTTCCCACGCCTCGGTAGCGAATCTAAGGAAGGTGATCAGTGATGCACCTAGGCCCTCCTCGATGGCATCAATGGCATCTGCGAAAGGTCCCCCACCACCGATAGGGAAGAAGCCGCCTCCTCCACCTGGATCGAGGAAACCCTCGACCCTACCGTCGCATTCTCACCCTTCTCATCCTCCCCCCTTACCGACTTCACACGCGCCGCCGCCTCCCCCGTCATCTGCGCCAGCACCACCGGCACCCCCACCTCCACCACCAACATCGGCACCAGCGCCGCCTCCTCCCCCGCCAGTATCCGCTCCCGCTCCGCCACCACCTCCTCCGGCTGCCGCTCCCAGACCACCCCCTACGACGACACGATCCCAACCCCCTCCTCCGCCGCCGTCAGCACCACCATCTAGCTCGCCATCAGCAAGCATCGCAGTCCAAGCAGCGCTGCGCGCAACCGCAACAGGTGGCCGCTCCTCACCTACCGGCGCAGCACCTCCTCTCCCTCCCTCATCCGCGCCCACGCCCCCTCCCGTAGCGCGAGATCCGCCCTCGAACCGACAACGCGCCAGCTCGAATCTCCGCTCGATGCTAGACCCGAGCTCGTACACGCTCGCTCCCAACGGCACCAGTAAGAGCCCGAGCCCCACCCCCAGCGCGATACCCAGCCCGCGCGAAGCGACTAGAGGCGAGCGGTACATCGTCCACGACAGCCGCTGGCGCTTTAAGGACGAAAGCGAGTTTCCGAAACCCCGTCCTTTCCAGGGCGGGCCCCGGAAGTACAGAGCTGGTCGCGGGAGCAGCGTGCCGCTGGATTTAAGCGCGCTCTAGGGGAGCGGTGATAGTCGAGGCGCGGTTACGCTGAAGGGGCGAAAGGGAGTTGGGATAGGAATAGGAGTAGGAATAGGAGTAGGCACGGATAGAGGAACGAAAGATAAGGGAGTGATGGTAAAGGAGAAGAGTAAGAAGGACGGACATGAGTGGTTGACTATCCGCTGGTAAAGCCCCAGCCTTAAGTACCTGGATAGGCATCCACTTCAGTATAGACCTAGGCTAGGTCCGCGTAGGAAGCAGACACATAAGGAGATGATTCGAGAGGCCCTGGAGAGAAGTAGGATGGGGAGAAGATGCCTTGCGTTAGGTATGTACATCCGTACGTCTGTGTACTCCTGTATGCCTGCTTGGCTGCTGTGGTAAAGGAATACTTATTACATAGTAGTATAGGTATTCCTTCGCCCATCCCTACCGATTCACCGATGAAAACATTGATGTTGCATTACAACCTATATTAGAATATTTCTCAGTTGAGAGCCAACAGAGCCAAGCATCATAGAAATTTACAAGCATTAAATTTGCCCTTTTTTCCTCTAGGGTTTACTCATGAAGTATAAACTTGTATTGCAGATGAACTCCGAATTCCGAATATCTGGTCTATTAGAATTAAACTGCCTAACAAACCAGCTAATTACAGGCCTGGCCTTGCCCATTAGGTGAGCATCAATTCTATGGCATCTTATTAGACTTCCGAATGAAAAAGCAAAAGATTACCTGCTACCATTTTGCACAAGGGGAATGGGATATCTATGAAGCAAAACCCACTCCAGACGCCCATTCAGATGTCAATATCACCTCTTTCAACAAAACATACGTTTCCATCTTCATGCATCACGAAATAATGCCAGTCATTCATACCCTTTGGTCAGGCAGCCCTATTACCAGAAACGCGTTTGGGATGTCGCCGCTGACCCCGAAGGAGGCTCGCCGTGGATTAAAGCATCCTGGAAGTTATCTCCCCAATAACCCACTCCATCAATCTGCTTAACCATTTCAGTTGCAGATGTGATAATATCACTGAGTGCGCCGTTGTTTTGGAGCTGCTGGGGTGTCCAAGTAACTTTCTCTCCCAGTTCGAGATCTCGGTTTTGCTGCAGTGCCTCATTAATCGCCTTGGACTGCAATGAAACCTCGTACCAAGTGGGTAGATGGCCGAGCTGCTGGTTTCCACCATACTGCTCAAACAGGACGGTTAGATTGCCATTATTATCCCTGCCAATGATTCTTGGTGCCATATCATGCACCTCGCAAATCTCAAGTACTCTCGAAGCTGATGGGTTTGGCCCTCGAGTGTTGGCAACTGGTTGGGCGTTTTCTCCTTTCCATGCATAAGTTGCAATATTTCGGGTTCGGACAAGGAGTATCTCGACCTGATGTACTCCCTTAACAATGAATTCCAGGATTGGTGTGCCAAGCCCCCGGCTTCTATCTATCACATTAGTAAAGGCGCAGAATCAGAATTTAGCATAGGTAAACTTACCGGATGCGCATGCCGTTGACGAGGTCTTCTGCAAAGCTACCATAAGTTTCTCTCAAATCCTGCAATTTGGAGAAAGTAACTTGGAAGTCCCATACCCTCTTGGGACAATGCACAAAGACAGAAGAAGAAACACCACCCAGTTCATAGATTCTATACGTAAAATCTTTTGCATCGACTTCCACAGTGAAATCAGCTTGCTTCTCTGCAGCCGTGTTGGCACGGCAGTGAATCTCATAGACAGTGTGACGGGCGTTTGGTGACCACAATCTCTGTCCGGAACTATCTTCGGCGAACGCAATATAATTGGCATCGCCACCTTCTTCTGTGAGGATCTTTGTAAACATAAGGTCCCGCGGTCTGACATGATGTTTATCCAACCCTGCCTTGATTTCTTGCAGTGACTTGGCTTTGTCATGAAAAGCAGTGCCCTTTAGACACACATGATTGTGATTGATTTTTGTGAGACAGAGGCGCCCAATTTCTGCTTTCAAAGATACCTTACCGGTGAATACTTCTAGACAGCCCATCATTCGTACGAGCTTCTGGGTAATGGCTTGGATCAATTCTGGATCGGGATCTGGGATCATCTGCATGTGCCCATGGTTAGATGGGAGGCCTTGGGCTGGAAAACAATCGTACCGGCGACCTGTCTGCTGCTTCATGGTAGAATGCCGAGGCCTATCGGCGACGTTAGATTCCACACGAATATTTCCCATTCTAACACCCTTCCATATCTTAGCAAATGGGTCATCCGGTATGGCTTTAGAGTCTGAAGGATTTGAAGGAGTTTGTGTGTCTGGTGGCAATTTTTGATTTTTATCTTCCATGTCAACACTAATCAAGGATCCTTCCTGTTGTCGCTGGTAGGGTTTGTTTAGGCCCTGATCTGCGGAATACTTCTCTGCACTATCAGGGACGTCGCAAGACTCTCTCACGCCTAATGCCGCCGGAACATGGAGTGGTTTAGAGCGTGCTAAGTGATGGACCTCGTCTGCTAGGCTTATGCCTGGTCGGACGACAGGGTGACGGTGCTCATATGAAGTCTGTTGCGAAACTTCAGGTGTGCTGGGTGGCCGTGAAGAATCGTACCCGTCGCCTGGGTTGCTTTTGTCGTATTTCAGCAGATCATTCGAAATACTCTGGGTACATTGGGGAATTGGTGCTCGAGTCGGGTATGCCATCTCGGGCGACTTGCTTCCATTGCCATGATGTAGCATCAACTCTGGTTTGGGCAGCCTGTCAATCCAAGAAGCAACTTGATTGTTGTCTCTGGGGTTAGGTGGAACCTCATTCAAGCTATAAAGTCTAGATTTCGGTTTATAGCGCCATGTGGTAGTTGAGAATGCCTTGTATGGCTTTCCCCTATCTTCCGCCGATATAGCAGGCAATATGCCTTCTGGGCCTTTTGCTGGTTGAGAGTCGATGCGCGGCAGTGATACCACAACACCTTGCTCAAATATTTTCCCATATGCCGAAGCCTTTTCGCCCAAGTCATGGATTGCTCGGTCGAGGAAGAAAGACCTAAGGCGGGATCTTTTCCCGTGTGCTATGTAGGTGAATGCTGCCGGTGTGCCTTGTTGATCCTCGGCGTAAATGAAGCTCTCGCACCGGAGATCAGCTTTATATGGCGATAACTAGGAAAGATTAGACTTTTATCCTAGCTACCTAAGAGTAGCTGAATAGTCAAACTCACAGCAGATTTCGCAAGGATGCTCAGCTTGCGTATAGCTACATCTGTAGCCTCGACCGACTCGCCACCGATGAATACGGCAAGCGCGTCGCTTTCCAACACAAGGGTACAACCTGTTATGCGTTGCAATTTGGCTAATACCTCGGCTGTGACTAGTTTCAAAGGGTTCGGGCCTCTTCTACGAAGTTCTCTGGGAACTAGCCACACTGCTCTGGAAGCAGCGACTTGGATTTCGGCCGGCGCAACAGCTAACATCGATTCCTCAATGGTAGGCCTACCAAAAGAATGGGCATTTGCACGCCATTCCTTGGCCGGGACGATCTTGTTGCTGTTTGGCTAGTCGATTGTTAGATGTCATTAGAACGTTATAACGTTATAATATGGACTAAATGTATAAGAGAGGGAAAAAAAAAAAAAAAGGAAAAGAGAAGAAAAACTTACCAGACCAATAGAAAGCTCTCTTTGGACCATGCGGTCCAATACCGCCTGGCAAGCAGCCATGACCTTTGATTCATCGGCGATCAAACATTTCACCTTAGTCCATGAAGTCTTTAGGTCATAGGAGACCTGGACTCCCTATTATTTTGTGTCAATAAAGCCGGCCAATATAGACCCATTTCAAGCTAACGTGACATGTGAGGGAGAAGTTGAACTTACTTTGAAAGCACTTCGGAGTTCAGTGGTGAACTCTTGGAGCCCATCTGGACGGAAAGCCCAGTTGGATGAGAAAAGGAACACTGCGTCCTTTTCCTCGCGTGCGGCAGCGGCAGCCGCGCGTGCCTCCTGCTCTGCGACCCACTTCGGGAAGTCGTGTCGGAGTGCCTCGGCGACACGCTCAGCGACGAGGTCTCGCTCTGTAGATATATCAGACATGGTGTTCCCTAGTCTTGAAGACGTTAGCATTCACTCAAAGCTTCCATAATCAGACATTAAAAGTGTATAGCATCATGTTTGTTGTCAAGACACGTGTATAATAGTTCAAGAGAGGTTGTGAGGGAGGGGACTTACTATAGAATCACGTAGATGTTGATAAAGGTGTTCACAAATGACTCTTCACTGGATGATTTGATAACGATAACGAAGAGGCAATAAGATGCGGGGGTAACAACAGTCGGCAATAGGATGCGACACAATAAAATGTAGATGACAATGCAATGGCTGGCGATGTGATGTAACACGAGATTGTGTAGGAAAGGGGAAGATGAACGAGACTTCTAGCCCTGGTGATGTTGGTAAGGAATGAGTAGTAAGGAAGGGGGAAGGTTAGTGTCAAGTCACACGAAATGAATGTTTTGGGGATAAAGAATTTGTTTTGCAAACAACGTTAGGCAGCAACGTCGACTTCTTTTGCGGTTGGGAAGTCACGCCGGCGATGTACTGTGAGTCAGACTGCAGAGGCGGCGACGACGGGAGTAATGAGATGTAGTGTATCAGGTTCAAAACAGATGGAGTGGTGGTCAATACCTTAAGCCCTATCACGAATGGCAAATACCGGCGACTGGAAGCTTCAACAATGGTATGAAGTAGAACAGATGGTTGTAGTTGGAAAAGGTGAAGAAAGTTGATAGAAAAAAGGTTGTGTGGGAAATTTGGACTGGAGGGTTAAAAAAGATGGATGCCTACTGTAAAAGAAGATTGGGGTAGGAACTACCGAAGGGTCGGTAGGTAGCTACAGGTAGGTAGGTACCCAAACTTGAGCGGTATAGGGGGAGAAAGTGGGCTGTCTTTCAGGGATCCAGTCATCTAGGACGTGGTTTCCTGCTGCTAGCCGATGCAAGACAGTCCTGGTTTGGGAGGATGTCCACTGAATCCCCCCTATTCCTCTAGGTACTATAGGTGCAAGCACCCTGGGCTTGCCATCCATCTCCTAGCTCCTTAGACACCTTCCCAGGGTGCTGCATACGTTGGGCACTCGCCGATCCTGCATGTCCTTAGTCTTAAGACACCGATTTCAGCACCATATCTCAGGCACCTTTACTCAAGTCAAAGCAGGGTGGTCTCCCCTTAGGTAGGTGAAGTCATATCATGCCAGTAGACACATGCATGTGATATATAGGTAGGTAGGTACTTACTTAGCTAGCACATATGTGCATAATGGATATAGGACTAGACGTGTGATAATCTAGACACATACTTGGTATATATGTACCTAGTTTATGGACTACCTACCTCGTGCTTCTATACAGCTATTATAAACACTATTTCTCTTATGGGATAAAATTAGAAAACACAGAAATAACATAGTTTTTCAAGGAGCGACTTTGCCCTAACTATAAGAGTTCGTGGCTATGCCTCCATGTTAAAGCCATCCCTTATCTTTGTCCAAGATATCTCATTGGGCCCTAATGATGTTACTGTTGTCAGTTATCCAAAAGGCCTTTATATGTGGTCATTTACCCCTTAGTCCATCCAAGGAGCTACATCTACCTAAAGTAGATCGGCAATATATTAACTATCTAGCTAGGGTTCACGGGGCATGCTCTTCTATAATATAGCCCACAGTCCCTAAGTATAGAGTGGAATAGAATAACAGAATGCTAAAAGCTTGATCTAATTGCACCTAGTCGTTCTACATACCCTTAGGAGGTACCTACGGGTACCTATATAATCATCTAGTCGCATAGACCGACATCTGTTGGAATTACACTATACAATACTGCAAGCAATAATCATTCTAATGATGCAGCAGATATATAGGAGTATTCTTGTTGAGATATTTATAACGTAGGATACATCCCATAGATATGGCTACGAGCTTCTCCCAGTCAGATCCAGAGTTCCGTGCGGAATAGCAGAGTCACTTGCATACTCTTGAACCTGCCTCGTTATACGTTGTGTGATATTAGACTAGTGAATAGTCCAGATATATGATAATGGCTAGGGGCTTCATAGGATAGCTACTATATCTAATCCTTATAGTATAACCGTGTTTCAGAAAATTTATCGTTAATGCTAACCTGATATGTACTGATAGAATCGGCGACCACAAGTCAGCAACAAGGACAGTGGAAACTGGCAATGACTGACGATTTTTGTGCAGTATCGCGGGTACACTGGCAGATTATGCCATGGCACTTGCTGCTTTACCATAAAGCATAGGATTACAGCCCAAGTAATATTAATAGTATAAATAATATCGGAACGATAGAAATAAACGATGGTTTGGCTATAGCATTCTGGTGGGAATATACAGTTGCTTTGCGCTATAATGTACAGATATGCATAAATGTACCTTATACTGGATAGAAAACGTGTATAATGGATTAAAACATCAAGTAGGAGGGTAGATGATGGCCAGCTTAGGATATACTAAGTTTATGATAGCAATATTTTGTACACACTGACTAAAAATTGGTATACCTATCAGCTAACTTCTCATAAATACCTACCTAGCTAGCGTAGGTATATGTCAGGAGATCTAGTGGCTTGTCTACTGGAATATTCACGATACCTAAGAGTAGCGAAAACATTGAAATTATGAATACTTCTGTTCGACCGGAGATATGCTGTAAAATACTATATCGAATGCATATCTGACGGTTGAGGTATTTGTATGGTTTGATTGGCTGATTTGTAAAAAAGGGGTAAATATTCTGCTTACATAAGTACGATGGCTACGCCTACGGCTGGCTGTAATTCACCTGGAGGCCAAGAAACATAAAAGGAGAAAATTTTGCACCTATCAAAAAAGGTAACCATAGGAATAGGCGGACCATTCATAGCGTAGCAGCATCTAATATGAAACAGGTAATATAAGTGACAATGATGTCACTGGAAGTCAATATTGAACGTTCTAATCTAGTGATTATACAAATTCGATCTGAGAGGAGCATATTGAGTGCTTGTAAATCTGTTGATCACAAATGCTTTCCTTCTATAACTATCAACTGGTAACCTGGGTATATGCAATGTAGAAGGACAATCGAGATGAAGGGTCATGAATGTGAATGTTCATATGCCTTTTGTGGTACCAGCTAAGGGTCTCCCTCTGTCCTCTCGAACTTGGATCTTATGATGAAATGGAAATATCGCAGGCTCCCGGGCCTCGCCCTGATTCAGATAGCAGTCGTAAAGTATCATTTACCTGGAACGCCAATCCTATTATTTGTCGTAACATATCCAGACCAGAACTCTCTTCGAGCATCATTTTCTGACCTGACCCCAGTTGCTCAATTTCTTCAACCATCGAGGCTGCAGTATAATATCGGAAAGGGCATCGCCGGAAGATATTGCAAATGATGAGAGGGCCATTATTGTGGTTGAATGGTATCGTGTTAGTATTGGCTGCGCGCATGCATGAATTGCTGGGCCGCGATGCACCAAATTGGAATGGAGGAAAGGAAAAAAATAAGGGGTTACTGTAATTTCGAAGCTGTCATTCGAGTATATGTGAGAGGGAATTATATCTCCTTGGAGAAGAGCAGCGGACCTCTGCGATGACGTTATGAGTGTCTAGGGCGTCTTGCTGACGGGAGGGGCGGCGCGGCACAATTATCGAGCACATTACTCGGCACCCTTCACGTTTTTCTTGACATTAAGCGCCCATTTTAGTTGGCCGAGTACGCGCTTTGCCTCTTCGAGCGTCCTCTCCTGCTCCTGTTCTCTCTCATGGGCGGCTTTCTTGATATCTTGTAGCGACCGTTCCTGTTCGCGCTTATAAGCCTCGAATTGCTGGACGATTTCATCCTTTTGCCGTTGTAGGTCTCGGATGTTTCCGTCTTGCTGGTCACACAAATCGCGGAGGACGTTGATTTTTTCATCGTCCGTCCTGCGTTCCTCAACCAACGTCTTAATCTTAGTGTCAAGTCCCGTCATGGCACGCTTCACTTCGTCACCTTGATCCTTCCAATGTGACGCGATGGCATTATATCGACCCTCCATCAATGCCGCATGCATGTTAGCCTCCTCTACTTGCACTTTGGTGTCCCGGCGACTTTTCTCCATCTCTTCGCGCCATTTTTGTTCCCGTTCTTGCGCATCTGCTGTGCGCTTCTTCTCGAGCTCGACGGCAGATTGTAACTGCTCGACTTGACGTTCCTTACGACTGAGCAACGTCTTGGTCACCGAGGATTCTAATAGACGGCTCTCATACTCTGCAATCGTACGCTCTATCTTGTCTTCGAGTAGCTTGGCGGCCTGTTTTGCTTCCTCGGCCTTTAAGCGTTCAATTTGGATATCCCGTTTCAAGGCCTCATTGTCAGACACCAATTTGTTAATTACTCTGCCAGTCTTTCCTAGGCCAGCCTTCCCGACAGCGTTATCCCATTGTGGTGAACTTTCTGGCGCTCCGCCTGGCCGGTCTTCGAGCATACCTGTCTCCGGAACCTGTAAAGATATGGTTGCGTCTTCCGCCATCTCTTCTCCGGGAGTCGTATCGTTTGCGGATATGTATGGGTCTTCACTTCGTGTTATTGGTAAAGGTGGCCCTAAGCCAGGTGATTGAGGTTTTAACCTCACAGTCGAGCTGCTTTGTGCTTGTTGAGAACTGTATGATGTGCCGCTGACATTGCTATTAATAGAACTAGAAAACCCGCTGTTTCGCGCGGACGGCGATTCTGACGAGATATCCGAAGGCGCTTCAAAGCTAGGGACAGTGCGAATCGTGGAGGGAAGTTTGCTCTTGCTCTTGCCGTTTGGTGAGAAACCGGAGTTGGCAAACGAATTATGTTTCGTCTCCGGGCTGTGAGTACTCATGATGTTCGAGTCGTGGGAAGTATGCGCCGGGTTCGTTTTTGAATTGGCACCTAGTACACTAGCATCTGTGCGTGTAGATTCTATGGAAGAGTATATTAGCTAAGTTCTGCCACCATCTGAGTAAGAATATAGTAGGGATTTTGCTTTGTCCCGCACAACAGGGCTGGGCAATGTAAGGAGACAAAAGTTTCACTCGTCGCCGAGACAATACTAATGAGCAGTTTGTGGAATTATGCAAATGTATAGGCCGGATTATGTTCACCTTGTTTAATACTTTGTCTGCTTGGAGTTGACGGCTTTCGATTGGGACTAGGATGTACTCGAGGTTTTTGCAACCGGCTGGGCATTTCTCATTTCCTGCTTTTTCTTAACCACTGGAGGATGTCACGTCGCCTTGCTGGTGCACGACTATTAGCGACGAAAATATCGATAGCTTGATAAGCGCCTTATGATTTCTAGCTTTTTTCCTTGATTTGATGCTGGTTATGTGGCGTGGAAGGGTTTCGGTTCTGAGTTCGAGTTCACGCGTGGTAGTGCCGGGGATGTGATCCAGGGGACAAGGGCGCAAAATCGACGTCAGTCAAGATAATAATAAGCAGCAGCTGGAGTGCGTTGGAGTAGACTGGGGCTACAACACCGCGATTCGCGCTTCGCTTTTCGCTATTCGCTAGGAGAATGCAACGTAGGGAGAATATGTAGCGCCGACTACAATAAAAGAAATGGCAAAAGGTACAAAAAGAATATAATTAGAGGAAGCTGGAGCTCTTCAATGTTCGAACTATGCGCTCAACATTGAATTTTGGCGTACGAAAGCAGCAATCCAAATTAATGGGATTTCAAGGTTGACTTAAAAACGAAGGACCAGCACTAAATCACACATACCCCATGTTTATGTTATTATGTGTATTATTATGCCATGGGCCGGATCGCGGGCCTCCCCAGATGTTGTTCTGTCAGGACTTGTTTAGTGAGTGCAGTAATGTAGTTATTGTAATGTTGTATTTACGAATTGGCCGCTAGAGACTTGACGGGCTTACAGTAGAAATACGGGTACAATTAGCTTCTCGTGGCTAGCCTAACGTTTCCGTTTGCTAGGAAGCCACGCGTCAGCCACCTTCAGCCAAATTTAATGATGCCCGGGGTACTGGATAACCCCTGGCTAACGCCTAGCTAGCCCTTGTCCTGGTCCCTGTCTAATCCCCTGTACGTGTCATTTGACGCGTTTTGCATCTCCCCGTTATCCCACCTTGTAATTACAAGAGTATTAATGTCCTGGCAACGGCGACGCACAAGATATCATCGACGCAAAGCGGCTCTTCCCGACGGATAACATTTAAATGCCGTAGCTTATCCGCTCCCATAGCACCGGTGTCACCATAACGCATCAGCGTGAGTTGTCCTGTCATGCCTCATCATCAAATCGTATCAATTGGGACCGGGGATGTTTACTTATGTGCGTATATATATCTGACAGGTCATTCGTAGTAATGGCCATTGGCATGAAGTACTAGTTGATGCTATTAGTAAAAGTGATAGATCCTCTCTTACACGTTTGCAGCGGCTCGGCTATATTCTAGGTAGTCATTCTCGAGGCGTTTGCAATTGTGATAGCGAACGGGGAAAAGCATGTGAAATGATTGCTCCGTACGCATTAACCCATCGTCATTTATTCTCAAAATTTTATTGGAACATCGAATGACCGCCCCAACTTTGCAAAGAATTCAACATGAGACGTAAAATCAATTTGCCAACAGGTGAGAACTTACTATAGCGAGTACACGGCTCTTGGGTGGTTATGAAATCCCAAGAGTTCTTTCAGCCTTTCATACCGATTCTATCACTGAACTCCTAACTACAGTTCATAGCCGTTTTACTTTAAAGGCATATATCAATCACTTAGTCAGAGCGTAAGATGTCTATATTCATAACTCAACCTCTTATTGTAATTGGCAGGCATCGCGATGATGACTATATGATATCTTACTTCTCTCCCAGTCTAAATTTGTAGGATAATACCTCGTTCGCCAACATATAATTTGCCTAGGTAGGTAGCTTTCAAAATGGTGGCGCTCTCCCCGCTCGATAAGTTTATGCCGCGGGGCTACGTCCGCCAAATATTTTGTTTTCCCTCGACGCATGCTCACGTTACTGATACACTCAAAAAGGGGTTAAAGGGAGTTGTCAATGATGTTCCCTACCTTCTTTCCGATATCCTCACAAGCGAAGATCGTAAAAATGTCTCGTTTAGCGATTCTTATCAAACTCTAGAGGACCTCTACTATGAACAAGATCTTTCAGATACTATCGACTATGCCGCTATCAAGGCGCAGCACTTCCCGCCTTCGGCATTCACCGCGCCGGGAATTATACCTCCTGACACGCAGCCCCCGCTTCCGAATCCGGCGCCGGTATGCCGGGTGGCTGTCTCGCTTGTTAAAGGTGGATTCATTCTGTGCGTCGCCGTTCACCATTGCACAACTGATATCACCGGATTTGGGGCTTTGCTTAAGATATGGGCCTCTCACTGTCGCACAAGCGCGTCTACGGGAGCCGGGTTCAATCCGTCTTGGTTAAACCGCCAGGTCCTGATTGAGAGGCCCGATGCCCACAACGCAACGGCGCCTACCTCGATGCCTCAACTTCTCCACGTACGGGAACCTGGTTCATATGCTAGGCTTGCTGGTCCAGCACCACCGCCTAGTGATCTTACAACTGCCATATTCTTCTTCCCGCAAACCAAGCTGCAGGCTCTAAAGCATGCTGTGAACGAGTATATCGCCTCCCAGGATAGTACGGGTTGGGTTTCTTCCGGCGATATTCTTACAACGCTGTTATGGAGTGCTACCCTAGCTGCCGAGCAAGACGCGCCCGCCTCTGAATCGGGCGTGGTGGCTAACCAGAAGAGTACGAACACAATAGGCATTCCTGTGAATTTTCGCTCTCGTCTAAATCCACCCTTGCCCCCAAACTACCTCGGTGCCGCCTTCTTAATGACAGCTACCACGGTTTCACGAGAAGACCTGATATCCCTCGCTACAGAATCACATAATTCTAACGATCACGGCTATTTAGACTCTATCTTGATTGCAAGATTAGCCGAGATTGCTTCAACAATTCGGGCTTCTCTTCGTGAAGTCGACGAGCAAAGCGTGCGAGATGTGCTAGCATTTTTAAATTCTGCACCTAGTGACCGTCCCCCAACCACGTTGGGACCGCGCCACGATGGTATATCCCTTGTCTCGTGGGCGGATCAAGGCGTGTATGAGTTAGAATGGGGTGATGCGGTTGGGAGGTGTGAAAGCGTCAGGTTGCCTAAGTTGGCAAACAAAAGATATCCCATCTTACTCCCTAGGATTTCAAGTGGCCCCAATGGTGAAGATGGAGGTTTAGAGGTAATAGTTAGCTTTGACAAGCAAATGTTCCTTGGATTCGAGCAGAGTTGGTCAATCAAACGATTCGCGACTCTTCGGTGTTGTTCGTAAAAGAAAGGCAGCATATTAAGTTTGGCTATTCATTTTAATTGAATGTATAATTCCAAGAGGTATATCTGTTAACGCGGATTAGCTTTGAAGACGAAAATATGGAAACAATCGATGGTTCAACAATATCGATGCCCATACTAGCTGCTCCACATTAGGTAGGAATATTAACAACGACAACAAATTTATCAGCGGCACCCGAGGTAGTCCTTTACTTGATGTATTTCTTTTTGTTGCTTACCCAGACTAAGAGCCCCCCTCACTTCATGCTGTACAACGCCGGACTTTATCGCTTGGTAATTCCTGTCGTAGGACTGGTTATAAGGGAGGGCTTTGTTTTCCATTCTTGAAAACTCTCAAGCCCCTACCCAAAGGTTTGGCATTATTCCGAGAGCTGGGTGCTAGCATCAATTTCTTCCTGCTAAACGTGATGGAATATTTCAACTTCCCGAATACAGTATCGGCTTACGCTGTCTCGATTGTTTTCTCTGCTGTAGGTCAAGCCAGTTTCCGTCCAAGGGCCTTATATTTACTAAAAAGCTGCAGTTTTTGTTCCATGCTAGTTACGCTATCCTTTTGCACCCTCTACGCCAGTATCGTGGACCTCTACTTTCAAAGCTCACAGAGCTATTTGCGGGTTCTCATGCCTTCAAGAAGGACCTACACTTAGAAATTCTACGATGCCACGAGAAATATGGTATCATCAATGACTTTTCTCATTCAACTACTGGGCCTAACTCAGCGTGATACAGGATCTGTAGTCCGCCTAGCGCCGAATCGCTTGGTTTTTAATTCTGTCACGGCACTGCAAGGTGAGTAGGAGTGATTACATTGCCACCATTATATTTCAGCTAAGAACCAGAGACATTTATCAGAGTGACCGCGTGTCTAAGGCTTACACATACGGGAACTCCGTCCGGAACAATGTAGACAATGTCTTCACGGCTCGCAATAAAGATGTGCACCGGGTCAAACGGAAAATGATTGCACCCGCTTTTTCGGAACGAGCTATTAAATCTTTCGAGCCTACCGTGGAAGACAACATTAGTGTGTACCTGAAGGGAATCCTAGAGGCTTCTCAAACATCTCAACCCGTCAACATGTCGGAGAGAGCCCAATACCTTACCCTAGACATTGTCACTAAGCTAAGCTTCGGCTACCCGCTCGATACTCAAACCAAGAAGGAGAATCGGTTTGTACCTAAGGCATTGGCCTTCGGGCTTTATCGGGGGAACATATGGCACCACATGTACTTCCTATCCAGGCTTTGGGTCCATGGTGTTTTCGACTGGATTTTCTTTGAGAGTCGAGAGAAGTACACGCGTCTGTTAGACAAGATGATACGATCCCGTGTGGTGCGAGACCCGAATAGCGAGCGCGACTTTTACTCTTTCATTTCCGAGCTCGGTACAGATCCCGCTAACGTACGAAAGGGAGAGCTTTGGTGGGAGGCACATTTCCTCGTCGTGGCAGGTGAGTCCGTGTACCAGCATACCTACCTAGGTATCCTTCATGTTTTAAGGAAAAGGGTTTGACATGTGCCCCCATAGGGTCTGATACCACGGCGACTGCCATAAGCGCTGCAGCTTTCTACTTATCGCGGAATCCAGAATGTTACAAGAAACTGGTCCAAGAGATTCGGTCTACATTCACGAGCGCACAGGATATCAAGATCGGGCCCCAGTTCGCAAGTTGCCACTATCTCCGAGCCTGCATTAACGAAGCTCTTCGGATGGCGCCCCCGGTCCCTGGAACATTATGGAGGTCGCAAGACCCGAACGACAATCAACCTCTCGTCATCGATGGGCATGTCATCCCCAAAGGAACTCTTTTTGGCGTGAGTGCCTACGCGATCCATCACAACGAGGCATATTTCCCAGACCCTTTCAAGTTCAAACCCGAACGCTGGCTCGAGGGACACACGCCGGCGTCTAAATTAGCGCATGATGCGTTTGCCGCGTTTTCCGTCGGATCCCGTTCCTGTCCGGGAAAGTCCATGGCTTATCTAGAGAGTTCTCTCGTGCTAGCCAAGACGTTGTGGTACTTCGATTTTGAAGCAGCACCAGACGATCTTGCCGGCATTGGAGGCGGAAAGGAAGGTGGTCCGTCCGGCAGGACACGGCCTGGAGAATTCCAACTGGAGGATATCTTCACCGCGAAACACGATGGCCCCTATTTGGTCTTTCGTTCGCGCGGCGAGCACTGGAAAGATTTCGAACAAGTCTAGAGCTATATCCAAAGCGGTACCTAGATCCACGCGCAAGCTTGTCCCTTGAAAAATTAACCGCAACGATCATATTGATGTATCATGAATGTCTGCAGTCAATCTTTTGCTGCGGTCATTTACTGTATTCAAGAGAAGCTTTGGGAATCACAAACGCTCCTATCCGGCGTGGTGGTACCTAGCCTTTATCCAGGTAGGTACTGTTTTTGTGCTTACACGGTGAGCCCTGGAGAGATTCGCAACGAATTTCGAGTTACGTATTGAATATAGAATCATCAATATGTTTATTTATTTGTACCCAACCAATTATTATATCTGGGTAAATGGGCTTCGAAGTCCCCAGGTTTTATATGAGTTACCTTAGTCAAAGTTCGTATTCGATAGTAAACTCTTTCCCTCCATCCCTTTTAGTTGCTGTTTCGTTTATTTTTATTGTTTTCAACTACCTAGGTAGGTAGCTTTATTTTGCCAAGGCGATCAATTCCTCGTAGTCTCCGCTGTTCTTCAACATGCCCCAGAAGGCACCTTCAATATCAATAAGGTCTCGGGGTGTACCGGCTCTACAAAGATGTCAGTGATAAACAAAGATAAAAATAAAACCAGCTACGACATAGGAGGGTAAAGCTTACTCTATAACCTTTCCTTCTTCCATGACGACCACCTGATCGTAATCGATAATAGTCCGTAGACGGTGAGCAATAGTTATGATCGTCGAGCCAGCAAACTCGGACCGAATAATCTGCTGCATGCGCACGTCCGTCTCGTGGTCCACGGAAGCTGTCGCCTCGTCCAAGATGACAACTTTAGACCGGCGACACATAGCGCGTGCTAGCCCAAGGATTTGCCTTTGCCCGTTGCTGAAGTTCTTGCCGTTGGCCGCTACCTGGGTGTGGACGGAAACTCCGCCGTCGGGATGCTGGCTTTCCGAGTCATACATCTGGGTTAAGCCGCACGCCAAAAGTACGGACTGCAGCTCTGCTTCGTCGAGTTGCTCGAGGGGGTCAAGGTTCGATCGGATGTCCCCGGAAAAGATCACCGAGTCCTGAGGCACGAAACTGATGCTTTCCCGAAGACGCTTGAGAGGGATGTTGCTAATGTTAACACCATCGATTGTGATACTACCAGAAACCACGTGTGTTGAGCGTAGTAGTGAACGTGCAATGGTACTCTTGCCGCTACCCGTACGGCCGATGATGGCGACCCGTTGACCAGGCCGTGCATTAATCTTCACATCCCGCAGGATGTCAGGGCCATCCATAGAGTAGCGAACAGTCACGTTCTTGAACTCCACATGGCCAGTCGTCGGCCAAGCTGCAGGAACTTCAATTGCTTTCTTCTTCTCCTCCTCAGGGTCTACCTCAGGGTCCACTTCTGCGTACTCAGATACACGCTGGAACGAATTCAATTCCACCTCTAGCTCGTTCATATTCCTTACCAATGTTAGGATAGTTTGGCTTAGGCCAATTGCATTAGTTAGTGAGAAACCGACGAGACCAGGCGAACCAGATTTGTAGTAGGCTATGCATCCGGCCGAGACCGCGACAGTAGCAGCGCAAAAGTCCGAACGAATTGACACCCAGCGGTTACAATTATATTGAGCCTCCATCGCGCGCATGTATACGGCAAGCTTGTCAGCAAGAAGCGTCTGGAAGACATTGTCCATGGGCTGGCGGGCCCTAATCACCGCAAGGCCTCCAGCAGAGTCGCTGAAGTGAGAGAAGATGGGTGAGATCTGCACCGCACATAGGCGTTTGACTGAGATCTGGGCTCGTGCGTAAATCTCTCCAGTGGCGAAGCCGAGAAGGCAGAAGAAACCCGCTGGCAATGCGAAAATGGGCATGATGGATGCAATACTCGCCAATCTCAGAACAAGCCTAATCCCGTTATCAAGTGTCATGCGTAGCCAGTCGACTAGAAGACTATCCATAGACTGTATATCTACACCGAACCGATTGATGATACGACCGACAGGGGTGTTATCGTACCAAGCTATAGGGGCATTGAGGACAGCAGCAACTAAGCGTTGATGCATAGTCTTCGCCGCTTTCCACCCTCCTCGCTGGTAGATGTAGTTGTTGAGGAACTGGAGGAATATGAACGTCATGACCGTGCCGATATGAATGAGAAGATACGTTGTCGCTTTAGAAGAGTAGTCAGACTTGGTTGACAGTCCGGTCCAGATGGACAACCAAAACGTAATCGAGAAGTAGGCAATTTGTACGAGGAAGGTATTTAGGACCGTTAGGATAGCGGCAACGTAGCCACCGAAGAGTAGCATGTATCGAACAACTGTTTACGCGATGGAAAATTAGTAGAACTCCTTGCGTAGGGTCTCACAAGACTTACTGAATCCACGTGGGACGCGCCCCGACGCCCTCTTTTCTTCTTTCGCAGTTTCATCTACGGCCACCTCACGGACTTCATAATGCGTTGAGTCTATACTTTCACTATGTTCGAAAATCCCCCCTGTCGGAGGGTTCATAGTTGATTGCGATGAGGAGTCAACTTCAACCTCTTCCTGATGAGCTGTCCAATATGACTTCGCATCTTTGGATGGGCTCTTGGCGTTTGTCTTCGTATACGACACTCTGCCTTGAGCCAACGACACTAACAGTTCAGCATCTTCTATAGCCGTGGTAAAGTGTGTTACAAGAATAACCGTCCGATCATCTAGAAGTCCACTGCGGAAACATCGCTCGTAAACTCTCGACGCCGTATGAGTATCTAGTGCCGAGAATACATCGTCTAGGAGAAGGGTGGAAGATGACGAGTATAGAGCCCTTGCTAATGATATCCTCTGCTTCTGACCTCCGGAAAGGCTGGATCCCTGCTCCCCAGCATGTGTCAGGTCACCGGAAGGCAACTGCGCCAGGTCCTCGACAAGATCGCAAGCATAAATGATTTGCTTATATCGGTACTCATCATATGGGCTATAGAATAGAATATTTTGACGGATAGTGCTGTTCTGTAGCCAAGCCGTCTGGGGCACGTAGGCTACGTCCGGAGGGCAGGTGGCTTTGCCGCTTTCAAGAGTTGTCTCACCCAAGAGTGACAACAGCAACGATGTTTTACCACTACCGATGGGTCCTGTTACCACATTAAGCGCCTTTTCGCGGAACGCAATAGAGATATCACGAAGTCGGAATCCAGATGATCGTGTCAAGCAGAAAGTCGCATTTGTGAGCTCTGGAGGGCCAACTGGGAGACGCTTCCTTTCTTCGGCTAATTCGAAAAACTTGTCGACTCGTTGTAATGACTTGTGACCTTGCGCTACCCATTGGATGACCTTAGAGAGCCATACAAACTGCGCACGCAATATTTCCGTAAGAGACAACGCTGTAAAAGCTGTGGGAGCTCGCAATGGTCTGTCTGTGAAGAGGACAAACGACGTGAACATGGCTAGGAGACTGACAAGAGAAAGCATATCGCCAGCCATGAAGATAAGCATAGAAGTTACATTACGCTTCCAAATTCTCTGTTGCTCCGTAGCTCGGATGGCATTGATAGTCTTAGCTGCCACATCTTCCCAGGCGAAGAACTTTAGAGTTCGAATTGACTGCAAATATTCAGAGATCCTTGACAGTCGACTATCTGTCACTTCCATTACCGCCCCATGCAAGCGGGACTGACGTCCGGAAAGCCGGGCGGGGAGCGCGGTTAAGGATAGAAGAACGGCAACACCAACGAGAGATGACCATCCTAATAGCTGGTATAAAAATGTCATAGCTATTGCCGCCGATACCGTACTCGCTGTTAATGAATAGAATATGTCGGTCACATTTGCAATTGCATCGGCGTCATATGACAATAAGCTTTCCATCTTGACAGAATTTGCCTTTTTATCCTTTGCGTTTACATCGCCGGATCCAGTTTGCGTTTGCGAGTCAATCTTCTCTTGTATGCTGTTGTCCGTCCTGGCCCATAACATTGTCTGATAAATTTCTTGGATCATAGTCGCTTTAGATAGGACGAGGAGCCGCGTGCCCGCAAAGATAGATCGTTGATAACACACAGAACGAGCCATCGGACCTAGAAATAGGAGTGCAATCCACACAAATGGATGAACGACCGTAGTGGTCGTATTAGGGTCTTCGAGGTAGCCCAGGAGGTAGAACATGGCACATGGTGCAAGATACTCTGTTATCGCGGTTGCAACTGACCAGAGCATAATCGTCTTGATATCGTTTCGAAACGTGAGACAAAGGGTCCAGAAAGTCTTCCCACCTTTCAAGCGAGCTTTGCGCATACGTTGGAGTAATGTTGTCGGCGCATCGTATGTCGGTAGAGAGGGAAGATCGTCCATAACCAAGTCCCGGGAGAAACCCCGAATCATTAGATACGTAAGCCATTCGTAGGAAATATAATATGAAAACCATGAACAGGTTTCCTCGGGGGATGCTTCAGCGTTCATATCACTCAAACCCTGGCCCTCGGGGTTAGGCTCTTTTCTTCGTACAAGGCGCGGAGAGATGAATGAAGCCATAAATGCAGATGCCAGACAGGCGAGTTTAGCATATTCAACACTTGACGGGCTATGGTGTGGGCCGATAATCGCAATGGGCAATAAGAGCCTGACAGCTTCCAGGATGGTGAAAATCGCTACCGTCAAGTTCAAGTGGCGGCTTAAAGGAGTGCTAACAGCCTTTAACCTCCAGACGAATTGCGGAATTCCCAGGAAGAGCAGATAGCCCAGAGCAAGTGATTCCATCCAGGATCCATTTTGGAGATTGGAGTAAAGCGTCAGGGACAATGCTGCAGCAAGGAGGGCTATTTGCGTAATGGCATACTCGGGCGGTGTATATGGCCTACATATTCGGGTGACATGGGGCTTTGCCGTGCGGCCATACAATCCATTGAACCAAACGGCAGACACCAATAGTAAAATAAGAGATAATCCCACGCATGCGAGTTGTAAGCGACCAGTTCCTATAAAGTCAGATAATTTTGCTGCGCGGCGTTGCCATATTTCACTACATGCTGCTTAGTTAGACGAATTCCAATATAAGAGAGCTACCTAAAGTAGGTAGCTGTATGCAATGTTAGGTACATACCTCTTTGGAAGTTTTTCATCCAATGGGATCTCAAGGCCTACAAGTGGTATCTGCGACGCATCGGAGCTCATGAGATGCTGGAGGAGAACTCGGTGCATGTTCGTCCTCGTAGTCGTAGAGCATGTTTGTGTCTCAAGTTGTATAAGTCAAGCAAAGCCAGGGACGAAATGCTTTAAACTAAACGTGAGACGATGAATTAACTAACTAGGGCCCTTTTACAACTCGGTACAAGGGCCATCCGTTGACGACTTCACTAAATGGCGGCTTTGAATAACGCTATTTTTGGGGTTAGCCACGTCCTATATGAAAGCAGAATAACCCTAAAATCGGCCTCTAATAAAAAAGCAGCACTGAAGTACACCATTGTCGCTAGTTTATATCTGTTATTGGATATGATGATGCCGATGCGGCTTCGTCCGAGAGGCGAAGACTTGGATAAATGCGGTAGTCAAGATCCGATTGGATAGGTTGAACCCTGTCGGTTTATACTCCATACTCCATTCCCCATCCAAGACGGAGGAAATAAGAATTTCTATTAGAGGCTGTTGAAGCCGTCGTAAAGGTTGTGGATCCCAAGGCCGAGACCCAGTTCTTAGACGTGATACTTAATACAGTGTTCATCGCACTTTGTCCATTCTATTGAACCTTTTATCTATCAATTTGATGATGAGTAAACTCTCTCCGCACTTTCATGTCAACTGACAATGGAGGAGGCTATCTATTGGGTATGCCTACTTAGGTAGGTGAACATTAAATACGTATATGTATCAGGTATCCCTCAGTTGTACCCCATTCAGTGTATGGATAGTTTCGCCGATGAGATAGCATCAGTATAAACTCCGGGCCTGTAAAGGGTCTTCAATAATTCAGCGATGGAAAAATACGAAGTAAACGTCCCTTGCAGGCGCAGAAGACGGCCAAACAACTTCAGATATCTGCTGCTCTGTTCATTAACTTTATTCTGTTTGATCCCTATATACTTTGGTCAACCATTGCGCTCGCAAGTCAGACAATATTTGAATAGACCACGCAATGGCTACTCCTACAATAGTAATCCAGAGCAGTGGTGCCCCTTACCAGACGTCGCGGTCCCTAAAGACGACAGCCTAAAGCCAAGCGAGCATTTTATAAACTCTGAGCAATTGGAACTACAAGTACAACGCCTTTCCGCAGCCGTACGTATTCCAACCGAAAGCTACGATGATAATGGTGACGTCGACGAGGACCCTCGCTGGAAACCCTTCGAGGACTTTCACCAGGTGCTGAAACAACTATTTCCACTTGTGTAAGTGACGATCGCTCGCAAATTGAGGTCCACCCCCCTGTTTTCTTTTTACGACACGTCCTTATTCTCGGAAATATAGGCACTCGCAGCTTGAACTTCGCAAGGTAAATCGATACGGTCTTCTATATACGTTTAAAGGTACGGATACTTCTAAGAAGCCGATACTGTTCACTGCACATCAAGATGTCGTGCCTGCGGGAACTGCTTCTCGTTGGACATATCCGCCATATGAAGGACATTTTGATGGGTCTTTTATATGGGGCCGAGGGGCGGCTGATTGTAAGAACGTCCTCATCGGTATTCTCTCGGCTATTGAAGATCTGCTCTCGCAGTCGTTTGTACCTCGTCGCACAATCGTGCTCGCCTTTGGGTTTGATGAAGAGACAGGCGGTGTCAGAGGCGCAGCCGCGTTAAACCAATCTCTAGTTGAGGAATGGGGTCCGGAATCATTCTTGTTTGTTCTAGACGAAGGTGGCATGGGCATACAAAGCCAGGGGGATGTTCTCTATGCTTATCCCGGCGTTGGAGAGAAAGGCTACTATGATATCCAGCTAACACTTGAGGTTAAGGGTGGCCACAGCTCGAGGCCCCCAAGACATACCGGTATTGGTATCATGGCAGATGCAATCGTAGCGTTGGAAAATGAGCCGTATGCCCCCCGTTTGACACATTCAAACCCATTTCGCAGGGTATTGGAGTGTAGAACGAAATATTCTCCTGAAGCAGTGCAACCGTGGTTACGTGATGCACTTCTCAGTGGAGACGAGTACGAAATTGCCAAGAAGCTTGCCGAAGAAGAAACAGAAGAGAAATGGCTGCTTCAAACAAGCCAGGCTATCGATGTCATTAACGGGGGCATTAAGGTGAATGCTCTGCCTGAAAATGTCGAATTTCAAGTGAACCATCGCATAGCACTACATGAATCAGCTCAGTATATTGACAGTCATATTCAAAAAGTGCTGGAACCTATCATACGGAAATATGACCTGGAGCTTCATTTTAACACTCGCAATGGCTCTGATTCAGAGGAACTGGACACGGAAACTATTTCTTCTGGGATCTTAAAGGCGAAAGGCTTGCAGGTAATTGATATAGCCCCAATATCGGCAACTGATAACAACGTATGGAGTATTTTCAGCGGTACCATACGACATATCTTCGAGAGTACGGAAAGCGGGACGGGCAAAACCGTTGTCCCGGCTGGGAATATCATGACGGGAAATACGGATACTGTTCATTATTGGAATCTTACGGACAATATATACAGATTCACCCCATCGAGGAACGGGACGAGGTTGAACCAACACGGGATCGACGAGCGGATGGGGCTCACTGCTCACTTAGAAGGTATAAGATTGTATTACGGTAAGCTTTCGAACGATACAGGGCATTTTGAAGTACGTTTACTGAACCTTTTCACAGACTTGATCCGGAATTTCGATAGTTGGGACGACGCATAAATCGAAATGTTGAACTTAAACATGTACCCAGCGCCACGATTTTAGGTACGGAAAGCGACAATGTTGGATTGATATATGATTAAACCAATATTACGTGGATACAGGATATCTACCTTGGTTTACTAGCAGCTCTGCATGTACTGCAGATATTGTTGATGTTAAATTTGCTTGGCTAATCGTACCCAATCTATGAATTCTTTCATGCAGATTACACATAAGTACCTAATTATTAAAAATGAAGATTTAATCCTGCTACTAACCAGACAAGTTAGACTAAACCTAACAAGAAAACCTGCTCTTCGAGATCCTGCGGGAGAACGGGGGTAAAAAGTAGAGAAATATCCCAGTCCTAAATCGTATAGCCTTGGCCAGATAATGGGATAATACGACCATCATACTATAGATACTATACCGTAACACATTAGTATCGTTCCGTTTAATAGAAAATGCTTTTGCCATTCGTATTATCTCAGACAATGAATAAGCCCGAATGTTGCTTCATGACATCGAGGTAGTCGACCCGGACTCCTTTAGCACTCTGAACCTTGATGACTTGCTCAAGCAACAAACGAGTTCTACGAAAATTAGCCCCCCAAACCTCGGCCTCCGTAAGCGTTTTGACTACCCAGTCTTGATAAACGACATCCGTGGTCTCGATACCGGCTAAGAATAGAAGACGTGGCCAGATATTCTGCGGTGAAGGTGAGCGCAATCGGGCGACCAATGATGCTAAGCGGACGATATAAGTTGCTGCTAGATCAGCCGGCGTAAGCTCGTTCCGTAGGCTGGCTGACACAGCAGCGGGAACTTTCCTGTGGTAGTTTATCACAACACCATAATATGCCGCAAGGAGTAGTAGGCAGTTGAAGCATTTTGTCGTAATTTGGCCAGCAAGAGCACGGCTCGGCTGGTTGATATAGGAAATGATTGGCGTAACGGAAGGGTCGCGATCAAACCGTTCGCGAAGGGTAAGGAGCCCTGATTGTACGTGGGACCACATTATAACTGGCGCAGGGCCAGTCCTACGATGTAGCTGGACGATCCGGCTATCCAGGAAGTCAAGCTCCAACGACAACCGCAGAGAAGGTTTTAGGTCCTCTGTGCTGGCAGGCAAGTTGGGAAAAGCGGCATCTATGAAGTTGTATTCTGAATAGAATGACTCCAGATTTTCTAGAAGACGTCCCGTGCCACCTATCCAAGCCCCCCTAGCGTCGTATGCACCTAACCAGACTAGCATCCGAGAGCCGACGTATCCAAGTCGCGTTGCCTCTCCACCGGCTTTTAGGTGGCGACGATGAGCATCAACAAGATCTGCAATAAAGTCCAGATGCTGGCAGAAACCATTAATGTCGCGTGCTGCAAGGAGTTCGAACTGAAGAGCAAACCAAATGGTGACAATGGATCGCTCAAAATGGATCGCAACGGTTTGGTCTTGATGCAGCATGGAAATGGCGAGCGAGTATCGCTCTTCTGCCTTCCGAACTAGGTCAGGGTCAGGCCTCGTCTGACCAAGATGCAAGGCCGTCCATGCCATTATGGTATTGAATAATGGCGCATAGAGAAGGGCCATATTGCTAAAAATATGGCTATAAATGTTCTCTTCCCCTGTGCTACGTATCTTGCAGAAACCAGTCATGACACTTAAGTAATGCTGGATGAGTATATGGTCATCGGGTCGGATAACCACAGTAGCATCCTGAGAGGTACTTGAAATACTCGGAATAGGCCCTGGAACCTCGACCTGGCACGGCTCCGAATCTGACTCAGATGATAACATTGCATTCCCTGGCGTATGTGGAGATAACCACTCTTCACCGAGCAGATCGAAGTTCATGCTAAGGTCAAAAAATGCCGGTACATAACCAGGGTTTATTTGGGTTTGAGCCTCGTATACATCTAACTGCGAGATGGTATTAACCACTCCAGGTTCTGGAACTACCTTGGGCTCGGCGCCATGTTGAGACGGCGGGCCTCCGGGAGGAATCTGAACGGGAGAGAGATGCGGCACGGTAGAGGGATCCGGCCTATTTACGCCGGAGTTCGGTTCCACATTGTTCTTAGTATTTTCCTTGGTACTGTCCTTGGGAGCCTTTTGTTTAGGCTTGGCTTCAGGGGGAATAGGTTGCTGAGAGGCTTCGGATGAAGCATTCCTGTCCTCTACGCGCGATCTCGTGTAGCGAGAATTGACGAAACGCACACGATAGCGAAGGGTTTCAGTGGAATTTGCCCGATTAGGCTCATAAGAACAAGGTAAAGATAAACGCGTACAAGCGTTACAAATAGGCTTCGTCTCGTCGCATCGTACCTTGCGACGACGGCAGGAGGAACAACCAGTCTTGGACCTCGCTGGCCGAGTTCGATTCATGTTTGTTGTGAGATTGGAAGACTAACTTTTTGACTAATTGACGGGTTGGGATCCATTCTACACATTAGCTGATTAGGTAGAGAGGGACCCTGACAAGCCCTGACAAGCCCTGACAATGCCTGATAATGCCTGAAAGAGCCAACGACATGTGGGCCTGTTCCCACTTTGCGGGGCTTCGGTATTACTCCTACCTTGTTTGGTAATTTTGCGAGGAACGAACGACATCTCCAGATAACTTCGCAACTTCTTACCATACCACAACGTTAACCCGAGGGTAGTCGCTATCTACTAGTGCCTAGGTAGATAGATACCCCAGTACTTCCCTGGGTTAAAGTTTAGGTACCTAGTTTACTATAGGAACGCTAGGTATCCTATAGGTATCCTTATAGGCTTAGGTAACGTATCAACCCAGCAAATAGGTACCCCCGGTCGCCTAGGAAATTTGCCAATGAGGCAAATCAATGCAAGCAATAATTGCCTCTCCTATGCTATTTCCCTATACAGAATTACATACAAACGGAGATAACTAATGAAAGAAAAAAAAAAAAAAAAAAAAAAAAGTCGAACCAACACTTCCTAAAACCCACCCAGCCTTAACTTAGCTTCAACACCAATTTCTCCCGCCTGGTCCTCCTTAGCGGCGGTATAGAGATAAGGCGTATGTCAATCACTAGTAGCTTTATAAAGGCGATGACAGGTAGGCCATATTGAGAATTAATCGCCTGTTAATACTTCGTTCCACTCTGTTTTCCTCCCCCCGTATTCTATAGACCCTGGATCTAAGCACGCGCCCGGACAGTTAGAGATACCTATCCAAGATGGAGAAAACTCCGGATAGGACTATGACCGAGTCGGTACATGAGGGGACACCAGATGATTATGTCGACAACGCCTACGAGTTCGCAAAGGAGCACCGCGTCGGCCCCTTGAGTGACGAGGACAATAAGCGCATCTTGCGCAAGATCGATAACCGTCTACTGCCGCTGGTATAGAAAGACCTTGTTGATCTTGTCGCATTGACCAAATTGCTAACGATATCTGGCAGATGATCATCACTTATACTCTGAATTTCATGGACAAGAATGCCCTCTCATATTCGGCCAATTTTGGCCTCAAGGATGATAACGTGCGTCCTTAATCATTAGCAATCCTCGGCTTCTCATCTGTGACGCGACTAAGTTTTATTGCTTTTTAGAATCTAGTAGGAAACCAGTACAACTGGGCCTCCGGATCCATTTTCTATCTTACCTACATGGTATCCCAGCCTCTTGTCGCTCGTCTGATTGTTCGATTCCCTATCGGCCGTTTCGTCGCTGTTGCGACTACGCTTTGGGGTGCTGTGTTGATGACTACGACAGCGTCGCGTTCTTTTGCCAGCTTAATGACTATCCGTGCCATCCTGGGCTGTCTCGAGTCTTGCATCAACCCCGCCTTCATAGTCATATCCTCTCAATGGTGGACGCGCGACGAGCAGCCTTTACGCATTTCTTACTGGTATCTCGGTAATTCGATCGGTCAAGTCTGCGGTGGACTTCTCGGTTATGGCATTGCTCATATCACGAACCCTAATGTCCCAAGCTGGGGCTGGTTCTTCCTCATTTTCGGCGCAATCACCATCCTTTACGGCTTATTTCTCTTCTATTATCTTCCCGATTCACCATTAAATGCCCGTTGGCTCTCAGACCACGAACGAGCCATGGCCGTCGAACGTGTTCGGAGCAACCGTACTGGAGTTGAGAATCATGTGTGGAAATGGTCGCAAGTCAAGGAGTGCGTATTAGATATACAATGTTGGATTCTTGTAGCAACCTTTTTCCTCGATGATATTCCTGCTGGTGGGGTCGGTTCCTTTGGAAGTATCGTGGTCAAGGGATTCGGTTATGAGCCTCTCTACTCAACCCTTCTCCTAGTACCCTTGGGCGTGATCCAAGCTATATGCATTCTCTTTGGGGGTTTTATGACCAGGCGCTTCAAAAACATCCGAACGTGGCTCATCGCTGGTAAGTTTTCTTGATATAGTGCCACCTTTGCTCGTATTTATATAGGTATCTAACCGTATATCTAGGCTGCCAAATACCGGCGCTCATCGGAGCTGTTCTACTCTACACTCTGCCTCGGGAAAACAAGCGTGGATTACTCGGCTCGTACTATATTGTACAAACACATGGCATAGTCGGCACACTTACCATGTCGCTTGTATCTAGTAATTTTGCCGGGTACACAAAGAAAGCTACTGCGTCTACGATGATGTACGTGGCTTTTTGCGTCGGACAGGTCGTTGCTCCTCAACTGTTTATTCCAGCGGAGGAGCCAGAATTCAAAACCGCCTTCCTTGCTGCTTTTATCTGTTTCGCGTTATGCATCATATTTACTATTGTTTTGCGATTCTATCTTATTTGGGAAAATAAAAGACGGGACCAGCTACATTTGTCAGAAGGCGAGCTCAGCAATACCGACAACGAGTTCCTTGACCTGACGGACAAGCAACAGAAAGCCATCTTCCGTTATGTCCTCTAAGGAATAACATTCACCGTGGAGGTAATTTATGGACAATGTCAATATGCTAATGTTTGGTGGAAACGATGCATCTAATGCATACTATGATGTTAGGTATATTACGTATCTACAGCGCAGATGTGGTGGAGGTGAGTGTTGTTAGCGGGAGTTCTAAACGATCTTTAATCTGATTGAGGGGTATGAATACAACAACATTATCGATGGGAAATGTCAATATAAGAGAAGGGAACGGGAAGGAAAGGGGGGCTCTTTGTTTACGGGCAAGAATGTCAAGATGAATTCATCAGCATATACATCTATTCTCCTCTTACATAGCAAAGCTATCTCGATGTCTATATGTCACGTCATATTCGTAATATTCATGAGAAGGATGTCAGAATAACTGATATCTCATAGCTGTTGGTGTTACGGCATATTAACTCTTATCTAATATATACCTGTCAGAAAACGATAGTATGCATATCGGTAAAACTAAGCATTGTTAATTCACGGGCTAACAATGCTAGGCGTGGGGTTCCCCGGATTGCTAGACCATGGGAATGGAGTCAAGATAAAGGGTATATACTCTTAAGAACTGGAAGGGTTCTAGGATGTAAAATCCTGCCCACGTGGTTTGACGCCGTCCTGGCCGTTTGGGAACCGGACCGTCCAAGCGCTCTCTTAGATCGTAGGTAGCGTTCGTCCAGTTCCGTAGTCGCGGGTCCCAGACTCCACCGACGAGGATACGAATTAGTCTGGTCAAACGTGATATACGCACTGTACTAAGTACTCCCTTTTTTAAGATCGGCAATCACGACATTACACAATAACGTTATTCCCGGCTGTCAACACACCTACAAGTCTCTCGGCTCGTCGGTTTCCTAATAGGGATTTAGTAACTAAAAGGGGGGAACTACTAACTATGGTTTATTGATACGACGATAGCCTGCATATATGATGAGAATAGAAGGGTCTTGGCAATTCGATGTTGGCTTTGCTGGAAGTGTAAATCGTTAAATATTATGAATGAGATCTCTAAGTAGTATTATTAAACTACCTACCAAGTATGAAACTGCTGTGAATGATAGAACTAACTGTTATTGAAATATGGAGAAGAGGAGATGGCAGGGCCGTCCTCGTCGCCGAAACAGGAATCATAATGACAGCACAGCTTCTCTCGGCACTAAGAACAACGTTGTCTTAACTGTTGTCCTTACTGCTATTACAGCGTATTTCCTCTCTACCCAGTGGCATGCGTATCGACATACAAAGCATCCCAGCATCACATATCAAATTAGTCCAGAAGATCTGAAATACGGCCTGACACAATGCAGTCTAAACAAGCAGCGTCCCGTCGTAGACAGAAATCTAGCAGCTTCTCGTCTAGCGACAATATCCACAGGTGTTCGTACTATTCTACATAATGCTACGCTTATCGACGGTGATGGCACCGTTACCCCAGACTGCGTTATTGAAATGCAAGGGGGGATATTTACAAAGGTTTCAAAAACTGCACTAGCTTTCTTGGAATCGGCTTCACCCGATGATAAGGTGATCGACTTACAAGGCCGGATTGTAACGCCGGGGCTTATAGAGATGCACTCGCACGCCGGCGTTCGGGAGACGCCCCAGCTATGGGCCACCGAGGACGTTACTGAGATATCATCCCCGGTGACGCCTTGGGCGCGTGCGATCGATGCTCTAAAGCCCCACGACCAGGCCATACCAGTTATCGCCAGCGGAGGCGTGACGACCTCGCTGGTATTAACAGGCGCGAAAAACCTAATCTCTGGGGAAGGCGTTCTCATCAAGATGAAACGGGCAAACTCCGTAAACGAGCTACTCATTAACACGACGGAAAGCGGCGGTAAGCCACAGAGATATCTCAAGATGGCCATGGGCGAAAACCAGAAGAGGCAATTTCAAAACGTGCCCGGGGGCCCGTCGACGAGATTAGGAGAATCGTACTGGTTTCGAAAGGCGTATGATAACGCACGAAGGGTGAAGCAGGAACAGGATCGGTGGTGCGACGCTGCTTCGACGGAGAAGGGAATTTCGTCGATAACGCGTGAATACCCTCGCTCGCTGGAGTGGCAGACGCTAGTTGACGTTTTACGCGGCGATGTGCGTGTCAACATACATGGCTACGATACCGAAGACATGCTGGCTGTGTTCGACCACGCTGATGAGTTTGGGTTTAATATTACGGCATTACACCACGCGCTCCATACGAATTTGATCATGGACCAGCTCAGAGATAGGGGTATAGCTGTGGCCGGCTTCTCGGATTCCTGGGGTGACAAAAAGGAGCTTTATAATGTTAGTTCTCGTCTTCCGGCCGAGATAGCTGAGCACGGTATCCCTCTTGCTCTCACCCGTGATCATCCGGCGGAGCATGGTCAGTGGTTATTGTACGAAGCGCAAATCGCGCATCATTTTGGTCTCAGTGCAGAAAGTGCCATTTCATCTATCATCTCGGTGCCGGCTCGCCTTTTAGGTCTTGATAATAGGTAAGTTTTGAAATGCCTAAGTGTAGGCACAATAGCCTTTACACAACCGACAACCAAATAAGTCAAAACTAACGACATTTACAGGCTTGGATTTGTCAAGCCAGGTTACGATGGTGACCTAGTAGTATGGAATCGTCATCCCTTACAAGTCGGTGCTACACCACTCGAAGTGTATATCGATGGGAATAGCGTAGTCCGTGCTTCAGACAGTTTATGGAAAGCATCGGAATCTACATCAGGCCTAAGCAAGGCTCCTACATCGCGGCCCAGTGAGACACCTGAGAGTGCGTGCATACCAGGTCAATCTGACATCGTTATCCGCGGCTCAAGGACAAGCTTCATTGGCGAAGACGGATTACGAATTGAACATCCCGAGACGGGAAATATAACAATTGTCGTACGCGGCGGCCGTGTCATTTGTGCTGGAGAAAGCAAATGTGATGCCGTAGCAGGACAAGCTATTAAAGATCAAATCCCCTCGATTGAGGTGCGGGATGGACACATACTTCCCGTAAGTTAAAATCTCGCCCAAGATTCATTTCAACACTCTTACTAAAACTTATAGGGCCTTACGATCGTTACCCGGCAGCATGGTCTAACGGAAATGCGTCAAGAACCTTCAACATCCGACGGTGCTTCAACGGGAGATGAATACGAAAGACCGGTCTCAAGCCGATTCGGTATCAAATTTGATGGCATACATCTTGAAAGGTCTCATCGAAGCGGTGTAACTCGAATAGTAACGCCACCATTGACAAATGGCTTCTTTCATGGGATTAGTACTTTATTCCGGTCAGGGGCAAAAAGCGGTATGTATGCGCATCTCGTATCCCAGTCCTAGTTGTTAAGGAGCAAGGATGTTAAAGACGGCGATATACTGATTACTTTTAGTCCTTGACGATGGAGCTATTGTCGAGCCCAATGCTGCTCTACATTTCACGATTGGCCATGAGGCCAAATGTAAGTTTTCGTTGTCCGCTTTGTCTCGTTCATCGTTCATCGTTCGTAGCAGCTGAGTTGACAAAAATAGCATTTCGAACACCATCGGTAACGTCTCAAATAAGTAGACTGCGGGACCTCCTCACCACTGACAAACATATCCATCCGATTTACGAAAGAGCATCAAAGGGCGAGATTGCGGTGGTTATTCACACGAATAATAAAGATGTCATTGCACATATGATAGCTTTGAAAAAGGAGACGGGTGCTCGTACCGTTATAATGGGAGGGTCGGAATCACACCTCTTAGCTACTGAACTTGCAGAAGCAGAAGTGCCGGTCATTGTTGCACCATTTTGGGGGTGTGAGCCTCTCTTCTGGGATGCTCGCAACTGTTTGCCAGGTCCTCCCTTAACGGACCGCCTAGGACCGCAGGTGTTGATAGACGCAGGCGTTAAGGTCGGCATATCGAACTGGGACGATACTAACAATCATATTCGTAATAGCATATGGGAAGCTAGCTGGGTCGCAGGGCCGGGAAATCGAAGTCTAGCATTGGATCTTGTGTCTAAGAATGTGGAGGATATTCTGAGACTTCCGCGGAGCAGGGATTTCGTGATATATGAAGGAGATCCGTTTGAGTTTGGCGGTCGTGTCGCTCTGATCTTTGAAGAAGGAAAAGTACAGAGATGCTATCCGGATATGGACTAAGATAAATAATATATTATTATTTAAAAGTATTATTCTATTTAGTTCATGTTTGGTAGTTATAAAATATCAAGAAAGATATCTTGGTGTTAAGCACCTAAACCGTGTGCTTAATTCAAAGGCACTGTACTTGGAATTAACCGAATTTCGTATCGGCCCTTCCGAAAGACGGATGTTTGAGCTAAGCGATCGGAGAGTCGGTTTCCCGTTTCGGATGGTCCGGCGGTACGAGCCGCTTTGGATCATGGATAATCTGATGGAGCACCGCTACGACGTGATTCACACGTGCCAGACTAAGATGTAGGGTTCATGAGAAACTAGGATTTCGATATTCCTTAACGACCGAATTACTAGCAAGGTCTACTGTTCTATTTGGAAAGTTACTCGGAAATTGCTCTTGGCGATCTTATGTGTCCGGTTCGTAGTCACGAACGAATCAGAGTGCTCTTAATACGTCGTAGTGAATAGATGCTCACCGCATATAGCTTGCTTTTAAGACGTCCTAGGCCAACAAAATTGCCCTAATAAAGGCAACTAAGCATACCTAGGTAGGTATCCTTTGTAGTTTCTCTTACTCTTAACAGAACACAAAAGAGTGATTCTTGCTCTTTACTTTATATTGATTACCACCTAATAGCACTTTCATAAACTAACTAACCAAGGTATTCTGTATCTGTTCTGAGTTTTAAAGGGTTAAATCTAAAGCGTAACGAAATCCATCCTTTCCCTTTCCTGAGCAAATCGACTGTCGATAGTTCCAAAGTCAGAAATGCGTAGACTTGGCCACATAATTTTATCTCATCTAGCCTCAATAGTTTATGATGCCCCGGTGCTAAGAAACGGAATTCCGCGTATTAGTGAGAACCTAGCCAAGCTCGTGGTCTGGGGGCCACGGTCGAATACGAAGGCTATCGTTCGAGTGTCCAGAAACTAGAAACAAAGTCACCCTACGAGCCTATTCCTTCGTTACGTTGTGTTGTTAGAAAATTGCCGAACCAGTGTTCTACGCGAACAAATCATAAGAACCATGATGATAAACTCTTCACAAAGCTACTGGGCATTGTGAAATTGAAAATAATTTAACTTATGTTACCTACACAGGTAGGTACCTTTCTGTTCATCAATGTGATAGCACCAAATTATGCCTCCCCATCTGGAGGATTTCGCCCCCCTTCGAAGACGATAGCACGTTTTTTTTTTTTCTTTTTACGAAGAAACATACCGATATATTCACCAAAAATTGGAATGCATTCGTGAATTATAGCTACCTATGGAGCTTCCTAATCCTACACAAGAAGAGTCACCAAACTGGGGTTGACTCCTTATTAATTAAATTGGAAGACGATTTGCAATCTAGGAAAGCATCGCGAACTTTTCTTGCAACATAACAGCTATAGTAAGTAACATGACCATAGAACTCAACCGCGTACGGAAAATGCACCGCAAACGAAGAATATTACGAGTCCGATCCTAATCACTCGGCCATGTACGCATTCATCCACCAGAGTCGACAGTCGTCGCCTGTTCGTCTGGGTATTGAACTAGGCGTTAGCGTCTTCCTGACCTCCACTTAGGTGTGAAGACCGGCGACCACGCACGGAGGTGCGTCGTCGTGGGTTGGGTTGTGAGGAAGAAGATCCCGTCTGGCGGCGAGGTTGGGGAGCAATAGGCAAAACAGCTCCAGCGGCGGCAGGCGTGCTAGATACTCCAATAGACTGTTCATTGCGTGGTTCAGCAGGGGTGGCGACAATCTTTCGAGGGCGACCTCGGCGTCGCGGTCCGGGTTGGGGAGCCACCGGTTGCTGGGCCTGGGCCTGGATCTGAACTTGGGCTTGAGGATTCACGGTTGGTGTTTGTTGAATAGGTGCGTTAGGGCCTGGGACAAGGCCAGACTGTCCCGTAGGAGTGGTAGGTGCGGCAGCGGTCTTCTTTTTGGTCAAAACAATACGCACTACGTTCTTCTTCTTAACTTCGGGTTGGGCCTTTGCTTCCTCCTGGGGATGCGGAAGCGGTCCTCCTTGAATTGCAGCAACTGGTTGAGCAGCGAGGACAGATTGCTGTAGTGGTGCACTTCCGATTAAGCCTGCAGCGTTCTCCGCAGTGAGTCCAGGGAATCTAGGTTGCTTCTTAGCCATAGGTCGAGTCTTTAGTCGGGCTAACAACTGGGGCTTATTCTCTTGTTTGATTTTTGGTTCACAGCGGGCTTGAACCTGGGGTTCCACTAGAGGTTTGGGTTTAATAGCCTGCAAGCCTTTCTTCTCCTGGGTCAAAGGTTGAGTCTCTGACTGAACTAGCGGACGAATTGGGAGTCCAGATCTTGGGGCTTTCTGCGGCAATTTGGTCACGTCGTCGGTAGGCTTTCTCTTTCGATCCTGTAATGCCGCCATTAGCGCTGATGCGGTGGGACATGAAGGGCCAGGAGGGCCATAATAACTGTTCTTCTCATCTTCCTCCTTGATTTCTTTTCCCTCGCCCTGGACAAAGTATTCACTGGCATAAGCATGAGTAGAAGAGCTAGCCACGGATTCGTCTAGCGCGATCTTATGAGCGTCGATCGGTATGGATTTGACAGTAAACAGGGGATGGGGGTCCGGGTTTCGAAGGGCCTTGGCTAGGTCATACTCTCCACCGGCGCAAGACACAACTAGTTCGCCATTCCGTGTAAACAATCGATGGAGGCCGGTTCCGACGAATCGAGGAAACATTTTTCCATCGCGGAACACAACCGAAGGCTCGTTGAGCTCGACCCAGGCTACGTCACTTTTCGCTCGGCGTACCCCTCTATAGTTATTAGCATGGACGGCATGATCCAAGGGTACGACAATATACTCTCCGCCGGAACCGGGAGGACTCTTTCCATCTTTCTCGCTCATATGAGGCGTATCGAAGTTCATCCTATATCCGCTCGGGGATACCACCGAGTAACCCTCCGGTAGATACATATGTAACAGAGCGGCGTACCCCTTTAGAGTTAGATCTCTCGTGGTTTCATCTTCGGTGCCGGGTATAAGGCACGTAGCGTCCTTTCGAGGTTGCAATAACAAATCGGAAATAAACTGAGCGGGTCTGTCATCGTTGTCAGTGGGGTCGTGCGGAAGGAGGTTATCGGCTAGCGCTCGCTCTACGACGCCAGTACGGTCTGAGATCATGTCGTCGAAAAAGCTCTTCTTTGAATTTACATTCAATCGAGAATCTGAACCATCTTTCGAGTATAAGATTGGAGAGGGTAGCAATTCCTTGCGACCGAGTGTCGGATTCTGGCTACCCGGAAAGTTAGCCATCGGGGTCATCGAGCACGTCACAGCGTTATTGCATATGATGAACTGATGCGCTTCAGTGAATGCTGGAAAGGGGGGATTCATTATTGTGTAAGTCCCGCTCTCAGCGAGCTGCTTTGTACCCTTGGGGCTAATCATAACAACACCAGCAGGCAATCGAAACGAATCAATCGTCGAAAAGAACCTGCCGCTAACCGTCTTGATAATGCTGGCCGAAATGGCAATCGAGTCTGTAGATAGAGAAAAGGCGCGCCCGGTAGCCGAGTTCTGGACTTCCCCAGCCTGCGAATCCTGATATACATGAGGGAAGAATCTGACAGTCGGTTCCATGTATTTCATGGATTTTGGGAGGTCATCGAGCTGTAGGTCGCTCAAATTGATATCCAAGGGCCAGTACTTGGCACGTCTTCCATATTTTCTAAGGCAGTCGGAATATTCTTCGAGGTCTCTGGATTCAAGATACTTGCATCCATAGGCGATTGATTCTTCTTTCAATAGGAAAGAGTTAGGGTGTAGTTTCTTTCGCCTCTCGAGGATTTCTCTAACTTCGTTGCTAAAAAGTTCAAGCTTGTAGCAAGCTTGTTGGAAGGACTTAAGGTCATCAGATAGTATTTTGAGAATAGCCTCCCTGACGGGGTATTCGACAAGGGACCAATAAGGCTTAGTTGTGACCGGACAGAATTTTGTCTTTGTCGGTACCAGAGCTTTGAGCATAGATGGATCGATGTGGGAAGACTCGCCGAAGGATCTTGCAGTAGCGGTCGGGTTGCTAAGGTTCTCAGGGTTGATAGCGGATAAGTCAGAAGCATCATCTCTTAGAGTGCTATATTGAGATGTACTTTGTTGTGGGTTATCCCCTTCACCCAAACTGCTTTGCTCATCCATTGATGCCATTTGTGAATCCATGAAGCTTGTCGTTTGGAATGTATTTCAAGCAGTATTGAAGAAGTTATTTTGACGCGTTTTCATCTCCCGATATGCCACAATCGCCGAAATTAAGAAAACAAAACTGATTGAAATGAAAGTCAAGAACTAGAAGGAACGAGTTGCCGGAAGGAAAGCAGGAGCTGTTGTGCTTTGGACAAGATATTTCGCCGGCTGGTTGCCTAGGAGAGGCGCTGGCTAGAAAGGAAGCTTCGCCGATTTCCCAATGTAGGTAGTTCGGCTACCTTTTGCAACTGCCAATGGCAAATTTATAACGGACTTGGATAAGCAGTAGTTTTAATTGTGCAGAGAAATTTTTGAAGGGAACGCCGAATCAACTGGTACCCTAGGCAACCTCAGTAGCCGTATGTGTGGGAAAGGGGAAGTTGTAGAGCACGTTGGCATAAGTGCACGGCGTTTACCTGGGTAACCGACTTTCCCTAAAGCACTTGCATTTTGCAGATGCCGAAGCTCCTGTTCTGGTCAGGAGAACGGCGGTCTTGTCTACATGTCTCCTAGTTACCTAGAATAATCTAGATATTCGACTACCTAGTTACCTGTTAAAGGTATCTAAGAACACATCATGATTTATCATTTACTAGAATTGTAATTTCATCTATACTTGATGTGATTAGGTGTATGAGCGTCTCGAATCTATCTTTCAGTGCTATTATTCTTTTTGGAAAGGAATTTCTGGATCTGGAAGTAAAACACTGCCTGTGTTCACTATTAACTTCATGATATGTGCGTTGAGGGTGAGCTGCTAACATTATCATCTCATTGTTTTGATATCCCATCACGCACTTACATGTCTGATAGTCAACCACTTGACGATTTAATCACCAAGCTAACATCAACAAGGGTATCTTTACTTGTACCTTATGAGGAACCTATTCACTGATTTTTTTTTTAAAGAAGTAAAATAAAATGAAAAAAGACCCTCCTGGATATTCAACCATTGTTAGCAGAGCCTTTCTAATTACGGTCTCATATCATGAATTGGATACAGTCTTTCGACCGTAGGTTAGGCCGACGTCTTAACGTAGTAGAACCCAAGATCAGGAAGCGTTCCTATAAAAATGTGGTAAAAGGCAGAAGAGAAATGGAAGACAGCCATCTAAGGAAATAACGAGTACATTTTACCAAGAGTTATTAGTGTTTTGTGTGGAAAGAAGCCTGACTGAACACTGAGGTAACGTGGGTAGACAAGGTGATAGAAAGTAGTCTTTGCTGTGAAGTTGAACAACTTGGGGCAACTTGGGGCAATGGAGAACTTTTCAAAAGATTTAACAGAATGCTAACACATGTTCACTTCGGATTATGGGCTTGTCATTGTAATAATAGATCGTTGCTTCCGCCATTTTTGCCATAAACATAACATGCCGAATCCTTGCACCATTACCCCCTGTCTATGCGATTGCTACCTCTGTAAACCGCCTCAAAAAGCAATATGGGTATATGCCATCCAGTACGCCGTTGCTAACCCTCATGACTTGGTGAAACTGACCACGCAGGCCGCTACCCTCAGCCTGACCCTTGATGCATGCTCCTGTAAAATCAACATTGCAATATGATCGGACCTCCAAGGCCTCACTAATCTAATGCCCCTGCCATCTCATCATCAGCCATGTCAACAAAGGGAACGAATCTCTGGCGATCTAGAAATCGAGCATCATCTATTGGCTCTTCAGCTCCTCCCATTTCCTCATCTTCATCACGTGTGGCTTCGATGCCTCTCTTCTGTTTTAGTACACTCGAGTGGCCATTCATGCAAGTTAGGCTACTATCCAGCTCGTGTTGGTGCACGGTTCGTTGTGCAGTAAGTAAATCCTCGTACGATCTCAGAACGAACCTAAGATCATCGTTGAGGCTGACGCAGAAGCGCTTGAAATGGACAAATTGGCAAGCCTCGACCATATTCAGCCCAAAAACGGACATGAGGTAGGCCACTACAACACCAGCGGAACGGTCGTTCCCTGTTTCACAGAAAACCAAGACTTTGCCTCTTTGAAAATTGTCGTTGGGGATCACCATTTGTCCATCTTCGACCTGCATCTGCGTATTGTTGATACGTTGTCGATGGAAAACATTCAGCATGTGGTCATTTATCTTCCGAACGGCCGAGGGAAAGGCGCGAATGAGCTCATTGTAACTAGAAACATCAACGTATTCAAGCTGAATGCCGAGCTCTTGGGCAACCCTTTTGGGGGCCATTAGTTGCATGACAGCCATTTGGGAATCTCGTGTGGCTAGTAACATTGTAATGCCCGCCTTACGGAGCCACTCACGGTCTCGGGCGATACTTGAGGGTCCGAGGAAGAGAAAATCGAGGATAGGTTGTGCGGCACGGCGATTCTCGTAGGCCCAGTTAAGAGCGGAATCTTGAGCTAGCTGCTCTTTGTAGTTTTGGGTGATGATCTTCAGGTCATCGGCACTAAGTGAGGCTGGATCAACCCTTTCGTAACTTGGCACAACCTTGATGTGCTCATTTGCGTGATGTAGAACAGGAGCGGGTATCACGATGGAGGGAGGGCTAGGAGGACGCATAGAGTAAGGCGCTGCTGGAACGGCGCCATGCCGGGGGGAAGTTGCAGGCTCCATGAAAAGCTATGTTCAACTCTTCATATTCCTCCTTTGTGGATTAAAGACGACGTTAGCTGAACTATTCGAGATTCTGAGGCCCCGACTTAAGATACGCCAATTGGTTGCACGCGGTATGAATATGAAATATATTTGATCCTGGATACCAGATATACGGCAATGGATAATGACTTGTCGCTGCGAAGAAGTCTTCCTTTGGCAGGCAGGTCAATGTGAATATGAGTACGAGTGTGAGTGTGAGTGGGTTTTAAGAAGAAAACGCTAAGTGCGGATGCAAGCGGTTGATGATGATGAAACCTCAACTGATAGTGGGCAGGGATAATAAGGAAAGAAAAACAGCAACCGCATTGTTGTATCTGCTGCGTCTAGGCATCTGCGATGAGGGGCACTAGGCAGGTAAGGTTTTAACTAAAGCGTAACAACGTACGTACCTACCTCTTACCTCCTACCTCCTAGGGACCGGAAGCCTGGGGAAATAAGTGGATACACTACCTTCATGTCAGTACCTCTTGCGCTTTTCATTCCAGTATCCGGACGGTCCTTGAGATCAACACGTCGAACTGAATACCTAAGATCTAATCCTTCCTTTGGGTGAGCCAAAAATCAATAACTAAGAAATTTAAAAGGGGCATTGCTCGTTCTCATAACTATATTATATCTTAACCACGTTACATCTAGGTAGGCAGGCAGGATTCATGCAAATTAAAGCCATTAAAGCCATTAGAGCCATTAGAGCCATCATAGAACTACGCAACCAGGACCGCTAAAGACAAGTGAATTGTAATCGCTGGCCTTTCGATGAATCAGCTATGAAGCTTCGCTAGCACCAATACTGCTCTCCCTAGCGAGCGGCGAAGTGAATTCCGGTGTAACGGATCGCGACTCGACGCCTGGCCTCTTCGATCTAGAGCCTGTTGAAAGGTGTTTCTTGCGCCTTTTCTCAGAAGTAATCGAGGTCATGCTGCCTCTCCTACTACGGCTACCTTCCTCGGATTCTACTGGTGGTGTAGGACTTCGTACTGATCCAGCCGAGTTACTAGCTCTTCGAAAACTGCCACTCCTAGTACGCTTGCTCTCTTTTGATAGGCCGGTATGTCGATGATGTATCGTCTTCTCACCATCTGCTCCCGAGCCATGTGCATGTGCCTTGTCTTCCACTTTTGGTCCTCCTAGTAGCCACCATAGCCAGCCGTTTTGCTCCTTTGCTAACTGTCTTTCCCGCGCCTTTATCTTAGCTCTTAATAATGCTCTTCGCTCGTTCTCCCTTTCCCAGTACTCGCTTCGATAAAGCTCCCAATTTTCTCGAAAGTTAGGCGAGAAAGGTTTGGGCCATAGTAGAAGTTTAACGTAGTCTCCCCCAGGCGATAGATCCTCTTCGTGACCACCCCTCTCCTCGTCTGCACTCACGAACGGGAGTGGCGGATGCTCGTGCTGGTTGAGGTTTAGTTCTCGATCAACTTCACGTAGTATCGAAGGCTCGACGAAATGATATTGGCCGGCCCTGCTAGAGAATGCCCCGTACGTGAAGAAGAAGCCTATAAGCGACATGAGCTCGACCCACCAGGATCTTTTGATAACAACCAATTTGCAGTTGAATCCGCGCAGGCCTCTATTGCATATGCTAAACCAGCGCCGCGGCCACCTAATACCACGCTCCCATATACCCGTGGCCCAGACTAGTATGCCTGTAACTATACCGCTTATGAAGCAGACTTTCTCGGTCATATCCACGACCCAGTATACCGACCCGCCGACACCGCTGCCGTCTTCCCGAGGTGCGAAGAATAGAGCATATCCAAATCCCGCCAACCACAGGCACAGCAGGCTTAGAAAGAAGGTGTGCTTCCGCCGACGGGCGCGGAGTTCGAGGTACTGAGAGCGTAGCGAAGCTTCTAGTATCAGCATGTTGAGGTAGATCATGGAGGGCGAGCTTGGCGTGTGCTTTAGAGGATCGCCGGGCTTGTCTACACCGATAGGGCTCGTGCCTATTGGCGGGGACTTCATGTCCTGCCCAGGTTGAGGGGCACCCTTAACGATGGAGTCGATCGTGTCGGCCATGGTTCTCGTGTCGGATGTGATCGCTATAATACGAATCAAAGGAGGAGGCAGGTCGGGACGTAGGCCCGCATCGACGTGGTTCGAAGATTATAGGTGCATTTAGGGAGTTCAATATGAAATCGTCGTAATTGCGTACGTTAATAGAAAGCAACAAGATTCATCAAGGTGTCGTGAGTTGTCGTAATCACATAGGTCAATAGGTAAATAGGTAAATAGGTATTATGATTTAGCGGTATCTAAAGTGCCGCCATCTTTTTATTTTTATTTTTTATTTTTTTTTTTATTGACGTACGAAGTACAAAATAATAGTGCTAGGCTAACCCCCACAGCAGGTACCTAGGCTAACAGGGGCAGCTGATATGGTGATATGGTGTGGTATGGGCAGATGGGTAGCAGCTGAAAGCTTCAGGTGTTTTGTAGGTGGTCATAGCTCTATTCCGAATTCTTAGTCCCTGTCATCCACCTGATGCGGGGTGTTTCCAGTAGGTAATATATCGCTCTTAAGTGCGTCAAGTGAGCACTGGCACTTACAAGTACCTAGCATTACATGTACCTACAAAACTTTTAATACACGTAGGTTAGTAGTTACAGGCTCTTCACCTCCTTACATGTATTATGTACACATAAAAATATTAGGAGTGGAACTGCGAGAAATAAATACGTGAAAAGTTTCCATTCACTAGTAAATTCGTACCCAAGAAAGACACCGACGAACGACGAACATCGTGCCTAAACCGAGCTTTCGGGCAGATCCGTATCCTCATTGACTCTCCGAGCATAAAAACATAGTAGCTCCGCACTATCAGCCCACATGATCTGTATAAACAAGGACTTGACGCAACGCTTGCAGGAATCTTAACTTATAACGAAGTAGCCTCCGTTGTGCATCCCGCGGACACATAGGTGCTGACGTATCCCGGTGACGATCTTGAGAAGAATATGCCTAGTCCAAACTGCATGCTACGATGAATATCAGTCCATAATCGGGTTTCTAGGGCTTCTAATGTTCTTGTCTGCTCGTGGGGCACACAAGAATCAACCATACTTAAACTCAGTCCACCCGCAGTCGGTTGAGACAATTTGTTCTTGTTTTATTTCACTTTCGAATAACTACGATTACTTGAATATTCAGAAGATTGACCGAGAAAGCTCACTAACTACCTCACTTTTTATAACTACCTACCTACCTACCTAAACAATACCTAAACAATCATGGACCCAGGAAAATCTTCCACATATACCCACTCCTCGACCAATATGAATTCCAATACCTCGAAAAGCCAAATCCCTAGGTCCGCTAAACCAACCTCTAACCAATTCACTACGAGGTCAATCGGCGTCAATTACTACCCAGATGTTTTGCCCGGTGGATTCCAGCCAGGCAAAAAATGCATGCTCTTGTAATGAGATGTTACATGACGGGCATCAGATTCATAAGCGGGCTTAAAGGAGCTCTCCTCTCTACTCAGTTATACCTGGAAACATATTAGCTCTTACGAATGAATAGCGACTGGCTGCGGCATGGGTTCCGGGGTGGTAACCGCAAGTGACAGATAAAACCCCACACGCGAAGGGTTCCAGCGGTTTAGTTTGAGAGATTTCTCGTGACTTATCAGTCCCATCTCGAGCGTTCTTCAGGTTATTGGTGTTGGTTTATGCGGAGCATTATCGTTTGCAGTTTCGCAACGTTTCCGACGCTATGCGAAGGAACTTATCACTTGGAACTTCGAGTTGCATGCTGTCGTCTTACTCGGTCCAACGATGTCAACATGCAGTCGAACCTTCAGCATTGAAGAAGTTATCATCAACCAATGGATAAGACGGCCATTATCAACGAGCTAAAGTCATTTCGAATAGAATAGTTCGGGTTCTAGAATCCGACCACGAACAACCCACCAACCTGGCCAAGCGCTGATAAGATAGATCAATGGATGGTCTCATCAACATCACAAGGAGAGGTTTCTAGGGAAATTTAGGGTGTTTAAGTCCCTCGAAAATGAGCTAATAGCAAACCATTAGCAGCTAGATCCGGTCGGAAAGAGGCTAGTTATAACAACTTGTTAGTTAGTACATATGAGCGATTATAAATATTCCATAGTTGGATGTCGACCAAAGAAGTAGTCCTCGCGGAAAGACCTGGAGAAATAGCTATTGAAGTAATTATTTAATAATAAGCGTAACAAATGTTCGGCACAGTAGCCTGGTACTGATTATTTACCGGTCTGAGTAAGGGTTTGAGCTGTAAATAGCAATCCCCGTACGAAGATGTCGCTTAGATGTGGCACGGACTCACGATAATGGGGGAGATCGAGATACTATGTAATTACATCGCGGAGTTAAGGCGTTGGAGTTTGCGGATATTTTAAATCCGCCTCGCCACGCTAAAGAGACAAGGATTAATAGATACTGGTTTTGTGGATGATTCGAAGAATTTTCTCATTTATTAATAGCATAAATACTTGTAGAATAATTCAGACGGTTCATTAGAAAATACTGATACATAATTTTGAAAAAGATGTTCTATCTATAAGTAATAGACTATATAACTATGAAATTTGTAGTTATATAAGTGTAAATGTGGCTTATAACAAGCTGGAGATTAGGCAAAGCAAGGGTCGGGACGGGAGGACGCAAAAAGCCGAGCTGAAAGATAAACTCGCCGTTTCAATGCTTTTCGGGTCCAGTCTAACCCGTAAATTCATCTCCTTCCCCTGACCATGTCTCTCGAACTCGGTCCAGTCATCAACCAATCCAAGTTAAACAAGCCCTGGAATCTCATCTAATCCGGCTTACGGGACTAGTTAACTAATCTTTTAGACTAATCTTAGTATCAAAAGGCCACTCGTTACTTTCGAACTCTGCCGCAGAGGTTCCCGCATGCTCCATGCTCCATGCTCCCATGCAATCCCGCGCTGCGGATGGACGGACGGACTTTTGTGCATTAGGCAGTCGGCATTGTGTCATCATTGTCCCTACAGCCACCAAAGCATACGTGGTTGTATGTACCATTCTTATCGAATCCCATGTCTCACTGTTTGGCCCCCCGTAATTATATAAGAAAAGGTGTGACCGGCTTTGCCACTCCCCTCCGGTATGCTCAAAGGTCCAACTACAATTGTTTTACAATCGAGGAAGCTTGTGGCCACCTTTGCCCGGACCCAACAAGCCGACAATATTATTCCTCCCGTGAAGAATCATCTACCTCCCGAGGAACCCAATCCAGTCCCATCCAATATCCCAATCGGACGAATACCGCGACCAATGTCGGCAGCTCGAAAAGCCAGTGAGCAAGTCCCAGAAGGAACAGGTCTTGCTAAACCGCCTTCTACCGGAATGTTTCCCTTAGGTTATAAAGAAGCCGCCTCTCAATGGGTATGCCTTGTCATTTTATTTAGAATTTCGCCATATTACTAGATCTTTTAAAAGTAACATTTTCTGACCGAATTGCAGTGGAACAGTATAACACCCACGATCGCTGAACGCAACGTGATATCATGTATTCCGTATCTTCGAGAAGCCATCGCGTCGGGTACGAGCTCCGCGACTGAAGTTCCGTCGGCGGAACACCCCGGGCAGGCCGAGACGTCGGCGAAAATCGATCCTTACGGCCCAAGAGTATGGAAGTCGACGCTGGTCAAATTGTCGGGCAAGAATCGTGGTCTAAACGAGTTCTCCGTAGAACGTGTTGGGGAAGATGTTGATGACACACTCGTCATGCTCCACGGATACGGAGCCGGACTGGGGTTCTACTACAAGAATTTTGAGAGCCTCAGTCGCGCGAAAGGTTGGAAGCTCTATGCGCTGGACTGGCTAGGAATGGGCAATTCTACCAGACCGCCTTTCAGGGTTTGCGCCAAAGACCCAGCGGCGAAGATTACAGAAGCGGAGAATTGGTTTATAGATGCGCTGGAAGAATGGCGGAAGATTCGAAAAATTGAGAAGTTTACTCTTCTCGGTCACTCTCTAGGCGGCTACTTGAGCGTCTCCTATGCGCTCAAGTATCCAGGTCACATAAATAAGCTCATCCTCGCCTCTCCAGTCGGCATCCCGGAAGACCCTTATGCCGTAAACGCCGACATGCCAGAGCCAACGGAATCGACATTCCAAGACGAGTTTACCGTGGACCAGCAGACGACAACTGAAAGCCACAGCAATGGCGGTTCCAACGGGAACAAGAAGGTGCAACATCAGGAAGCGAAGAAGCGGCCATATCCTTCGTGGTTAGTATGGTTATGGGACGCCAACGTGTCGCCATTTAGTATTCTACGATTGGCGGGACCTCTAGGGCCACGACTTGCTTCGGGCTGGACTTCTCGTCGGTTTAACCACCTTACCCCAGAAGAGAAACAGACTCTCCACGACTACGCATACTCGATTTTCAGGCAAAGGGGAAGCGGTGAATATGTCCTCCCATATCTCCTCGCTCCTGGTGCACATGCACGACGACCAGTTATCAACCGAATCCACCGTGTGGGTAGACAAGTCATCACTCCTGCGACCGAGACAGAACCTGCCGTAAAAGAAACAGGATTCCCGATCATCTTCATGTACGGAGAGAACGACTGGATGGATGTAGCTGGTGGTCTCGCCGCAGAGCAGAAACTCAAAGAAGCCAAGGCTAAGATATTAGCAAACGCTACCGAGGAAGAGAAGAAGAAAGAAAATGGCGACGCAAAAGTTATCATCGTCAGCCAGGCTGGTCATCACCTCTACCTCGACAACCCAGACGAATTCAACCAATACATCCGCAAGGAGCAAGAAGATACGAGACGACGGACGTTGCAAGAGAAAGCTTTATCATAGGCTTTTTCGTATATAAATAATGGAGCGAGTGGTTTTTCAATGCATTGCCTGGCGTTTTTGGTTGGATATTAGAATTAGAGCTTTTCACTTGACGATAATACGATAATAATGAGCAGAAGCTACATACCTATCTTGTGCCCTATTCGCAAGTTATGGTGCACCAAATATTATATATATCCCTGTTGAATATAACCAAGTACTGTTGGTATTACTACAGGTAGATACCCGTTATCGTTTTCTCCCTAGGCGTGAGACGAACCGCTATCTTGGGATTACAGAGTATAGAATAGATTATCATAGTCATACTAATATTTATATTTTGGTGTGTATTCGCACAACTTGGTACCTGTCTACGTACTTTTTCATATATGGAGATGACTATAATTCGTATGTTATTCAAAGCGCATGATTCTACGTCGTGCTAATTCGGACTGTTAGAGAAACTTGGGCTTTATATAAGGACATCACTTGCACTTGCATAAGGTAGGTACTTAGGCACATGTCGTACCTGGATTAGATAGTGAGATAATGAGATAAGGTTGCATATTTATAGTAAGACGTAGGTACCCCCAGGTACTTAATCCGTGCATTATGTCAATCATCAACGACCCACAAGCTCCGAACATCTCCCGGGTTCATTCCGCCGTCATCCTGCGTCCATTATCCCTTCAACAACCCCGCGGAGCAAAAGTCGATATAAACTATTCGCATTTTTCCAAACATGTCAGAAGAGGTAAATCCCTCTACATTCTTTAAATTTTTCGATCTGCCTATCGAATTACGCCACAGCGTCTGGGAACTAGCCATCCCGGAGGACGTCCCGGAGATATGCATCCCTTGGCCACTGGAGGAGAGGCCGGCGCATTGGCATCACAACCACGTCGACCATGTTAGGTCAACGAACTACTTACAGCCTTTCCTTGTGGACACGTGCTTCCCTACTATTATGCATGTATGCCAAGAGTCACGTTACTTGGCGATATCTCGGTTGCGGTTTCGATACTCGCTCATAGCTGGTTGTCCTGTGCCCTTCCGCGAATTTCGCCCCGATCTGGACATCGTATATATAACGCTGTGTCGGCCTCCTACCGATATAAACGCAATCCCTAGGTGGGGCAGATATCCCCCTGGCACGCAGCGTGTAGCGTTGGACCTGCATACCATCAAGGATGGGAGCTTTCTCTGGATCCTGTTCAGCGATCCCACTCTGGATCTGCGGACTGTGTTCTGCATACTCCCCGCGTCCGGGGCCATTCTAGACACGGCGGTACGGTTTCGGCCTCCGGCGCGACGGTGTCGGATCCGCGAGGTGGAGAAACCTTCCAATGGCTCGGAGAACAATATCATCTACGTGGACCGCGGCTACGACAGGCGGATGACAGGCATGGGCCGCTACCTCGAAGAGGTACGCGATACGATTAGCACCGAGTTCGCCGAGGTTCTCGAGATCCAGGAGGTACCAGAACCGTACTTGCGCCGGTGGAATGATGCAGAGGTCAGATTCGATGTGGAACTCGTGGCGAGGACGTTTGAAGAGTACCGGGGTGGGCGCTGGGTGCCTAGCTCGGAACACTCTGTCGGGTTCGACTTCCAGTCCATCATATTTCCTGCCTCATGGCAAGCACTGGATACGGCTAGAACCTATGCAGTCAGCGAGTTGGAGAGTTGGGCGCCCTTGAGAAATCCCGAGACGTTTCGCGTCAACGACATCCAGCAAAACGAAGTACCGTTTAAATGATCGCGGAAGAGAGACGACTGAATACAGCTTTCACATTTGTATTTACCATGTACTTACTAGTGGACAAGCTTTGGACACTATTAAATGCCGTTGTCATCACTTAGAAGTATATAGATTCCCAGGTAGCTTAGACTACCCATTAACTACCTTATGTATGTCAACAAGGGGTGGGATATTATATACGGAGTTAATCCCCGGCCCCGAATGAGATGGCATCCTTGAAATGCCAAGAGTGGAAAGCTTTGACTAGCATGAATCGCGCTCGAGGTCGATAGTCCCTAGTTTAATATTTCAATGGTCTAGCCCCTACTTCTTCAAGCTGCGAACTCCGCATTGTTACCTCCTTATTAAAATTCTGGCCGCTAAGTTTAATTGACATGCCGTAAGGGGCATTCTATAAGGAGGAACATGCTAGGGTTTTTCACCAAACTTCGTTGGGCACTAATATTTTGTGAATGACTATGATATGGACTGGATTGGACTATCCAAGATATGTTGCATCCGGGAAAGCCAACATTGGCTTAGAACTAAAAAGGGTCTTCCCGTTCTGATCTCATCTAGGCGAGTATGCATAACGCTACCTGCCAATCGCGTAACGTCATGACTACGCCTCAAAGCAAGTTGACCGCATACTCGGAACTAGTTAGCGAATTCCCAACCGGGACTTACGATCCCCGCCATGTTCTTTCTCTTTAAGAGCCTGGGATCTTGCGGTATCGATCGATGGTAATTACTCGCGTTACGTTTCTCTCGCACAATATTACCAATCCGTTTGGACGCCGGCTTTCGATGGAGGCCATCGGGTAACTATTAGCTAGCTCACTCACCCGGGCGCGAAATTGGTCGTGACGGTAACAAAATGTAATAACACGGAATTCATAAATCCCGATTACCGTCGCGAGTTTTCGTTACGCTTCGTCGTTGGTTGACTGCGCCTCAAGTTATAACGTACTTCTAAACATAAAACAGTCCACATCACGCCAAAAAAAAAAAAATGAGTCCTAAATATACTTATTTAGTAACAGGTAGTTAGTAAGATAATAATACGTATTTTATTAAAATATAGGGGAAAACGGCGGGATTCTAGAGAGTTGGAAATGGGGCATATTTTATGCAAATAGTCTCGGATGGTGCGAGATGAGAGGGTCCCTAGGTAAGGTAGTTTGTATTGTTATTCAAGAAGATTGAATGCCGTTTCGCTTAGTGCCGTTCAGCCCGCCAAGGATCCCAGCGAATCCCGAGGCTAAGGGGGTAGGCTGAATCGTAGTTTTTTCTATATTCGCAAGTTCGAGATTTCGGTCCGCAGTCCACTTCAGGCAAATTCCCACGCGGATGTGGGGATATTGTATAAAAGTTATGCTGGCCTCGCTCCGGGACGAAGCCGTATCCGAACGGACCATCCTATCTATGTATCGTACCTAATGCTCGGGACGCTTCATATTTCCCGACTATAGTACTATGTATACCTACCTAGGTAGGTATATATAAGCAATGGAGGTTGCACTTTTTCCCAAAATCTTGTTACCCCCTGTGTTAGGTGCAGATCATCATCGATTCTATATATTACTAATTCCTTGAGCCTCAAGGTCCCTACAACGACAATCATCAGGGAGATAATATAATATAGAAGCAAGATAACATGTCTATGATGAGTACCGATACAACAGAGAGAGGCTCTGTCAACACCTCTATTCGTGAGAAGGACTCGACAAACGGAGAAGAATCGGAACGAGATGTCGAGGCGGGTGTTAATAACCACGAAACCGGTGCCGATGAGAGGGATCCCGATGTCGTGGATTGGGACGGTCCAGATGATCCAGAAAACCCGTTAAACTGGTCTGACAAGAAGAAATGGCTAAATATTGCCATCCTCTCTATAATGACCCTGGTAACGTGAGTAGCAATCCATGTTACCAAAGATTCTCTCTCTATTCTCGATGGTATACTAACACCTATCACACAGTCCACTAGGATCTTCCATGTTTGCCCCTGGTATTCCTGGTATTATGGTAGAATTCCATGAGACCTCTACCACCATAGCTACCTTCCTTGTCTCGGTATATATCCTAGGATTTGCCTTCGGCCCGCTGCTCATAGCGCCGATGAGTGAGATCTTCGGCCGTCGCCCCCTGTACGTCTACGGCAACGCTCTTTTCGTTATTTTCTCGGTCGGCGCCGCTCTCAGTACCAGCATCGGAATGTTGATGGCTTTCCGACTACTTATGGGTCTTGCCGGATCGGTGCCTATCACTATCGGAAGTGGTAGCATTGCGGACTTGATGCCTATTGAGAAGCGTGGGCGAGCCATGTCCGCTTGGGCGTTGGGTCCCCTTCTTGGACCTTGCGTTGGCCCTATTGCTGGTGGTTATCTGATCGAGGCTGCTGGATGGAGATGGGTATACTGGCTCATTGTCATTCTGGTAAGTTCACTTCTACGACACATTCCCTATTGTGATACATAGACTAACATGAATCCAGGGTGGTGCTTTTATTCCCCTTTCGTTCTTCTTCCTCCGGGAGACATTCGGTCCTGTCTTACTATCGAACAAAGTTAAAAGACTCCGTAAGGAGACTGGCAATCAGAACTTACGCAGCAAACTTTCAGGACGCCTCACTCCCAAGGACCAGTTCAAGCTTGCCATCGTTCGCCCGATGAAGCTCCTCTTACTGACACCGATTGTTACTCTCATGTCGCTATACGTCGCCATCACCTACGGCATTCTGTACCTTCTTATCACGACCTTTTCCTTCGTTTACACCGAAAACTACGGCTTCGGCGAGGGTGACAGCGGCCTCACTTACCTCCCTGCCGGAATAGGCATGATGATCGGTGTTGTGGGTTTCGGACAGCTCACCGACTACATGGTTCGGAAGAACAAGGAGAAGGGACTCGCTCACAGGCCGGAGATCCGTATCTCACCGATACTTACCGTTCCTTGCGGAATAACGCTCCCTATCGGCTTGTTCATCTACGGATGGACTGCCAACTTCGGCGTGCACTGGATTGTTCCCATGCTCGGTGTTCTCATCTTCGCTGCGGGACTCATGGGTGTCATGGTAAGTCACAATTCTGAAATATTCACTAGCCGTGATGATATATTAACATTTAAATCAGTCCTGCGTCCAAAATTACCTCCTCGATACATACATCCAATACGCGGCCTCCGTCACAGCCGCTATGACCGTACTCCGATCACTCATGGGTGCTCTCCTACCCCTCGGTGGGCTCGACATGTACAATGCGCTAGGCCTGGGATGGGGCAACAGTCTTCTCGGGTTCATCGCGCTTGGGCTCATCCCGATCCCGGTCATATTTTTCATCTTTGGCGAGCGTATCCGCAAGAGATTCAACCCCAACTTATAAGGGTGTTTTATGATATTTTGTATAAAATTGTATATAGACACGATAGACTAGAGATACCTAATGATTTATGTGCGATAGGACTTGCATATAGACTTACTTAATACATACATAGAGATTCATCTCATTTGATTTTACGTGAATTTTGTTGACATGTAGCCGTAGGGACTTTGTGGTGCTGATATTCTACTTGGATTACTGAGTAATTCGAAGCTCTAAAATGTATAAAATTAGGTAGCCAATATAAGTTTAACAATTGCACTATACTTTCCTGATATTGTAGCTTCAAAGCATAAGTGAGATTCCGTGTTGACTTGTCTATGATCATAGAGTGAAGTCGGCGGAACCTTAACCATACCTAGTTTTCGGGGGTTCCCGGAGCCTCGGATACGGGCTTGGCCGGAGCGGGGCCGGATGGCAAATCGTCTGGGGTTCCCTCAGGTGCTATTGCCCGTGGGATGATTTCTTAGGCGATCGTCATGAAGCAGCGGCGGCGTTAAAGGAGCAATTGCCACTTTTATTTTCTTATTTAGTGAATCGTAGTAGGTACGAACGCTTGTTCAAGTGCCTTAAGAAGGTTAGTTGAAATAGAAAACCGTTTGCTTTCAAGCATCGAAAGTTCTTGGAGAACGACTACGTCATCAGAACCGGGGGACTTTTTACATATTTAAGTACTGCTATGTATTCCACTACCCCAGCTATGATGATGTAAATTATTTACTATTCTTCCAAGTGACGCCATTGATTGATTATTTCCAACTATGTTATTAGTCTTTTTCCGTACATACTTATTACCGGACATATTTTAGAAGCCAAGAATGTCGATAACCGACGACGATGACAAGTCCGAACGCTCGTGTAGAGGTCCTCTAAGGACACCTGTGCCAGACGCAGACTCACCCGCGACCGAACCCGACTCGGATTCGTCTTGCGAATGCCCGCCGAGCGAAAAGGACCACGACGGCCATAGACCATGCACTCTCGACACGCGCCCGTCTCAGATACGTGCAAGCGGTCGGGATGGCTCGGATGGATTGTCGGGGCCAATATCGCGGACGGTGTCGCGTAGAGATACCGTATTATCGCGGATACGGTCCCGTCCAGAAGTGCCGCCGTTCCGCCACCCGCTCGCGAAAGTGAAAACCGGACACGAATATCTCGTGGACTTCGACGGGCCGGACGACCCCTACCGCCCTGTGAACTGGCCGCGGCACAAAAAGGTCGTCACAACTCTCCTCTATGGTCTAGTTACCATGACTGCGACTTGGGCGTCTTCGTCCTATTCCGCTGGTACTATGCAGATCGCAGAGCAATTTGGTGTTGGGAGACAAACGGCGACGTTGGGAACGACCCTCTTTCTCCTTGGTTTTGGAATAGGGCCTTTGATATGGGCGCCGTTATCCGAAGTGTACGGTCGGCGCGTGGCAGTACTGACGCCTATGTTTATTTCCATATGCTTCTCGTTCGGCTCGGCCACCGCGAAAGACTTCCAGACACTGATGCTGACGCGATTCTGGGGCGCCATCTTTGCTTCTGCTCCGGTGACGAATACCGGCGGCGTCCTGGGCGACTTATTCACGCCGGCTTACCGCGGCATCGCTATGGCGGGGTATGCGATGGCGGTTGTGGGAGGACCGACAGTTGGTCCTATCGTATCGGCCGCCGTGGTAGCGCAGCCGAACCTAGGCTGGCGATGGACAGAGTATACTACGGGCATGCTGCAGTCCGTCGTTCTAGTATTGGCCGTCATATTCATCGACGAGTCATATCCGCCGAGGCTTCTTGTCACTAAAGCCAGACGGTTACGACTAGAGACGGGTAACTGGGCGTTGCATGCGAAGTTCGAAGAATGGGATGTGAGTATTATGGAACTCGCGCGGAAGTTTCTTATTCGCCCGCTCCAGCTGCTTTGCACGCCGATTTGCTTCCTCATTGCTTTGTATGCGAGCTTCTGTTACGGTATCCTTTACATGCAGCTCGGTGCGGTACCAATTATATTCGGAGAGATTAGGGGATGGACACTGGTATCGAGCGAACTGCCGTTTCTAGCCATTTGCCTTGGCTCGTTAACCGGTGCAGTTATCAACATGTCTAACCAGCTATATTACAATAAAGCTTATCACGCTTCGGGGGACAGGCCGGTCCCCGAAAAGAGGCTACCTCCCATGATGTTAGGTTCCGTTCTCTTTGCAGTGGGCCAATTCATCACCGGATGGACTGCAGAGCCCACCGTCGCCCCCTGGATCGCCCCCGTCCTCGGGCTTTACTTGGCTGGGTGCGGTTTTAACACGATCTTCCAAGCCGCGCTCAACTATCTCGTCGACACTTTCCAGATGTACGCAGCAAGTGCCGTAGCTGCTAATACGTTCTTGCGGAGCTGCTTTGCTGCCGCATTTCCTCTGGTTGTCACGCCTTTATATCACAACATCGGAGTCGGCCCGGGATCAAGCATCTTTGCTGGGTTTGCATGCTTCTTGATCCCCGTGCCGTTTGTCTTCTACTTCTTCGGAAGGCGGATAAGGGCTGCTAATAAATGGAGCAAGCATAGCGTGTTCTAGACATTCTAAGGGTTTGCATGGCATTGGCGTTTGGGGTGGTCTGAGCATTAAGGAAAAAGGGGGGGAGGGGGGATTGAATCATCACTTTTGCAGTGTTTCCAGCAAGCAATTGGTATTGGAACAGCATCTTTTAAGTTTACATGTTTACGTTACTGTTAGAGACCGGAGTTCTCAGGCATTGTGGTAGATCCAAAATCACCTTCATCGCTCAAGAGGTTAAAGTGTCAAGAATAGGGCTGCTCTCTCGAATGTGTGATGTGATCAGATCAACACTAAAAAAGTTGTGTGGCATACTTTAAGGCGAAGAGATGTGCTACCAACCTAGCATAACTATTCGATATCCTGCTTCTTGGGAATAGGGTATAAATCTTGGACAGGCGCGGGCTTGGGTTATTGTATCACGACCAGCTTCAAGATCGTGTTAAACTACTCCTTAAAAGCTGCTGACCGATAAGTTTATCTGTCATCGGCTGACGCTCACATTCGATGAGTGTTAGAATTCGTGTCGGATCATCGACTTGAAACGACAGACCCGGTGGGGGATCTTATGAAGCACGGCATTGACGTCGTTCCACCACGAAGAAACTCCGGCGTGTCGCTGGTGTAACAAGTGGACTGAACTCAACAGCGGCACACCTTGTTGCACACGAAGTATAGTGGAATAGGTTACAAGTTTCAGGTACTATCTGCCATGGCCGGCACGATTATGTAGCAAGCACGGAGTAGGAGCGCAGAATGCAGTATCTTCGGAAGAGAAAGCGAGATGACCAAAAGGCAACTACCTACAGCAACCCGCATCTACTTATGCGCTGCGGGGCCGGAGTAGAAAAAAGGGAAAGAGAACACGGGGTGGAAATATCAACAGAGTGTGGCAGAGTGGGGCAAGCGCCTACGTAAAAAATAATATAGAATCAAAAAAGTACCTAAATTACGATTTAAAAAAAAAAAGGGTAAAAAAGAAAAGAAGAAAAAATATAGGAGGTTGCTTATCCCAGTGTACTGGGAAGCATCAGGAATTGAGCCCGATGCGGGGGTCGAACCTTGGAGGTGATGTTAGCTGGTGTGTTATGAGATGTGTGAAATGCATCAAGAACTTACCCGCAACCTTGAGATTAAGAGTCTCACGCTCTACCGATTGAGCTAACCGGGCGTTCATTGGTGATTGTTGAATTAAATTTGCGGTATATAATGGGTTGCGTAAATTGTTTGTGTGTGTTTGTGTGTGTGTGTGTGTAAGCGGATACTTGGTACTTTGCTGGACCCTTGCCCTACTGTGTCTTCCCGCCGAGGTCCAATAATTTCCACCTTGACATATCACCTTACAAATTTGGCAAACTTGATCACTACCTCAAAATCGTACCTTTTTTTTGTTGATAAATCGTTCTACTTTCATACTTACGATTTTATCTAGATAACATATAAGTAATGGTCGTTTTTTTTTTTTTTTTTTAATGTGAATGCTGTCTTTAGCTTTTCGATTACATGCGCTTACGAGTTACTAAGACTATATACCATCTAAGTATACGTAATATATCGACTTCGTAATAATTCCAAATAGTTGAATATCCTCCTCATCGTGGAAGTTTCGTTAACTGGACTGTATTATGATGTAACTACCTGAGGAAAATTGAATTGGTCATCTAATCCATGCCTACCAGGTTAGGTAGGTAGATATACTCGTGATGTAGCACCATCTTCCCTGAGACTGGAATAAGATATGAATATGACTGGAAGGAATGATTTCTATATGCTAGGAAATAGATGATGCTAAAGCTCTTGTTTACTTACGTTTCTGACTTGTTACTTATGCTCTGTGAGTATCCTTTATGAAGCGTAACGACTGATGGTTTTGGCACCTTTCTTTTGATACCTGTTTAACGTGTTCTCGGGCAGCAGCGTCGAAGCTCTGTCCTCGCTCATATCTTTGTCATATGATACCTTAACAAGCTTTCGTGCTAGAAGTAATTCAACCATCAGGTCACCTCGATTGAAATAGTCTGGCATTATTGTAAATCGTATAGGATAGAGCCTGCAATTTGGATATGCGCCTATTGATGTGTCCTTCCCAATAGAATGTCTCGTAAATGAGTCAATATGTGAGGAGCTGATTCAGAGACTCTCGGTGGACCGTTAATAGGGTGTTTCAGGCAAGTCATTCTCAGCACGCGTGGTAAACTGACATCAGCATACTCTAATAGTTCGTTCTTGGTAGGAAGACACAAGAAGGTACTAAGTTCTAAGTATAGTTAGTAGATCGCTGAGGTCCTTAAAACTTGGTAATCTTTTCTTCTTAAGCTTAACCCGAAAAACTCCATAGTGATGGCCACGCGAAACGAGTCCACGGCTTAGAACATCTTTTCGCCTAGGTGTTCGGATATTCCGACTTGTTTACCTGGTGCTTCTGATAAGCATATGCTGATTATGGTAGGCATAGGATTTAATTAGGTACCGTGTAAAGGAAAAGAAGGGCTCTAGAAATTCTTATTTGTAGGAATATTTTATATTGGCTAAGCTTGAGCAGCTTCCGAAGCTGATGATTAGGATCAATTCTGTAACTCGACCTTCTGTACGTATCCGCATCAAATGACCAATTGGAAGTGTTGATTGAATTTTAAACTTTTGGGTACGTACCGCGCCATGTACCTCATTGACGTACAATGCTATTTTTATCAAGTCGGACTTTAGATACCATGTGATCTGGTTATGTCATTTAATCATTACGCCGAATTGTTTCATTCGCCATCCTTTTTCTATGGCGTGGGTAAGGTACACTATATGGTATTCTTTGTAGCGCCTATCGGAATTTCCATTTGTTGTTGTGTTAATACCTACACTAAGTTCCGCGAAGTCTCTCTCTAGACCTATCAATGATCCAGTTAGATTTCTGAGAGTGACTTTTTTGGTAGCCCCCGGAAAACCTATGCTATCTAAGGCAAGTTAAGCGATCACGAGTCTGGTCTCGGCCTCTTCCCCTACTAGGAAGACTGTCCCACTGATGCGCACCAGGATCGAAAGTGCTGACAGTTAATGGGAAGGGTCCTGATTTACCGGATGACCCTCGAATCATCTCCGCTAAATCGTGCGACTCAAAAATACTGCGCCTACAAGTGCTTGTTTGATTATGTTCTTCGCTGTTCCGATCCCTCGGAACTGGAATTATCCACAAGGCGTTATGTGAATTTCGCTGTTGACATTTATATCGTAGTTTATTTATACCACGTGTCTAATGTAGTACATAACTTGTATGTAATACTTCGTACGGCGTGCTGTTTACCGGATTCCGAATTGAGGCTCAAGCTAATAAAAGAGATCAAACTAATTAAGTTGGCTACTGGGTCAGGGTTAAGCCTAGACGGACTTGTCAAGTCTGGGGTTCCTTGGCTTATTACGGTACGAAGTTTCTTTTACGATCTGACTTTATGCGGTTTTTGGCCCCCTCCAGTTTATGGGTATTTCTAGTCACTAGCCGTTTAGTTTTGCACTGGCCGTTATTGACGCTATATTTTACCGCGCGCTATATCCTGTATTCATTTTTTCTTGTAGGTAATATTAGCAACTGGTCTTCCACTACATACGAAATTTCCGTTAGCCGCGCTACAAATTCATCAATCAGCTGGTTGAGATCGATCTTTGCTTTATCTGTCAATCTCAATAGGGGATAAAGTCGAAGTAAGATTAATTACAACACACGTACCTCTAAGCGAACCTGACGCTCCCCCATCTCCCCACAGGTAGAGATTGATGATCATTTACCAATTAGGTACTTGCTAGGTAGGTTAGGTATGACGGGTCAGGTATGGGTGGGAGTGCCGTCGTATGCAGGTCGGTACCTGCAGTATGCAGGAGAATGCACAAGCAGAACCTACGTGTAGTTGCATGGCATGGGTAGCGGTACAACAGAAATAATTTATCCTCTTCGTCAGCTAAATATCCGTAGATTCGCTTGTACATAAAATATTTTGCTTCTCACCCCCTTCAACTCACGCCAGCCTTTCCCGGAAGGTTACTTAGTAGGTATGTAAGTACTTCTATAAGTACTTCTATGTTCGGTTGCAGGGAATTAAAATTGCAAATGGACAAAAACGGAAGTAATCAGGGGTTACAGGCTCGGAATGCTAATAAGTAAGTCGGATAGGCAGACAGGGGTAAATGATAATAATCAGCCACTAGAATTGCATGTTGAAAGCCACACGAACCAAAGTAGAACCATTTAGGGCATAGCTCAGGACAACTCGGACAACTCAAGCCAACTCAGAACCGCCCAGGGGGAACCAACGCTAACCCAAGCTGACCCAAACTGGGGAAAAGTTACGCGCTACGAAGATGTCCATCATCTTTTCCAAGCGCCTGCCTCATTCTGCAAGAGCCACCATAGAAACGTCTACTACATAGTATGTACTAATGTACTAAGTCTACTAGGTCTACCCTTATTCACCCCCCTGGACATTTCGATGGTCTAATAATGGGTAAACGACCGATTGCGACGCTACCCGGCGCTGTAGTCCATGTAGTCCATGTAGTCCATGCCACCATACCCCTTTTGAACATTCCCAACCCATAACCCATGCTCTCTCCCATGCTCTCTCCCATGCTCTCTCCCATGCTCTCTCCCACGCTCCCCCATGCAAAGACACGCGCAAGTTGTGGTCCTTTTTTTCGCTCTTTCTCTATTGTGCGCCTTCACTCTTTCTGGCAGTCTATTATTTGCTGGGTTTACTCACGTTGCCTTCCTGTTATTGTATCGAGTGAAACATTACCAGTTCCCTCTGGCAGGCCAATTCGATAATCTCTTTAGCCCAAGCCTGTAACTCTCCACTCCACTCATTCCTCCTAACCATGAATGATACGACAAGGGAGTAGATATAGTATATCGACCACCTATCGACCACCATGTCTGTCCCTCAGCCTCTGCCGAACCAGATCCTCCAAAACCACCCGCATCGGCCTTCCCTAACGGCTTACTCTGAGACTTCCCGTGCCTCATCCGATCTTTCTTTACTTCAGCAGTCGTTGCCCTCCCTCCCAGACCAATCCCAATCCCAATCCCAACCCGAATCCCTTGACTTAGCTCAAGCCTTACCGGGTTCGAGAAACACGAAGAAGCTTGTCATAGACAGCTCCGCCGTGGTATCGCCCGTCCGGTCTATTCGACGCAAGCCGCTCTCATCAACCGCGTCGTCAATAGCTACTAGGTATTCCTCGGGAGAATATCTCGCTTTTGCGAAGGGGCTGCCTGGACCAGATCATAGATTCTCTCGTTCCTTTTCGGTTGATAGCCCTACTGTCTACGAGTTCCCTCGCCCTCCAGCTGGACCATTGGTTAAACCTGCATTGGAATCGCCCCAGGATTTCATATTGATTCAGAGCAACAAAGAGTAAGTCAAGGTTTCATTGATCTGCAGCCCAAATTCCGGGCATCAAAGTAGGGTATCTAAGTAGGGTGTCACTAATTAATACTTGAATTTATCCAGGAAACCCCCCGAAACTCGTCATCCGTTAGCTTCTGTCGACTCCAGCCCGGCTGTGACAGCGGGTGAAGTCGAACGACCAAATTCTCAGGGTAGTGACCCTGACGCTTCTCAAACACACCACATCACCGACCCGTCGCAACACCACGAACGGACCGCCTATGCCGATTTCTTTAGTGACGAAGAGGAGGACCGGCTAAGTGACAATATTCTCGACGGATACAACTCGGATTCGTCGGATAATAATAATCGTAATTCTTATCATTCTAATACTATGTCGTTACATATCACCCGGAAAACAACACCCCCACAGTTGAAGATCAACCCGGAAGATCCATCGTTGACTCCAAAAGCCGACAGAAACGACATTAAGACCCCCAATACCGATAAACCTTTGCCGAAATCACCACGCTCGTCAAAGCTAGGAACGTTCTTTGGCTGGACGACTTCTTCGCCTTCAAACACGGAGACGTCAGACAAAGGATACTCGCCTATTCCTTCACCCTTTAACTTTTCAAAGGCCGCCAGCGTTACCGATGCATCCCCAGTCACAACAATTGGACCACAATCACTACTGGACGCCCCTAAGGCACTATTTGGATCACCGAATTCAAGGGAATACAGCGAATCTTACCTGACGCCAACCGCTACGATATCACCACAATATCTAATCGAGGAAATGGAAGAAGAACTGAAGGCCATCTCGGCCGAATTGGCGGCGTCAATTCGGCGCGAGATGGACCTGGAGGACTTGGTAGACAGACTACAAGCAGAGAGGGACAACCCTACCGCGAATGCAAACAAGAGAACCAGCGACTACTTCTCCGATTCAGGATATAGCTCTGCTAAACTAAGCGAATATGATCAGTCGCGGGAAGAGATAGAGAAGATTCAAAGAAGATCAGAGCAGGAGAAAGCACAGATTAGGCTCGAGTTGACTAATAAACTTCAGGATGAGAGGTCTAGGAGACAACAGCTTGACGTACAGATCAGGGAGCTTTCGGAAAGGGCATCTCAGATTGATCTTGCAAAAGTTGACAATGCTGATACAACCGGGCGTGTCAAGGAATTAGAAAACACTTGCGAGACATTGCGCCGTAAGCTCACCGAAGAGCGTCAAGTCAAAGATAACTTCGAAGATTTGCTCACGGCACTCAAGAGCGAGCTCGAGAATGCTTCGAACCAACGTGATAATCTTCGCGATGAGGTCGTACCTCAGCTTCGAGCACGCGTAGAAGGTCTCGAAGCACAAGCAGCAGAGCTGGAGAAGATGACGTATGAATCCACCAAGATGCAACAAGAACTTCAGAGTTTGAAGGACGAGAACACGTCATTGAAACAAATGCAGTCCAACCCGATGGGTATCATCTCCGAAGAACCGATATCTGCTGGATCTCGGCTGTCCCGGTCCAATTCGTTGACTGGTCCTCCACCGTCCTTCAAGCTTCAAAGAGCGCCCCCCGGTCTTACAAGATCCAAGTCAGTCAAGATACCTGAACCTCGGGATCACCTATCGGATCGCCTTAAGGACGTCGAAGAGCAGCGAGATGCCTTACATAAAGCCCTGAAGAACCTATTGGATAGGCAAGAATATCAGAACAGGGAGAACGAAAAGAAGATTCGCGCCCTCGAGATGGAGCGTGATCGTCTTTTAACCCAATCGCCACAGAAGGCTGGTTTCCAGAAGGAAATAGCTAACCTCAGAGCGGAGATTACCGTCCTACGACGGCGAGCTGACGAGGCGCTCGAGCAAAAGTGGCAAGTGGAAAAGGGACTCGGTGGCCTTAAGATGGATCTTGACCGAGCCGAGCAAGAGATAGCATCTCTTAGGAGCTTGCTTGGCGAGAAAGACATTTTAATTCCACCCTCTATCTCACGCCTAAGCAGTGCAAGTGACAAATTTGCAGCTCCCGTAACTTCGGATTCTCTAGCCCAGGCTTACGAGGAACTTCAAAAGGCATATGCTGACTCTCTTGAACGCATTAAAAAGCTTGAGGCTAGCAGCTCGCCAGACGAGGTAACCAGGATCGCCATGGAAAAGCTTGAACAGGCCCTGACATCTACAACCTTTGAGCGTGATATTGCACGTCAAGAAGCGACGTCGTATCAAGAGCAGCTCGAGGCCCTTAAGGCGGGCGAACGAGTCTACCTCGAATCCGAAAAGGCACTAGCTGACGAACTAAGTGAATCGGCTCGCCGTGTCGAGGAACTAGCTGTCCAGGTCCGTCAGCAGTTAGCTACTAATCAGACTCTACGCCAAAGAATCTCGGATACAGTAGCTCGCGGCGAGGCTGAGCAGAAGGCCAACAAGGACCGTATCACCGCAATGCAAGCACACCTCCGAAGTCTTGAGGAGAAATTAGAGGTAGCGCAAAATGCCTCTGAGGACCGAGTAGCACGCTACGAGGAAGATATATCTAACCTCAGGGCCAGCCACAACGAGCAGCTAAAACGAATGAAGGATGGCTTACGTTCTCCCCGAATGTTCCCGCCAAAGTCACCCCTGTCCCCTCTTTTCTCGGGCGCAAATGCCCGGTCTCCTCGTCTCAGCGCGCGGTCCGGCTCCGTTGTCAAGGTATCTGATGATGTCCAAATTGACAACCTTCGCGCCCGCATTGCCGAGCTCGAAAACGCTCTAAGCGATGCTGATGCTGAGATGCAGCAGGTCGTCAGCCGTATGAATACTGCTCAGATCCAGGTCATGGAACTGCAGGAAGAGCGTGAAGCGGCAGTTAGCCAATCACGAAAGCTGGAGAAGGAGCTCCAGGCTGAAAGGATGAAGGCCTTTGAGGGGCGATTTAAGAGCCTGCAGGCATAAGGCTTCTTTTTGACTTATGACCTAACTTGAATTGTGTGCATCACATATTATGATTCCATGAAAGTCAACATGGGGGCGCACGCCTGTTTGTACTACTTTTCCTTCCATTTTGGCATTTACAGGAATCAGGCATCCTACGCATTGGGTACGGCAGCGCGCTCATCTGGATTCAGCATGCGGCGTTTGTACTAAAGCATCAACCCTTGGTTTACTGTTCATACCTATTGTATTTTTGGAGTGGTCGAGCCTAGCCGACGACGATCTTTGTATAATACTCGAACTTTGGCAACGCCGGAGATTCTGAGGAATTGTATAACCTAATGTTTTAACCTAGTACTGTTCTACCTGTATATATACGCGGTCACCTATGGAGTCACGCAGAAACATTCGGCACCCATAGAGAGGTGCACATAGCTAGTATTATAACTACCCGAAGAACCACCTCCCCGGGTTAGTTGATAGTTGAAGAAATAAAAGAAACCATTACAATTGTCTTTTGGCATTTTTATATTTCCCTTTTCTCGGTGAAATTGTGCTTCCACTCGTGGCTGAAATCGGAATTCCCTTACACTATTCTCAGTAAATCCTGTTTCAGGGGCTATTGGTTTAAAGGAGGCCGCGGAATTGACACGCTCAGTGTTCCTTATCCAGGGCAAAATCGCCGTGGCAAAGGGGGACGAATGAGTGTAAGACCAACACGTATTTAGACACAACGCATAGTTAACATGAACATGGAACTTCCCTAAAGCTTATCGAGTTGCTCGAGCCGTCTCCTTTTCCGGTTCGACCCTTTCCACATCGGCCTTGGAGACGACGACTTCCTTTTGTTTCTTGTCTACGCCTAGCCATAGTAGATCAGGTCTACTATAGTGGCCGACGATATCTAAGAAGCCCTTGTTTGCCACGACCTCGGTGAGATCCAACTCCCCGTACAAGATCCCCTCCGTATCAGGTTTTCCGTTGCCAAGCGGTGGCGTCAACCGTCTCCCGTCAGGGCCAATGATACAGCTGTGGCCCCCTCCAGGTTGCGCACAAGAAAGCCCCTTCTGCGTGCCCAGGGCGTCTATGCCGGCCTGGGTGCACACGGACGTGGCGTGGAGGACGTAAGCGCCGCTTTCGATCGCGTACGTCTGCGACAAGTTCTGGCACCCGTCGGCCGTCATACTCCATAGACCCGCATGGTCCACCCCTGTTGCAGGGTCTACCGGCGGCCACATGGATACGTGAACCGCTTCGCACTGCGCGATGCTGTGGTACTTGAGGAGCGGCTGCGCGTGCTCCCAACAAGCCAGAGCGCCTACCTTTACCTTGCCCAGCGGATCGCCGAAGTTGAGCTCGGCGACGTTGGTCAAGTCGGCGCCGGACCCGTCGCCGAAGATCGTGCGCTCCATGTGCGTCGGCTTGATCTTGCGTCTGTGCAGGACTAGTTCGCCCTGCGGCGAGATGATCGCCTGCGCTATGTACGTGCTATTCGAAGGGCTTCTCTCGGAGAAACCAAGAACGACCGCGACGGCGTGGTCTTTGGCGGCCGCCTTGATTCGCGCCATCTCTCCTGACTCGATGGCCAGCGAGTTGTAAATGTACCTAGTCTGGAGGTCAAAGTCTACGGGACGAGCCCTGCCATCGTCGCATTAGGTACCCCAGATTAGCAAGAGCCCTGGGGGGGGGGGGGGGGGGGGGGGGGGGGGGATAAGGCAGGGGCCAAATACGTACCATATCCACGCGGGATACCCGGGAACCCAGGCTTCCGCAAACGCGACGATTTTGGCGCCGTTCCCCGCGGCCTCGGCGATAAGCTCGCAGGCTTTGCGGATCGACCCCGCAAGATCAAGCCATACTGGCTCGGCTTGTACAACGGCGACTCGTAGAGCGGTCATCGTAATTACGAGGGAGTATGATAAACAGTTTTGAAACACGGCACCTTTTATTAGCGTCGTGTAAGCATGGAGGCTGCCTTATTCCTTTATTTGAATTTTAAGACTTGGTGGAAATAGGGGTAAGGCTTTAACATACATGAGAAATCATCTATAAGTAAATCCCTTAGGCCTTATTGTAGAGGATAGGTTATCGGGGTCGGTATTCAGATAAATGCTATTTATGCGAAAGGTCCATAACCTGCCTAAGAAACTGCGAAAAGGAGGCTTGGCGGCTGATGTGAGGGTGGCATATCATGATTATCGAAAGGTTGGGTGGGAAAGTAGGACTATTCATTTATTGGACGACGCACTTGTTATGATGTAACACCGTGTATACTCGTATAATGCTTCTACCGTCTTCTTCTAACCCTTCCGTGGGTAATTCACCTTTACATATTTTATGTAGCTCTACGAGACATTTATCTGCCTTCAGAAACTTGTATAAGGGGGGATAAAGTTGGTAATCCCTGGAGTTTAAAGGGGGAGTTGGAAATGGGGGTGTTTTAAAAAGGGAAACTTTTAACGATTTATAATTTACTAGGGAGACCACTTGTTAAGAAAGAAAAGCATCTTCAACATTCATCGTTTAGTAGACACTCATGCGATTCAAATTAAAACCAGAAATAAAGAATGAGGACGGACATTGAAAAATGTCCCCAAAAGAGTCCTAAGTGTCTCCTAAATATCCCAAGTGTCTAGCCACCTTTCCACCATTTGTTCGTCGACGGTAGGAATATCAACTCCAGAAACGCCTATCGCGTTAGTTGTAGCAAACTGTAAAGGCCCACCGCTATCACTGAATGTCTCGAAGAAATCCAAGATCTTAAGTGCAGGCATATTGGTTACGTCTTCTGTTGTTGGATTGGTGATACTTCGAAGTCTCCCAATCCACTCTTGCCAAGGAGCTGTGCTCGTTATGTTGAATCTTTTGTTTAGGTAATTGACCACTAGTTGCCACGACTGGGGTTCTGGGGGGTAAATATTGAAGAACTGAGCTTTATCTTGAGCCGGATGGACAATAAATGCGCTCAACATGGAGGCAGCCGTGTCTACGGGAACACAGTCAACAGTTGTAAAATTGACGGGAGCACATCTCAACGTCTTCACCGTTCGTAAAAGCGCCAAAATCCATGGCTGCTCCACCCAGATACCGGAATCAGTTGGACCGCCTACCTGGCAGACTCGAACAACGGTTACCGGGATATTGCATTGTTCATTTGCTGTGTTCAGGATTCTTTCAGCAGCGAGTTTCGATTGTGCATATCCTATGTCCGTGGCGGCAGAGGCGTCATCCACCGGCGCCTCTGGAGCGATTGTCTTACTAGCCATATTACCGACTGAAGATGAGGAACTGATGAAGATAGCGTGCATGTTATGGGAACTTTCAGCCGAGAGCTCTACGAGGTCGCGTGTTGCCCGTAAAAAGGGGGCGAATGACTTGATAGACAGTCCGAAGTCAAGTCTCCAGGAGTTTAAGACGATGGCATCCACTTCGTGGGCCAGTAGGTCGTACTGCTCCCTTTTAAGTCCCAGACGAGGTTTCCCAAGTTCCACAGTCATGAATACCAGTTTATGATAAAACTGCTCGAGGGATTCGTCTATTTTACGGAGTGATGCCAGCTGTCTCTCTTTTGCATCATCCCCTCGATTTAAACAGTAGATATGAGAGATATCTGAGTTCTTGAGAAGTTGAGAAACGAGATATGGACCCAGGTAACCAGTTGAACCGATTAAGGCAACCTTAGATAGTCTTACAGCCCTGTACGCGGGTGACTTTGCCCTTTTCGGGAGCCCCGCTGTGTAGTATGCGACAGTGTCGTCCAGTAGCTGTGTTGATGCAAGCTTATGATCCTCTTCAGGAACGATACCATCATTGAGAAACTTTGTTAGCATACGTGACTGGTCGGCAAGGGTTGGGTTCCTATAGATGGTCCTTGCAGAGATCCACGTTATTGGTTCTGTGAGTTGGCTTTGTAAACCGTGCTTCAGGTTTACTGCTATCTCTAAAGTTTGCAGTGAGTCGAGACCATAGGAATAGAAGTCTTCATCTTCACCAATACTGGAGGCGTGCACGAATGACTTTGCTAAGACACTTCGTAAGAAATCCACGACTGTAGACCTCTCATAGACCTGTTTGAGAATCGGCTTCAAGCTTATGCTAGGGAGAGCAACTGGAGCCGCGGGCTTTGAATACAAGGATTCAACCTCAGCTTCATACAATCGCTCCGTGAGCTTGCGCGTAACAGTACCCTTGGCCGTCCTAGCGAAAGGCTTATCTGATAGAGCGCAAACGACCATACCTTGTTGGATACGCCCTTGCCCTGGAATAAGGGAATTGGATGTTTCAATAAGGGGCCAAAGATCTCGTATCAATTTTTGTCGATCGGCTTCCCCAAGGGATTGCTTTGGTTCGATAATCAGGCCGGAATGTGTTCTACCATTGCCAACCATTAATGCGCCTTTCAGGTCGGGGTGGCTCTGGGCATTGATCTCAAAGGGCACAGGGTTGAACTTCTCGCCATTGGCTAGAACAATGATATCATCACTGCGCCCATAATACTTAAAAAGTTTAGGCTTTCGGGGATTTTGTAGAAAGAGGTCCTTGGTACAATAGTCAGATACTCCAGGAAGGTTGTGATAGACAGGCATATGATCCCTCATGCTTTCATCAGCGAGGAGAACAAGTTCGAATATACCCTGCTCAGAATCATATACCCGTAGCTCATGCTTGAGATATGGATTGAACTCATGCCATTCCCAGTCTTCCCTGGGCAGAGCTAACTCTGGTAGCATGACTGTTTCTGTGCTGCCGAAAGGAGAGACCAACTCGACCACTTCCGAGAGGCGATTTCCGATTGCAGGATTTGACGGTGCGCCACTAAGAGCGATGAAATCCAATTGTTTGAAGAGGTTGATATCATCCGGATCTTGTAAAAGCGCTTCTACTACCGAAGGCACAAGAAACATGGCTCGTAACCTCTGCTGCGCAATAATACTTTTTAGAAAGGGACCGTCTGGTATTAGATATGGCGGTCCCATGATTGGTGAACAATTTCTGAATATTGGGTTGACTATGATATGTTAGTGACCGATGTATATGACAGTTTGCTGTGCACATTTACAGAGGTAAAATAGGAAGCCTGCGAGCTGCCCAGGGCATTAGCATCAACATATGTAACGGTGTTGTTGACGGGCTACTCACGTGAAAGAATGGAAATATCGTATACACGCGTGCCTCTCCATCGAACTCCCACATCATATTATCTCTCCTTTCTCTATCCGGGGGTATCTGGAGGTTTCTTTGATTATCGAGGGCTGCAAATGTACCATGAGTCATGGTGACCGGTTTTGGCAGTCCTAGCAATCTGTTAGCCGGAATACTTACCCTAGCATTAGTTAGGTAGCTTGGAAATATCACCTGTAGAGCCCGATGAGTGCAGAACGACTACGGGGTCATTCTTATTGCTATCAAATGAAGCCGTATAAGGATAGTGGTCTGGATTACTATTCATCATTTCATCAAATGAAGGGACAACCTGAGTGACAACCTGGCTTGCCGCCCGATCTTGTATTTGCCTCACAATCGGAGTTACATCGGATGTATGGAGCAGAACGGTGCTTTCAGTTTGATCCATTAATGAGACGTTTACCAGGGGCGTATTCCGGGGAGAGAGCAAGAGAAGCTTCGTAGTGTTAGCGTAAATAATACACTCTAATCACCCGTATTCCCACCTTGTATCCGCATTTTACTGCTGCCAGAAAAACTATAGGCCCTCGAAGGTCTGATATGCCTATATAGGTCAGAGTATCAAATCGATTGCTTCGCCCGAATTGGTTTTCGATCCATCTGGCCGTGAAGTTGACACAGCGTGCCAAATCTTTCATCGTGATGTCACGAAACCCGTCAGATATATCTGATGTCTTTGAAATCGCCGCATAGATACGGTATGGAGTTTTGTGAGCCAATTCATCGGCAACCACAGATATCAGCCTTTGTCCATAAGGAGTTGGTACGCATGAGGCCATCTTAATGTGTAGTAAGTTGAGAGACATTCATAGCCAAGACAGGACTGAAAAAATAGGACGGGTACCTCCTGAATTATAGGACAAGTTGGGGTAATAATGAGAGAAACAGGTGGAGATTGTGCGACGCTGAGGGTTCCTTTGTAGAGGTTATTGAGTGGAACACATCTATACCAGGAGGTAAGTACTTGATCGCGTATTGCCACCTACCTAGGTACCTATATAGGTACTGTTAGGGTTCGATAGATTACCCATATTGTTGTTGCACGAGAAGAGAGAATGGTAAAGGCTTCCGACAACATTTTTGTAAGACACACGAAGCACAGATATTGGTATAGGTTACATACGGCGTAGTCTATCACGGAGGATTCTATTTATCGTTACACGGCCGAAGCCTCCGTGCACTTTGTAGCACAGGTAGGATTATATTGAGAAACTTGCCATGCTGATATTTGGCTGGTAGGCTTTAGTGGGTGTGGTAACACGCAATAAACTGGTCTTCTTATTTGTTGAGCAAATCCCGATATCAATCTAGGTACTTTACGTAGGCTGGATGTCGAAGTAAGGGAAGAAATATAATATAGATGCTTTTTACAAAAGAGCCTTGCATATGTCTATGTCTCTTGCCATGTCCGATGCTAACCTCGTACGCTTTACGCAACCCGATTATTAATTTTTGTCTTAAATATTACACGCTTAAAGACAGGGAAGGGCCATTAGCACCCGTCGCAGAAGTCGCCGAGTTTTCACCTATTACGTCGTCAATGATATAGGCTGTAGATATGAGCAATGAGCCAGTACGCGAACCACCTCCGGGTGAAATATCAAATCTTACCAATCCGTACTCTTCACAACCGCAAAGGATAGTGGTAGCCTCCGTATTCTTGTTCCTGACCATATCATCAGTCATTGGGCGTGTGTATACGCGGGTGGTTATGAAAAGTTTTGATTTAGATGACTGTAAGTGACTACTTACCTACCTAAGGTACCTAGGTACCTACCTAACATGCCTCTTCCCTAGAATTATGGTAGTACTGCTATTGTAAAGAGTTCCTCTTTGCCTGGACGCTAACGGAAATTTAGGGGTTCTAATATTCTCAGAGGTCTGTTTGCATTGTACCTGGTAAATACCCTAATCGCACGTCGGGGCTGAATTGACAGTTGGTAGGCTTGTTTTGTGACCTTCACCGTTTTATTGATAGTTGCTGGAGAATATGGTGATGGAACACATCTGGTGAGCTAATGGCCTTCTTGCCCCCCAAAAGTCCAATTGTATTGCGGTAGAAACCACTGGCCTCAAACCCTTTGCTAACGCTATCTTAATAGTGGAATGTCACGTTAGCTGACTACTCTCGAGACCTCTTCGTATGTTTCTCAGCTATACATGCAGTATCAAGCAAACGCTGGCATTTCAAAAAATATCTTAGAGTAGGTACAGGTAACTAACAGAGCGTGATTCGAACCCCAGATGCAAAATGTCGTCGAGGTTTTCGTCTGTTTGGCTAGTATTACTGTAAAGTACGTTATACTCAACCAAATCAGGACAATTTTCTTTTATTCGAACCGAAATACTCTCACATCGAAGTTCATTACAGCCCTGATCTGGTTCAACCTTCTATTTTTTACCGCGCTCGGTATTTCGTTTATATTTTCCTGCATTCCTCGCGAAAAGATATGGAATCCGAATATTGAAGGTCGTTGTATCAATATACCAGTTATTTTAATTATCGGCACCTCGGTCAACTTAATCTCTGATACTACAATCCTTATGACACCAATCGTAGCAGTTTCCAGACTACAAATGCCGACGAAGAAGAAGATCAGGGTGATTATAGCGTTTGGAATTGGCATTTTGTAATTGATTCGACCCTTTTCTTTACTTATTACTTGCCTCTCTCATTGATTTCAACCTTGGCTAATCAGTGAACTAAAACTCCAGTGCCCTTATTGCTGCAAGTATGCGCCTCTACTATAGTCTTCGACTATTTCACACTGAAGATAACACTTGGGACATTTCTCCAATTGGGCAATGGATGTTAGTATTATATTATACCTACCTCTCAAGATATATTTCTTGTCTAATTTACCTAGTATTGCCGAGCATGCTGTAGGCTACATCATTGCTTTTTGTCCGTATCTCCCGCGCTTCTTTGAGAATATCCTCGTCTACGTTAGAAAGGGCGTGCTATTTTATCCATCATCCCATGGGCCTTCAAGTGTCCCTCTGGAACATCTAGAAAGAATACAGGTCGACCGTACCTGGGCGGTATCCATAGGACGCGAGAATAGCGAAGAAACGTCATCAAGGGACATAACACTGTTAGAGTATCCACATGGGGGTGACCTTGCACACCAGCGCCAGCTTTAAGTATCAGATAGAGATTGACACGAAATAGAGAAAAGTTATATGGCTTTGACAGTATATAAGTGGCGCCGCGCGCTCTCAAAGGAGATTAGGAAGAGAAGTATTCATAAATAACTAGGCAGTCACTAACTATAGGGCAATTTCACTCTCATTTTGTTATTCACCCCATATGTGGCGTTAATTAATTAGCGGCCACTTCTGGAAGCAAGTACTGCTGCTAAAAAGAAAGCTCATCAGTTACATAAAAGTAAATACTTACGTATGCAACAAAAGTCGACTTGTAAGAGGTAGCTAAGAGGTATTAATGTGTAAATTGCATCAATGAAAGGTATCTCTTATGTAGGTACATTTGGGTAAATCGAAGGAAATCTTACAACAGTTATTCTTTAAGCCTACCATCTATAATAATTGCCTCTACATATAGAATCCACATCAACAACTTATCTAGGTTGATTTATGCAGTACGTATTCGATCTCTACAGTTATCTTGAGGCTCTATAGCCTTGCTTTTCTAAGTCCAGCTACGTTAGTTTCTGTGGATTCAAGAAAAACAACATATCGTTAAGTTTATTGGAGGTGACACTAGATCCTGATCGATATATTCAGAACTCTCAAGTACCTATCTAATGCTTATCGTGGCGCCTGCCTACGTATTCGAGACTTACGCGGATGCCCGCCTCTTAGAATCGATGGGTAATACAAAACGGAATGAGGGAATATCATGATACAACATAAATACCTCATTGAAAGGATATTGTCATATAGGCTACGGCAAAAATCCTATCGCGTGTTACAAATCGTAGGTACACTCCAAAGCACCCCAAGAGACTGAAAATGCAAAAAGTTAAATACAATTTCGATACGCCCAGCCGAATCTTCTGGTCTGTCGGACTTTAGGCAGGTTATTTCTAGTTGCAGTTCGTAGAAGATACCTGATATGAAGTATAATCGTGGAAATTTTACCTAATATAAAGACGTATCCTAGATGTCTTGAGAATCATCTTGATTTAGAAGGCTCAACTACCCATTCTACAAAGTTCTTACTTCACTACTCAAAAGAAAACACCCGTTTGCCAAAAGAATTGTCTATCCAAGATGCAGAGAAGTCAATCTATGAATATTATGTATTATCACGCTTATACCGTCTATCTTTTCATTCGAAATGACATGAAGGACATGATCGGTTTGACGTGTCTTTTCGGAGCTTTAAATGCTCTCGTGGCGCCGATTCTGTCTATGGGCCCAGCCTTATCCTTCATGGAAATATTATTGTCCTCTCCGAAAATGATACTTTGGTCTTGGAGTAACCTCTTCCTCTTTAATCTTCATAATCAGAAACACTCTGCCGCTATTGCAGAAGACAAGATTAATAAACCTTGGAGACCGATTCCCGCTGGCCGTATCACTCCAAGGCAGACAGAGCGTATAATATACGTCATGTACCCCGTTATTATCCTAGTTTCGTCAGCAGTCGGGGGAATGATTCCATGCGTTGCTGAAGCTTTCTTATGTTTGTGGTACAACGAGTTGGGGGGCGCCGCAGACCCATTCTTAAAAAATCTTCTAAATGGACTTGGGTATGGCTGCTTCCTTGCTGGACCACTCGAGGTTGCTACGCGTCGATCCATCTTTTCAGAAGGTGGCAAGGCTGCCATTTGGCTAGGTGTTCTAGCCGCCATTATCACAACTATCAGTCATACTCAAGACTTCAGGGATATGGAAGGGGATAAAGCCGCCGGAAGGAGTACGGTCCCTTTAATTGTAGGTGATAGTACTGCAAGGGCAATTGTGTTACTTGGTATGGTTTTCGGGACCGGTGTGGTATGTTGGTATTGGGAGGCGGGTTGGACAGAAAGCATGATCGCTTGGACATCTGGGGGGTTGATGGTGGGAAACCTATTCTATGACCGTACCGTGGAAGGGGACTCGGCTAGTTGGAATCTGTGTTCGGCATGGATGTTCTGTCTGATGTTACTGCCCGTCTTCTGCGGGATGAAGACACATGACGTATAACAAAAGAGGGGGACGCCTTATTGAATCTCAAATTCCCTCATTCCTTTACGTGCGTTGAGGCTTCGCCAGTTTCATCCTACGATCTTACTTTTATCCCATACTTCTTGAGTAACATCCATTAGGTACGTAGCACAAGTTCAGAAACAGGGCGTCTTTTTCATTGCTTTGTCACCCGCAGGCAGCGAGATGAGCACATAGCTTTCCTGCAAGCAGATATTAGGCGGTGTAACTAAATTATAAGCAAGTTTTTATAGGCTATAGGATCCTGTTCCAATAATGCCTTCCAATGTGGTAGATAATCAAATGAAGTAGCACAGCTGACGCGTACAACAGTGATAGATCAGGTCTAAGTCTTCAATGGGCACAACAAAAGTATTTATCAACTGTATACTTACCGAGCCTAGGTTAGGTGGATAGGTATCACCAAGAGATCCTTCTACTACGATAAATTATCGCTAGATACCTAAGTATCTAAGGAATATCATCTTCATATAGGTGCTTATTTCAATATCTGCTTTGCCACTTTGATAGACCCTTATATTGTAACATCCTCAATATTTCATTCTATTTACAATGGAGCCTCCAAATTTATGGGCAGGGGTTCCAACGCCGCAAGCGTTCTTCGCAATTGCCATTGCTGGAGTTCTGTCACATAGGTTCTACTTCATCCGGGGTGAGAAGCACATGAAAGCTCCAGTTTATGCCATTTCATGGGTCTTTATCTCAACGTGTATTGTCTTCGCTGGATACATCATCAATGCATGGAACAGACGCCATACTACTAATTCCGTCATCGCCAGTCCTGTAGGAACTTGCATACTTATTAACGTCGCGTTCTTTACGCCATTATTTATTAGCATGTTGATATATCGGACTTTCGAGCATGCTCTCCGAGAATTCCCAGGGCCCCGTTTGGCGGCCGTGTCTAAGCTGTGGCACTTTTACCATATGTTAGTAACAGAAAATCATCTTCTCCTGGAGGATATCCGCAATGAGTATGGCCCTTTTGTAAGGACTGGTATGCTTCCACTCGAGTTTCCAGATATTCCACTGCTAATTCCCAGATTAGGGCCCCAGGAACTTACGGTATTCCATCCTGATATCCTTGATGCTATAAGCAAACATGGCACAACATGCATCAAAGCGCCAGCATATGACATGCTCCATCCTTTTTCATCATTGAACTCAATACGAACAAAATTAGGCTATCAAACTCGCCGTAAAAGGTGGGATGAGGCTTTCGGTTTTGCTCCGTCACGTTAGTTCCTACCACACCCTATTTCGCCCGAAAGATGATACTGAATTTATTTATGTTGATTTAGACGTTCCAGATAAAGAGGGACGCATTCAGTATTTCGCTTCGCTTTTAGTCAATCGTATATTCGCATCGGCCGGGGAGCCAATTAACGTCACTACTTGGGCCTATCATTTTGCTTTCGATATTATTCTAGATATCTCCTTTAAGCATTCTTCAGACCTTACAAAAAACCTCCAACCAGCGACTAAGCTTCACGACTTACCAGCTCTAATTTCCCATGGCGTTAGCATGTTGAGATACTTCACCCCGGCTCCCTGGATGGGGCGCCTCTGCGTGGAAGCCGCTCCTTATATCCCGATGATACCACAGAACTGGAACCGAGCCTTAAACTGGGCTGCAGAGATGTGCGACAAGAGAATAGAGCGAAGCAACGACGTAATGGATACTGGTATCGGTGAACCGGCTGATGCATTTTCTCGCTTTATTTTTTTCGCCCGTCGCGACCAAGACGATGACTTGCTTAATCGTCTTGCACTTTACGGGGATGCATCCGTAATAATTGCTGCTGGTAGCCATACGACAGCTGCAACACTCACAATGTTGATATACGAACTATCCCAGTCCCAACAGCTTCAAGCAGCTGCTCGAGAAGAAGTTATCGGCATTTTGGCAACATCGACAATGGGACGTGACGAAACTATAAAAGAAAAGATAGACATATCTACTTGGAGCAATTTTCCATTCCTCAACGGGTGCATAAACGAAGTGCTGAGGCTATACCCCCCCATAGTAAGTGGAGGAATCCGACAAACCGTTGACAAGCCAATAATGGTAGGAGGACGATGGATCCCGCCGGACACAATAATCGTAGCTCCTAGATGGTCTATTGGGCGGTGTGAGAATTGAATCCTTCAACTTAATATTCCGAGGCTATTGATGGCTAATTGACATCAAATAGTGGAATCGGCTTACGAACGACCAAATGAGTTTATTCCAGAGAGGTGGACTACGAAGCCCGAGATGGTGAAGAACGCTAATGCTTTCAGCCCGTTCGCAAAAGGTACCTACCTAACGTTGATTATCATATTGTTATACACAACGTCAAGAATGCCGTAGCTAATATTAAGCTAGGAAGACACATCTGCCCTGGGAAGCAACTGGGACTCCTCGAAGTCCGTATGGCTGCGGCTATGATCCTCGTCAACTTCAAGTTTCGTCTTGCAGCCACGAAGAGGAATCAAACGCGGGTGATCGACGACATGCAGGATGGATTCACTGCGAGCCTTGGGGATCTTGAAATAATATTTAAGCCAATTAATTAGTAATTTCGCCTGTTTAAAACACCTATGTAGCTCCCATTGAGGTAGTATGTTAATCCAGACGGTGATGTTTTAAACACCCAGTTGCAAATAATTAATCGCCCAAGCCAATCAATCGGCTGCCCTTCCTTTTTCTCCAGGAATTTCGTCTATCGTACATGCAAGTAACGAGTAATAAACCTACACACTTATATAATATAGTTACACTATGAGCTTACCGAGTCCCAATGAAGTGGCTTATATCATTTCTCTCGAGCCAAAGGAGCTGATACAAACTTGTTCCTCTCTCATCTATACGGCCGAAGATTAGCCAAAATTGGCATAATGACATCTCATCCGGTACTGGATGATACGCTTCGTTCATTCCAATTCGCAAGACTAGGCTATGACGGTGATGCAGGGCAAGGCTTCTTCCCCGAGGCTGAAGTTCTGGCCTGGGCATCTGGTAAAAACAAGGCACAAGATACTTCGAACGCAGTGGCAGAACGTAGATCCTTATACCACCAACTTATTGATCCATACGAAATAAAGTCTTGGAACTGAAGCCGGGGATAGGTGACGATAGGCTGCATGGATCTCTACATCACTGCTTTGTTGAGTTTGCTACTTACGTTCCCGGTGAAACGAGTAGTTCGAGGAAGGTGGATGCAACAAAGTTTGCCTTAGCCGTAAACCAATGCGAACCTGTCTGGTACACGGCTTTAAGCTACACTTGGGGCAGTAAAGAATACTAAACCTAAGCTCGGAGTAGATTGTGCTTTCGAGAGACCTGTGGATTCTGTGTGGTAGCCATATCACAACGTTTGATATTGTCTCAGTCGCATGCACTTGTCTTTGGGATTCTGGTGCATCTCGCTGGTTGAATCAAATTTACGCAGCGGATGCGATTGGCGATAGCTACGAGTGGATATCGGAAATCAGCATTGAAAAATCAGGTCACGAAATAAGAGTTCAACAACCCAATATTCCGTCTTCTGCGTAGTACACGGCATACGCTCTGTTTTGATCCTAAAGACAAAGTGTACGGTATTTTTGGTATCTGCGAGCCGTCCGACGTAAACCTGGTAAAAATCGACCACAGCGATAAGTACCCTGCAGCTAGGCTGTATCACGATATTACCTTGCTAGAACTGAGTGAAGATTCTTCTTCTTGGGCCGGCGGATTGTTGTGCTCTGTTGATCATACTAATCTATCGTCCGTTGTTCCATCCTGGGTACCGGACTGGAGCTATCCACGACAGACGGTTACGTTAGGAGGTCGCACCACAAGCTGGGCAATATACAATACAGCGGGAGGCAATAAATCTACTTTCTCAATTAGCGACGAGAAAGACTCTGAGCTGAATATCCTCAGGGTATTTCTCGATACAATAAGCCGTCTAACTTGTCCTTTTCCTAACCCGAATATCACAAACCAAAATCCCTTCGAGGAGAACCGAGACCTACGCACGTGCATCGAATTGTGCGAAGACCTGAATGAGTATCGCGCTACGGAATGCAATGCGTAATAGGAGATTAGGAATTACTAGCCAAGGCTTTCTGGAACTGTTTCCTAGTCAGACTCAGTATAGCGACACTGTTTGCATCTTGAAAGGCTGCGGCGTGCCGTTTGTCGTACGAGCCCATGATGGGAGAAGAGTTCGATTGATTGGAGAATGCTACGTTCATGGAATTGTGAGGGGTGAGGTTATGGAGAGGGAAGGCTTCAGTTGGGAATCTATCACAATCATTTGATAGATTACCAGTGTTAGGTGGTGCAAAAAGATGTTGTACTTGTTAAGAGTCTATTTAGCTGCAATTATCTTGCAAAATAGGGGTTACTTAACCGTAGAGGGTACCTTGGTAGGTAGGTACTTAAGGATTACAGGAAGAGACCTCTTCCATTATAAAATAAAACATGATAAGTCATTCTCAACTTTAGGTACTATGGTACAATATAGCTTCCCTCCCCCACCTGCCCCGCTTCCCAAGTTTGTCTCCCCAAGGTTCAAGCGCTAGTATAAGGTTTTTCTATGGGGTAAATAAGGTGCAACCGAAGTTTACCAACCGAAGTTTACCCAATAACCGGGATTAAACCGGGCGGAACTTCCTGTTTTGAGTATCTTCTAACTGGTTTTCGGCGTCTGTGCCCTTTTACCCTTTTTGCCCTTTACATAGTATCAAACAGCTTCCAACGCCCTGCATTAACGGAAAGGTATACCACTACATGGATCCATCCAATCAGACCACCAACAAGCCAGCGAGCTCTTTTCATAATAATCAATGAAATGGTGTTAACCCCGCGAGTTAGCTCGCTTTCTACCCACTAGCTACCCGTCAGCCCGTCCCCAGTCTCCGGTCGTCGCAGTGGAGCTATCATCAAAGATGTTTTCCTGCTGTCCACGAATGGTCATGATTGGCAGATAAGAACTCTTATGGCCTTTCCCAAGGATTTCTGGTCACCAATGGGGTAGCACCGCTTTAGTTAGTAACCCGGCCTGTCGTCCGGGGAATACTGGGGTCAGACCACACCGATAGGATCGTGAAATACCTTTGAACAGCGTCATTCCTTAAAATGTTCAGCGTCATATATATAGGTAGCTTAGCTAGATTGTCCGGTAATACGGGTACGGGACATCTTACCACCATGAATTAAAGATTATTAAGCGGCCAACCCTCCCATTCTTATCCCTTCTCCTTCATAATTCCATTTCCTTTCTCTTATAGTTATCCTTTTTATTTTTACTAGTTAGTTAACTAAATCTTCACTGATTCTCACCAGGAACTGTTTTGACTGGGCCATGAAATAGGCAAATATTCAAAATGGATTCTTCATTATTCAGGACTCTCGTCCACGTTGAATCTAACTCAAACCTAGAGGATGAACATCCCCTCCCTGTACCGCCCCGGAGAGTAAAGTCCAGAACATATCCAGCGGTCCCTCAGCAAGACTCAATCGAGCTGGAACCTCTTAGACACCATCCCAACAATGCGGGTACCTCTAGTACTCCGGGTCCTGCTACTCCCAGAGAGGAGAAAGATGTTGAGATGAGCGCCCCCGGGACACCAGCTGAGCCAGCTGAGCCAGCCGAAATCTTTGAAGCTCTCCCAACTTTGAAAGATCCACCTATGAATAAGTACCGCTTTGCGGCCTGTTGTTTCCAAAGCTTCGTGGGTGGATTGACTGATTCGGCGCCTGGTGCTCTAATTCCGTACATGGAATCGTAAGTCAAGAATGCTCGAAGTCATTTCTTTATTGGGCTTAGACTGACTGAAATGGATGGTAGTCATTACAATATCGGGTACTCCGTAGTAGCTCTCATCTTCATCGGAAATGCTTTGGGTTTTATTATGGCCGCACCGTTCGTCGACCAGATTCGCCAGCGTCTAGGACGAGCTAGGACTATAACTTTAGCACAGATATCCATGCTCATTGGATATATTCCTCTGATTTGTGCCGCACCTTTCCCTGCGGTAGCAGTCGCGAATTTCTTCATCGGTTTCGGTCTTGCCGTCCAGCTAGCCATAGGCAACGTCTTCTGTGCAAATCTGGCCAACAGCACAACCATTCTGGGTGCCTTTCACGGAAGTTATGGAATTGGCGGTACAGTTGGTCCCCTTGTCGCAACGTCAATTGTGTCTACCGGTGCCATTTGGAGCCGGTACTACCTTTTGACCCTCGGCCTTGTCATTTGGAATGCTGGGTTCTCAACTTGGGCCTTTTGGAATTACGAGAAGGAGATTGGGGGTGCCGAGTCGAACGCTATATCTGATACTAGCTCTCGCGGTATAGATCATGTGCCAGCCATGCTAATTACTTTCAAGTCAAAGGTCGTCCTCCTAGGGGCTGTATTCATTTTCGCATACCAAGGAGCCGAAGTATCTATCTCCGGATGGGTCATCTCCTTTTTGATCTCCACACGCAACGGTAACCCTTCGTCTGTTGGTTACGTGACGTCCGGTTTCTGGGCTGGTATTACACTAGGGCGATTCGCACTCTCGCCCATCGGCTCCAAGATCGGCGAGAAATTGTTCGTCTATATTATTGTGGTTGGGGCTGCCATCTTCCAGTTACTGGTCTGGTTAGTCCCCAATATCATTGGAGAAGCGGTATCGTTGGCCATTGTCGGGCTGCTTCTCGGTCCTGTCTATCCTTGCGCTGCCTATGTTTTCACGCGTAACCTCTCGCGCCGCGAGCAGGTCAGTGGGATGAGCGTCATTAGCGCCTTTGGTAGTTCCGGTGGTGCTGTTGCCCCGTTCACCACGGGTCTCTTGGCGGAGGCTGCTGGCACGTTCATCATGCACCCTATCGCTATCGGATTATTTATGGTTATGCTACTGTGCTGGTTTGGCCAGCCTGGAGTTAGGAAGAGGGCAGAATAGCGAGACACGCCACCGCTATACGCTACTTAGATATTGTAGGGATATGGATATAAGAGCAGTAAGATAACTTCAAGGAGACGATACCGAGGCGTATTTTTCTAGGCGGATATCTGGAGCATTTCATTAGTTTGCTTTTAGGAAATATGATAGGTGCCTATTTTTTACCAGTATAATTTCATGACTATATTGCTAAGCTAGTCTTATCGGCAAGTTGTTGATATGTAAAGTATCGTTCAGATTTATGCCATTAATGGCTACAGATTCCTAGACAAGCGTTCAAAGGTTGAACCCGATTTCAGTTTCCTTACTGTATCGCCCAATTTTCGTCGTGTCTAACATAGTAAACCTCTCATGAGATTATAATTTTGCTAATTAAATTCTTAGTTGGCTTGCTATGAAATCCTGTATCGTTGGACATAGTCGAGAACTTGTTGTCTTCTGCCTGCAGCACTGAGGGGATGTCTCCCTTTAACCGGCGGCAAATTAAACCATCCGTAAGTTTTTGGTTTCCACGAAATATTACTGATTTTTCACGCAGTCAATCCTTTAGTTTAACGTAGTTTAAATAATTTGAAGCAGCTACCCGAGTTAATCTGGTCACCATGAAGGTCATATCTATAGCTGTTGGCGCCTCTCTGGCGCTCGTTGGCTTATGCCGTGCGAACCTGGACATCATTACCCTCAACACCAGGGGCGATACGTGGATCCAGGAGGCCAGCGCTACATTAATTCTGGGAGATGTCCCTAACCCCATGGCAGGCGACGTTGCCCTGTGGAGTGCTATTATGATGGATAAGAGAGACTTCCTCCAGGGAGTGACTGAGAATGCACTTAACAGGTATGTCGCGATCTAACGAAAACAACCTGGTGATATATTGAAAATACCAGGATAGATATATAACTAAGATCATGATACAGCCCGTACTGTCCCAACCTTGGCAGTAATTGGTGCAACTTTGCATATACTCTCGTGGGTGTGTAAATGTCACGTTTGCGGGTACAAGCTTAAGAAAAGTACCTATAACTATACTAACATATTGTTATGCAAAGGTTCCCAGTATGCCAGGAATGGTGCACCAGTCAGCGCAGCGCCTGGCTCCCGAATCAAGACGCATTGTACGTATAACTCGGGACTCAACCCATGAAAGAATGAAGACTAACTTATCCGATAGACAAGTTGAACCCTGATACCAATCTATGGGACCAGAATATCTACGTAGATGATAAACTGCTGTCTAGCATCTCAACAAGTGCGTTGCAGTAGCCGAAACAACCACTTCTAGAGTTGCCGAACTGATCTGATACTATTCTCATAGGCCAGGGGCAGCGTGGAGTAATATTCTACATCTCGATCGAATGTGCAGCAGGCACATGTTCTCCTGCCCCAGCACACAGTAAGCCCACAAGTTTCTAACACTTTCACTTAAACATAGAGCGAAGGCCTAATGATATTCCTGTAGCCTGGGATGATATTTCTATTACGCTTAACAAGGCGGATCCAAGCTTCAAGCATACTGGAGCTTGGCAGTATAAAGCAACCGGCGGAGAAATGTCGACTGCGGATAATGGAAAGACTTGGAACTTCACCACGCTTCATGTCCCTGATACCCCAATTACGGGCTGATGGGAATATTTACCCTTGCGAGTCAGAGTTAGTCTGGAATTGGGCTAGAGACATCGAAAGTTAGGTAGTTAGGACTTTATCCTAAGCTAAATATTATACTAAATATAACAAGTTAATATGACCATAGTGGTATAAATGACCGCATAATCTTATATACGGTTGAGTAATTAAAGATGATCTATTACCTGACACTCCTCGTGTTACATTATATCATTCCAAGATCCTCCAGTCTACAATAAGTAGTAACCGTGTTATATATAGCTGTTTTATTTGTATCGCATAGACACAAGAACTGGGCTGCTTAAGCTCGTCTGTGAGGTCGAACGAGTAAACAAACACCACATCTTAGAGATTGAGAACTTACGTGGTACTAGTTAATCCAGAAATTTACTTCACTAAATGAAACTCATGCATTATGAGTTACGGGGAGTAGCTAAACTTGCGACTTTTTACAGCAACACCAACAGATGCCCAGCATCGAATAATATTATGCCCTGTCTAACTGTCTATCTGCTCGTCTAAAAATAGTATCTATCTGCGCACTCAAAATGCCTATGTTCTGGTATTTCAATATCCAAAATGATAAAACTGAGCGCGCACTGAAATCTATGGAAAAAAGTTGAAGATTTATAGTCTTCCCTTCGCCGCCTCCTTGACGGTAATCTTACCCTCGACTACGTCCGCAACAATCTTGTGGATATCAGAGAAGTCATTAAATGTGACAAATGGTACCTTCTCGTTCTCGCAATAGGTGACGAGGTCTGATAGAGTTAGTATGTCTCCTTCAATATCTCAAAAGCCATAAGAATAAAGGAATGAATTACCTCGTCCGGCCTTGGCAAACAGTAAATCTGTCTCCTTGGCAGCTGATAGGTCGGACACACCGTCGCCGGCATAGAACAGGATAGGCCGCTCCGGCAGAGCAGCGTATGGTCTAATTTCGAGGGACTTGTCGTGTCCAAAGTCGCTACATCAAGTAAAATTGTATATATTAGCTACTGGTTTCTAAACTAGAACTATCCGTGTAGGTACATGGTTTGCCCCTTTAAGGGGGACTTGCTCGTTGCGTAATAAAATATAAAATTTAGGAATATTAAATGTACTTTAAAGGAGGTGGTAGTCACTATGGAATGAAGTAGAGGGATACTTACCTGTCATCGTGAAACTTGATGTTCCAGCCATCCTCATCGTTGATGCTCTTACCAGGCCTAGCTTCAACGTCATTGCTAACAATCTGCATATGTTGAACGGCCTCCTCGCCAACAAGGTGAGCGAGTAGAGCACGGATAATGGGTTGCATGCCACCGCTCAGAACGACAACAGGAACATTGTTCTCACGAGTCCAGGCGAAGAACTCGGCGAAGTGAGGATCAAGATGTACGTTCTCGAGCAGGGTGGCAATGCACTGGTCATAGGGGGTCTTGACGCTATCCATCATCTCCTGGAAGCTATCGCGGAACGTGCGCTTGCCGAATAGCACATCATGATTGCCCTTCTTCCGTAGCTCGACACCGAATCCTAGGTTGTCTGTCATGAAGTCGTTGCTGTCCTGCAGCGTAATGGTGCCGTCGAAGTCGGTGAAGAAGATGGCCTTGGGGTTAGTACGCAGCGCCGGGAGCGTGCCATTGGTTCCATTGGTGCCATTTGTTTGGGCCATATTGTCTATATCTATTGTTTAAGGTGACTTTTAAATCTATTAGTGTAGATGCTGTTGGTTGTGTTGTTTCTAATATGTGGTCCTCTTGTTGGTTGACTCTTATCTTATATTCTATGTCGTATATGAGGGACTTTGATCTGATATCTCCGGGAAAAAAGGAGTGACGTCACGCAATAAATGAAAGGGTCTTTGCGTGGCTGCAGTTAACCTCGCGTCTGGCAAACTTGGTGAGGAAGAACGAACAAAGTTGCGAAAGAATAAATTTGTTAAATACCATACCGGCAAAATGTAGGTTTGTGGAATCATTCCAAAACCCCCCCCAAAAAGTTCCACCTATAATAATCATTGGAAAAAATCACCTGTGTTCCAAGACTTGTAACCGTTCCAAATCAAAATGATTCCATATTCAAGAACGTTCCGCAAAATATTGAAAATTCCATACGTACTGGCTTCTGATTGGTCAAAATATCAAATAAGTGGGCCCGGATTTCAAAAATCTGAAAAAACGAAAAGACTGGTCCTCGAACCCACAGCTCTCGCATTTGTTACACAAATATGTGTAACTGTACCCCACCTTTTTTGGTGGGGTGCTTTTGCGATTGAGCTAATGGGACGAGGTGGCCAGTCTCATCGAATTAGATTCAGAGTGAAAACCTTATTGATTTTGAGCCTTATAACCTTTTGTTCCAAACTTCTAAAAATGACTTAGCGAAAAAAAAAAATTTTTTTTTTTTCTCTTTTTAGAATTTCGTTTTCTTTTTTCGGGAACCCCACCCTGGAACTATTTCTGATTTTGGAATGTTTTACTTTTTTAGGAATGATTCCGCACCCAATTCAAGATATTTTTGCCAAGGGCCCACTTAAATTAAATTTCTGGCCAATCAGAGGCCCTAAACCCTTATTTTATAGAACCATTCCGCGTTTAGAACCATTCCACAAACCTACATTTTGCCGGTATGGTACGCAGATATTCTACAAATATGAGAGAAATAAAGTTTCTTAAGGGTCCACGCCAATCCCAACACCGACTCCAAACACATGCGACAAAACAAGAGCGATCCGCGGGGTTCTTTCCCTCCTGCCACCTTTTCTGCCCCTCCATCAAATTTGTCGATCGGCGATGTTTTTCTGCCAAAATGGAAAGAAACCCCCACTGAGGCTTATTAGCGATCTTGGCAGAGAGCTACGCCTTTAGCGTTTTAGGTACCTGTTTACAAGTACCTACCTAAGGTACATTCAATGTGTAGCAGCCCACTTTGGATGTACCCATACGCTGACATGGCAAGCATGGCCCAGCGCATGGCCCAGCTGTGGTTCGCTGTGGCTCCGGTAAGGCGGTGATCGGATAATTCCCGGTGTTACTTTTCAACTTCTTTTCCCGGAAACTACACAGCGTCATATTCTGTTCCCCCATGCTCCCCATGTCCCATGTCCCATCCCTACCTCTCTTCTATAGAATTGAAAAAATCACACGTCTAATTCCTGCCGCAGCAAAAAGGAGGAAGGGTAGCCCCAACCCCTCCTCTAGCTTGCCCCCTTCGCCTTTAGATGTCGACTTCTCGGGCCTTATTAAAGCCCATCTTCGGGCCTACCTACCGGCTCCTCCTCGATCAATTGGCACCTCAGTCTACCAGGAAGCTCGTCTCGAGCTGGCCGTCATCATCCCCGGTATGCCCGACCTGTCGGCATAGCTCCGTTCTCTTCTTCAGCCGCCAGCTTCGCTTCTCCTCGTCCTCGTCCTCGTCGTCTTCTTCCAATTCGAATCCGCCAAGCAACAACGACAAGAAACCGACCGAAAATGATACCGTTTTCCATTTCCCCCCGCCCTTCATGGGACCACCTCCACAACCGGAGCCCGAATCGTCACCGACGCCTACTACACCTCCACCGACATCGAAGCAAACACCTCCGCCACAGCAACCACCGCCACCCCCTCCCTCAGAAGACCGCTCCGCCGCCGCCGCCGCCGCCGCAGGGAAGCAGCAGCACGAGCTCCCCTCGGCCCAGAACTCGCGGCGCTCCGCCCTCAATCGCTCGCTCAGCACCTTCATGGACCGCGCGCAGACGACCCTCTTCGCCGCGTCCCAGCGGATCAACGACCTGACGGGGTACTCGGGGATCGAAACGCTCAAATCCCAGATCAGCGGCCTCGAGGCGGAGCTCGCCGCCGCGCAGGCTCGGCTACACGCGGCCCGCAGCGCCTACAAGTCGGCCGTGGCGTCGAGGTCCGCTACCCAGCGAGAAGTCACGACGCTCCTCGCCCGCCAGAAGATGTGGTCGCCGACGGACTTCGAACGCTTCACCTCGCTGTACCGCCAGGACTACGAGCTAGACGCCGCAGTCGCCGCGCGCGCCGCCGAGCTCGAGGAGGCCGAGCGCGAGGCCGAGCGTCTGGGCCGTGAGCTGAGCGCCGGTATCCTGAGCCGCTACCACGAGGAGCAGATATGGAGCGACAAGATCCGCCGCATGAGCACCTGGGGAACCTGGGGTCTCATGGGTGTCAACGTTCTTATGTTCCTCATCTTCCAATTCGGTGCCGAGCCCTGGCGTCGCAAGAGGCTCGTCAAGGGTTTCGAAGAGAAGGTCCGCGAGGCTCTAGAAGAGGAGCGCCAACTCGAGAACGCATTGAAGCAGGCCGCGAAGGAGAGGAAGAGGATAGAAAAAGAAGCCGCTGCTGCCGCCGTCGAAACTACCGTCGTAGCCGAGCCAGTCGAGGAGCCGGTTACCGCGGAGTTGAAAGCGGAAGTACCAGCTGATGGTCTCTTAATAGGGCCGCCGATCACATCGTGGCGAGAATCGCTCTTGGATCCGGAGTGGTGGAAAGACGTGTATGATGACCTATCAAGTGATAGGAAAGTCGCCCTGAAAATGCGAGACATCTCTATAATAGTGCTCGAGGGCGCTGCCGCCGGTGCCGCAACTATCGGCGCCATAGCTGCTATTATATTTATCCAAAGATCTTAGAATAGAGCATAGTGTCGAGGGTATGTACTCTAACTTTTCAACACCCACAGCTGTACAATACGATACCCCCCGAAAAAAAGGCCGCCCCTATCAGCGCACCATGTACATTCACCTTGTATATAAATTCGAAAGAAAAAAAAAAGAAGGATGACGTTTGCATTATCTGCTGGTCTAATTAACGGGGGCAAACTACTATGTGTCGGGGTAGACTGTGCGATAGCATCTGCTTGCTGCTCCTCGACGACTTCTAAACCGCGCCCAACAGTAATCGGCTTTTTGTTCTTTTTGAATATCCGCCCAGCGAATGGTATTTCACGTAACGCCTATGTTGTGTCCGTGGCACGAGTAGTAAGTACACCGTGGCCTACATTGATATCGACCGTACAACAGCTCTTTTTTTATATCAATGCGCCTCGAAACAAGCAGATCACCTCGCCGTCGTATACCGCGGATCCTAGGACATAACAAAACGATTGAAATCCTCAGCTAATTTCTGGGGTTTACTGCCGCTGCCGCTGCCGCTGTTGTTGCTGCTCCCGCTAGCACACCTTCTCATCAAACCCTTAAGTTCCAATCTTGGCACCTAGTCAAAATCCGCTGTGTATGAGAATCCGCGGAACTCTTCTTGCATAGCTTGCGAAAGCACTACAACTTTATTAGTATAATTAAGATTTTTATAATGGTCGCAATCGTCCTTACCTGACTGTACCGGCGTCAGAACCGGTGTAACACTAGTAAATTCAGAATCGAAATTGCTGGTATCTGTTGCGTTCTTGATAGTGGGCATGAAAGGAGGAGCCACCCTCTTATGATAGATATCATCCCATACGATGTTTCTGAAAAAAGGCTGACTCATAACCTCCTGAGCATCAGTTGGCCCGCTTCCCAATCGTTGGTCGGGGTCCCTTGTGAGAAGTTTCTGTAGGATCGAGACCGATTCCCTGGGCATATGGATAGGATAGAGCGGTTCATCTGCGAGAATGGCGTCGTAGATCTCGTCTTCGTCTTCACCTCGGAAAGGTGATTGTTGCAAGAGCATCTGGTAAATTAGAACTCCAAAAGCCCACCAGTCCACTGCTCTACCGTATTTCTTATCCAGTAATATCTATGACCACGTTAGATAGGATATGAGTTATGTTAAAATAAGGGGAACTTACTTCGGGGGCCATGAATTCAGGCGTACCGCAGAAGGTACTAGTTGTAGAGCCATACCACATGTCCTCTTTGCACAGACCGTAATCAGCAATCTTAATATGACCATCTAACGTCAGAAGGATGTTGTCAAGCTTCAGATCACGATAAATGACGCCGTTCTCATGGAAATACTTAAGCGCCAAGCAAACTTCCGATGCGTAAAATCTGCGAAGAGGATCAGTAGGTATTCTTAAAAGAAGATCAAAACCTAAAAACTTACTGTGCACGTTTTGTGCCGAACTGTCCACGCTGGATATGAAGCATGAGATCACCACCGCTAATGTACTCCATTACGAAGTATACTCTTGTTTCGGTTTGGAAACAGGCATGTAAGTTAGTCAGGAACGGGTGACGTTCTCTATTCGCAATCAGGAACACCCTTTTCTCGGACCGGATACTTTCAACTTCGTCATTTTCAATGATAAACTCCTTCTTTAGAACCTTGATAGCGTAAAGCCGTCGCGATTTCTTTGTTTCAGCCAACATGACTTTACCAAAGTTACCCTTACCGAGGACTGCAAGGAAATTAAAGTGGTCCAATCCAATACGTTGACCAGTTCCCGGGTCGGTTGCGGAGGGCAAAGGTTTCCTTGAAGGGGGCGGCAATGCAGTACTTGATGTTAGGGATGGGGTCTCCTGGACCGGCTGCGGTTTTGAGACTGGTGCAATGGGTGGGTACATCTGTTGTTGTTGTTGTTGTTGCATTTGAGGCGGTGGGGATTGTGGTTGTTGGACGGGGCGTTGCTGTTGTTGTGGCATTTGTGGCTGGCTCGGGGGGTAATTGGCAACATTTGCGTACGCTGCTGGGTTGTATTTCGGCTGTGAAGGCATATTATAAGACTGGCTAGCTGCGTAAGGGTCTTCTTGAGTATCCGCGGTCCCGCCGTAGCCACCAGTCCTGCCATAGTCTGAAGCTTGACTTGGACGACCTGGCGAACCTATACTACCGCTCATGGCAGCTGTGGCCGCGGCAGCGGCAGCGCTCGAGCCGGATGAAGTACGGTCGGGATAGATCGGTCTTGTTGGCGAGGCCTGACTACTATACATAGCTTTAGCAGCATCGGTAGCTTCCTGAGAAGCCGTGCTTGGCTGATAAGACGGAGCACCATGAGTGCTATAGGGTGACATGGGGCCCGAAGAGGTGCTGGTAGGACTGCTCTTGCCCTGTCTGAGGGTCTTATCAGTTAACGAAGTCGCTTTTTGTTGCCGTTTTGATGTTCTAATGCCTTCGAGGATCTGGTTAGCAACAGCCATACTCATACCGCAGAAGTCCGGTACGAGATGCACACAGTGTGCGTGAGCCGTAAGCCCGCATTCTATAAAGTATTAGCCATACCCGAGGAATTCAAAAGGAGAAGGTAGGCTTCGATCATACCGGTACACTTTCTGCAGTTCTTCTTGCCAAAAGGCAGTATATAACCACAGTGACAGCACCAATTAGCTGTAACGTTCGAAAATGGCGCGAACCTATGAGGAATACGATGGTTGATTTTCTCCTCGTCTGGATCCGTTTCGGCGTTGCTTTTACTAATACACTTGGTAACCACGCTCGGATAACATTTCGTATGGCAGGTATATTTGCAATCCTCGCACTGCATACCAGCAGAGTATTTGAGAAAATCGCCGCAAAGGGCGCAACGCATAATGTTGTAGAATTGGTGTTGCACGAACTTGTGTCCGTACATTTCGTGTACCTCTTCTTTGCGTTGACGAATAGCACCCTTTCGCCCAAGGCCAAGGTCGACAGGTCTACGGTCTTTGCTTTGTTTTATGAAGTTGAGCGATAGGTGGATAGAACCTGTGGGCTCCAGATTAAACCACGCATCGATCGGTTGAGACGTAACTTGGGGAACTGCTTGTGGTCCGAACTGTTGTTGACCCGGACCAGCGAAGCCAGGGGAAGCAGGTCCGGCATCAGCTTGCGGTGGTGGTTGCTGCGGGTTCATTGGAAACTGAGGCGGAGGCACTCCAGGGCCTCCTCCCATCCTATCGGCAGACACCCAACCAGAGTTGCTAACCTCAGCCTCGATCCTCTTTTTTCGCATCTCTTCCACGATATCTGAAATCCGTATCCATAGCATGGCAATGGGTAACGCGTGTTCACCTGGCTTATCGTATACTGTAAGTTCGATTTCGTTCGCCTTATCCACTTCGATATTGTGATATTCAGCTTCCCACCGATCTGTGCGTGACACCCTCGTTCGTGCAACGACGTTGTCTTCGACCTTGATAGCAATGAAAGTTTCTGGACCTCTCGAAAATCGCCCAGTACTAGCATGATCCACGTCTCTTACTTGGACGATTCGAATAGAAAGCTGTCCAGTTAATGGTTTGCGTAAGTTGGGCATGTTGATACTGTCATCTGCGAAACAGGCTTGTTAGCGCGGGATATAATACGAATACTGCGAAGCGGGGAGCGAACCATCAGGGGAGTCGGCCGAATCTAAATCATCTATATGAAGTTCTTCGTATCTCTTTAGTGCCTGTTTCAAGAGATGAATCTTCTGTTTACTCTCAACCCTTCTTGCTGCGGCATCAGCCTTGCTTTTTCGATCACCTTCCATGCCGTATAGCTGAACCATTTTTTCTACACCCTTGAGGTATTGCTCCTCGACATTAAGCTTAAACTGGATTTGTGAGAGCATGAGTTGGATTCGAGGACCGAGATAAGGGGTATCATATTTAATAAGATCTAGTGACAGATGAGAATTAGTTCTATTAGTTTTCATTATATCATAAAGGCCAGTGAAAAGCCTGCAGTGATAGAAGTGACAGTAGGAGGAAGAGGAGTAGGGGTGACAAACCTAACTTGGTAAAGTTTGGCCTCGGCTTCGGAATGGACGAAGTTGGTCCTGGGGGTGCGTATGGATGCCGTGGTGGCATGATATCTCCGTGACCGCCGATTTGGCTATAGGGCAACGAGCCATAAGAGCCTTGATCTCCCGAAAACGCGCCGGTATCTTTAGGCGGAGGCGGCGGTGCTCCCTCGCCATCACGCATGTCGAGGCTGCTAGGACGTAAAGAGCCGGCCGCGGTAGAGCTTGAACCGATACTCATATTATCCACTCCTTGTCCTAAACGCTTCATCTGTAAATCGCGAAGCTTCTCCTCAAAAAACTGGAGATTCCGACGACCCTCCCTCATCTGGCTATCGAGACGTGACCTGACATCGTCGTTGTTGGTCTGCTGTCGCATGGAATTGGCAGCATTGATCAGAGCTTTCTCGCGCTCGATCTTTTTGTAAATATTGGCCATAGCCTCTTCGTCGTTCATGATGGGCAGTTGGGTTGCGCGTCGTCACGCGCGGGACGGGGTAAGTAAGTAGGTATGTACTAAGACTTTTTGTTGTGTGTGTGTGGAGGATGAGTATTAAGAGGCAGGAAATGCGGGCGGCCCGAGATAAAGCTGGAGAAAAGCTATCTCACAACTTCGGTAACTACCTGCTACCTTGCTATCGGCGGGCCTAGGGCACACCACTACCCGCAAGCGCTAGTGTTAGCCTTACGAGAAAAGCCAGTTGATGTTAGATTGAAAGCAAGTGCAGTTGCCGGGTTGGCGTGTTGTCAAAAGAAGCGGGCAAGCGGGCTGGCGGGCTGGCGGGTAAGGAGGTAAAGATTAAGAAAATTGGGTAGTGCGATGTCGTCAGTGTCAAAATACGCTACTTCTAAGTATGTATTGTACATACAAGTTTGCCTTGTGTTAATGGCGGGGTTTTGTGTCTCGCATGCGGCAGGCGCAAGTCTATGGTGGTCTGTGTGTGAAGCTCCACTGTGGGTTAATTTTTTTGTATTGTACGCATTTTACCTTGAAGATTGCGGTGCACTTACACACTGCCTAGGTACCTAGATATGTAGGTAGGTACCTAAATAGGTACCTTAGGTAATAATTGCTTAGGTACCGTATTGCCGTATTGATAGCCCGATGGGAGCCCTCCTCTTTTTCCTTTCTTTCTTAGGTCTCGTATTATTACTCGAAGTCGGTTATTATCTTTGCCACCGCTAACATAATGCGAGGGAAAGCCTAATAAGAATGGAATGTTGTTATTTTTCGTCAAGCTTCGCTAAAATGAACAATCTATAAGAAAAAAAAAATAAGATATGGATGGGGCAAGACGAGTGCCACCGGAAACCCTGAAAAAGGAAGTGGTAATGCATACCTCTAACACACATATAAAGTGCGAAGCCGGTACTTTATTGATTTCGCTACGTCGGCGTTAACTGTCTGCGTGTCATCGGTTTACCAGGTAACCCAGGACAGACAAGTGAGTTGGTTATTCTTATTGGTCCTATCCAAAGATGACCACGACTACAATTCATCAATCTTCTAGATGTTTGTTATCTAGGTATTTATGACTTGACCAGGGAAAACGTCAGAATTGACGAACTAGAACAGCAAATAAATAGAGTCTCAAGAGGGTAGCGTCTAGAACGGAACAAACGTCCGGGAAAGGTAAAGCAAAGCAAAGCAAATCAATATCAGACGAGGTGAGATCAATCGACTCTAAAACAGCCCACGTTCCATTTGAGTAGGAAATCGAAGCCTTTCTCTTATTGAACGCATAGTCGGCCAGGTATATCCCTATTCTCACCTACCGTACACGTCGCTCTGTCTCTCTTGCTCCTGGTAGCATAGCAACTATTATTTACATATCATCCACGCACCTCTTACGTTTGAATCTACATCTACCAAGTTACATAGCACATGTATGTATCTGGTGGCTTGAGACCGACGGTCAGAATCTGCAACACAGTACAAGATAGGCAAAGATCGTCACATGTGTACATGCGTGGAGATGCGGGACAAGAGTCGCGGCTCGCATGCATAGTTCTTACTATGTCAATATTTGATATTGATCTCGCCCTACGGATGTAACCATTGGGCATCACGAAAACAACAAAACTCTATTCATTTGTCGGCTGAGCAAATGGGTTGCGCGTCCCCGGAGATGCCGTCACGCAAACTATACATATCAGCGATTTCGATAGCCATCTTTCAAGGAGTGACCTGTCAAGTTAAATGCTGATACAAGGCGGGGAAGAAAACATCATCCCCTGGATATCACAAGCACTACAAACGATAATAAAACTTGGCCCCGCCTCACGTACCTATCAAGTTGTCGAAATCAGCCATGATGCTGTGATTATTCTGCGATTCGTAAGTTTATTAAACCAAGTCAAGATTACACACGTGACACACAATTTCATTCGATGGCAATGGTCCTTATCCAATTATTATAGCATAAACTTTTGAATAATTATGATCCTTGATGCCCAAGGTGGTAAACTAACATAACAACTTCTTCAGATTCGGATCTCATATACAACACAAACCGGGGTATCAATACTATCAATATCGAAGCCAAAACTCCTCATATGGCCAAGCGCAGGATATTAGGATATTTTAGAATGCCACAAAAGAGAAACGGCATGATTTGTGCACTCCCATCACGATGCTTGCCCAGGTACAGCTGAAGTAGAGGCCACGGATTTCTCGTTATTCGAATTTGTCGAGGGCTGAGCTGGCAAATAAGAAGCCTGCGGCGGTGCCGGTGCGTAAAATCCAGCAAGATTCTGGTAGTTCTGACCAGCCGGGTTTGCTCGGGGGGTAGTCGGGGCTACGACGCCTGTCCCGTTAGGGGCTGGTCCAAATTGCCCTGGTCTCGCTTGCGACTGCTGTGGTGGCTGAGGAAACGGCTGCATCGGTACCGGGTACGGATAGTAAGGGGCACCCGGCGCTGGCGCTGGCGGCGGCGGATAGTACATACCTCCTGCCGGGGCCATAGGTGGTAGAACAACGCCGGCGGGTCTCGTCAAATTCCGCTTGTGCGTATCGATGCATGCCATTACAAAAAGAATGAAGTGATCGATAGTTGCTAAGCAAAATAAGGAAACGACGGCCTGAATCATGGGCAGGTACGTGCCGTTGCGATACAGATCGAGATTGTTGCGGCGACAGTAACCATAGCTATAATACGAGTAGTGGTCGACCTCCTCATCATCGCAGTTTCTGATGGTAGATCGAACTGATAACGAAATGGAAACTGTAATAAGAACAGCGAATATGCAGGCGAGCCAGAAACAGAGGTGCAGACCGACGTGCGCCCCCGGATGGATTCCTCGCTTAACGTCCTTCCGCGAGCGGATGGCAAAAGTGATTAACTCGGCCCCGTTCCACAGAATAGCGGCGATGGTAATGGGAAAGGCGTAGAAGGCCATACCCTCGGCATCGCCTTCGTCACCGAGAAAGGCGCATGATAAGGCCAGGATTGCGATAGCAAAAATAGTCGAGAAAATCGTGAGAACGAGCTTGGTGGCTGTCCAGGGCCCGGAATAAGGAGGAAGAACCCGAACAGGTTGCGTACAAGGGTACGGCTGAGGCGGGTACGAATATGGCCCATAAGGCGACGGGTATTGGGGATACGGTTGTGGTAACGGCTGCTGAGGTGCAGGCGACCGTGGTTGAGCAGTCGGATTCCCTGCTGTCCTAGGTGACAACTGCGGCGCTGCTTCATTCGCAGGTTCTTCAGGCTGGTCCCTCGTTGCCGGAGCAGGTTGGTTCTCGTGGGTTGGTGAAGCCGGGCTGCTCACAGACGAAACTTCATTCTCATCCCTCGTCTCAACTTTCGGCTGCGGGTTCTCATTCGACGCCATCTTAGAAGTAATTAGCTATGATATATGAAGCGGTTTGGATTAAGGTGAAGTTGAAGTAAGAATAAAAACAGAAGCGCTAATATTAAAAGGAATAAGTTATAATATGATTATAAGAACGATCGGATGGAAATATTCCTGGTGATAGAACGAGCGACGACGAGCCGGATGAGATCTCCAGCGCAAGAAAGGGCTGACGAGAAATGGAGAGATAAATTCGAAGGGGAAATGGGATATTGTTGCCTTCCATTTGAAAATAACCGAGCCAAGCCTTTTCAGCCCCGGTCGTCTTTGAAGCGTTGGCGCGATGTGCCATTAGCGTTGGTATGTTGCATGCACTCTACTAGTAGTTATATACCTACCTACGTTACCTATATTGTATACCAGGGCCGCTATATTTAGGTATAGTTTTAGTCAGCTGGTTATTCATATTCCTATAACTATTGTTATTAGTTAATATTATTTATTTCTTCATTTTTCTTTAGTATTATATTTACGTAGATATGAACACAAGTCAGACCAACAGACTATCTTCATAATTCATAAAGAACATCTCATGATTATGGCGGTGACTCACTAATACCTACTTACCTCCTGATGGTAAGTGGCATTGAAATTACCTACCCAGGTAGGCCAGGTAGGCAGCCATGCAACTTGTTAAAATCCGTTAGCAAAAGGTCCCGTCTCATTGTCGGATTTTAAGTTGCGGCGCAGTCAGCCTAGAATTACAGACTAGGTTAAGACTAGATCAATTCTAGATCGGCCCTAATCTAGACTGCAGGGGAAGGCGAACAAAGAAAACTAATGCATGCAACTAAAACGGCTTTGCATCAAAAAGGGACAAGTTTTAGGAGAGAAATCGCAACCCTATTCAAAAAATCAGGAGGTAAAATATAACAATATCAGAACCTATTCATATAGAAAGCGAACTATAATTCCCTACCAAATAAATTCAACTGCATGGGACCTTGAGCATCCATAAGTCGGTCTAATTTAATACAAGTCTATTCCGCCTATTTTACATTTTAGATCACTCTTGCATAGGCGATGCCGAATCCTAGTCGTGAGGTGTCTATCAAAACATGTCTTTGAATATCTTCAGTGTTTTCTAGCCAACTTTGACCAACCTCGAATTCTAGCACCGAAAAAGTATAGGACGTAGACCAACGCTACAAGGCCAAATGAGATAAAGCCCAACGTCGCCATCGCCCACTTAGCACCCATATTGTGAAACATCACAATACCTAGATTTCCACATGTTAGAGTCGACTTGGTAGAAGTTCTGGTTGGGATATACTCACCTATATGGCAACAAGCAGCCGCAATCAGAAAAGATGGTATCAAAAATGCAGCTATCGCCGAAGCTGCAACATTGGTATATGAATCGGCAATGTAGTTGAGCATACTGAGCCACAGTAGCGGGTCGCAAAATCCCAGTAGACCACCTGCTATTACGGGCGACCAGAACGATACGCTTCCGTCGCAAGTAAAAGCGAACCATAGTAGAGATATAGGGAAACACCAGACGAATAACAGCGACGTCAAGAATCTCGCCTCCGGACGGCCGACGCCGCCGTTCCTCATGCGATCGCGTTTGTAAAACCACGTCTGAACCGGTACAAACGCGAACATGATGGTTACGCTAACGACGAAATTGAGATATGTCAAATCTGCTGCCATATATCTAGATCCTGTTAGGTTTGACATCCGCCTAGTTGAACATGAAAATACTTACGATAGCCCGTTATTAACCACGAAGACATCAAATACTCCATCTAGATATAAGTAGAGCATTCCATAGGCAAATCCATTGTAGACACCCAAGAACGTGACAATGGGTTCAGTCAGCATAATAAGAAACGCCATCGAAGTGACGAATCGCATTTCTCGAAGCACGTCGATACGCTCTTCCATAACAGCTACCTCAGTTGAATCCGATGACTTGTGCGCCTTGGTCGCATTGGTAATGACTACCCGCGGCAGTGTTTCTGGGATAAAGCACATGACGATGGCAAAAGCACCAGCAATGATGACACTATCCGAGGTCAGAACGAAGTCTCTCAAAAATTCGCCCGTTATGGAGCAAGTTGCCGCACGCAGACTCACTTGATCCAAAATATCCATGGCAGTCCCAGGTGCTCGTTCTCAGCAATCAGTTCCCCAATAGGCGAACCTATGCTTGGACCATAATTCGCCGACATCACAAACAGCGCCATAGGCTGACCGGCTCCATCCATATCGCCAAAGAGGTCAGCAATAGTGCCAGCTACGTTAGAGAGAGCCGTGCTCCCAGCGGCTCCGCAGAGGAACTGGAAGATAATGAGCATTGGCAAGTTGCGTGCCAGCGCTGTACCAATGTTCAGGATCGCATAGACGCCAATGGAAGCGACGTAAATCCATTTTCGTCCTCCGATATCACTAAAAGGGACATTCAGCTTCCAGAAAAGGGGCAAACTCTTTTAACCCGCAATTTTAAGGACACACATACGATAGAGGGCCTAGAAATGCTGGCCCGACAGCTGTGCCGACGATGAACATGCTCTGACCAAGAGCTACAACCTGAGTAGATCCGCCATATTTCTCCTGGACAAGAAACTCAGCGCTGACGTAGGTCGTTGTTGAGAGGGTAATGAATGTCTGAAGCATGCAATAGACAATGATGATAGGCCATTTCTTTATTGGACTCCAATGAATGGGATGAGACGCGCTACTAAAATCGACCTTCTGGAGGGCAGAAAGTGCTACATCTGCGCCCGAGTTAGGGGCATGCGTAGTAGAGTGCTCGGCCTTCTCTTCCATTCTCGTCGCGATAGCTACCTAGAGGTCGCTTTACCTGACAAAAATCATGAAGAGATTTTGCTCGCCAGCCGGAGGCTGATAAGTATGCGCTAGATTACGTACATTTACACCAACATCGGCAACAACTCAAGGTGGATGTCAGCAACCTGCAAATTCTACTGGGTCCTAGTTAGAACTGAACACCACCATGTTCGAGATGGGTAATGAAAAGCCACCCGGGAACAAGAGGATCTACGGGATGTTCCCTGGCCCACCACATCGGACCCAATCAGATATTTCATATGCTTATCATTAGAATGGGTCAACCCTGTACACTGCCAGATTTTATGTAGGGGTATCGGTTCGGAATTCGGGTTGAGGCGTCGAATGACGTCCACGTTAACGAAAGCCCGACCAATGGCTAGTAGCTTAATTGGCCCAGCCGAATTTTTTTCATACTCTATTCCCGTACCTAGCTCCGGATAGGTCGGCCACGACAGTTGGAGGAAACCACTTAAATGGCTAGCCTGCGCGAAAAAAAGGAAAAGAAAACTTCTTCATCGTAAGACGATCATTCTGAAGACATTCGTGCGGAGGATGGTATCAATTACACTAATATCCATAGTAGACAAAGCGTCTAGGTTAGGTTATTGAGGAGTAACGCACTTGCAACTTCTAACTCCGAGTTATCTTCCTTCACCAAATCACTAAGTGAGTCTCTGGCCCAGCGCCTCGCACGATGTCTCACATCACTCCACGGAAATTCATCGTGGGACCATCCGAATCGTTAGCGCTCAAGTATTAGCCTAGACATATAGCGAAGTCAAGAAGTACTCAATCTAGTTATCTCATCAATTGCAGCCCCGTGAACTCAATATCCATGGATGTCTTTCTGAACAATCCTACGACCTGAGACTCAGGAACGTGGGTATATGAGAATTATATTGAATCACAGAATCAAACTAAAATATAAAGTGTCGAAAATGTGGTAGTGGGATGTTATGTGTTAGTGGTAAGTGCTGCTTAGACTCAAATCACTTTTCGGAAGACCACGATCAGGAATACAGATATAAGAAGTTAACCTAGAGGATAAGTATATGAGGAACATAAATATTTGATTTAGAGAAGTTTGGTACCCAGACTTTGATGAGACACTTAGACAAAGGATACTTTCGACCAGTAGTTAGGTTAGAGTTCCTCATGAATCCAACGGCCTACTCTCTAGTTAGGACTTGGGACAGAGGCAGGTATTTACATAGACCGATAAAATTAAAACAAGTTCATACTTAGTTCCCTACCTTTTGACTGACGGAGGGAGTGGGGTTAGTAGACGTAGATGAAATAAACATGTAATATGTCGATTATTAAGGTCACCTGAAATAAGCTTAATATCAAGAAAACCATAGAGGTGAATATAAAGTTAAAGGTCTAGAAGCTATTACGTACTACATTTCTCAAAACGTCAATTCCAGTCCATTTCGTTGGCTATGATTGGATACAAGTGTTATACAACTAGCTGGGATGATGTAGATTTATAGGATTGATAGTCGCAACCGTAAGACAATGCTGATTGTCAATATATTTAAGTAGGTACGTAGGTGTTTCCCATTACTCTCTGGATATCTTTTAGGCACTTAGACTAAATGTGTTGACTACTATTATATCCCCTCTTACCTTTCGGTTTCCTGATTGATAGGACTGTCGAGATTACAGAAATCTTCTTGCACGAATACTCATGATAACAATGTTATTCTGAATATGTTTTTTTTTACTAATTCCTATTTTGTTACCCTGATATCCTTGTAACCCATTAACACATACACAGTAAGATGCAGAAAGTTGAGCAAACCAACGCGATTTCTACTTCAAATATGAGAAATTCGCTTCCAACACAGATTTCCACTGGCACGTTCAATATCGTCTGATTATTTCTTGAGATCAAGATAATAAGTAGCCACCCAAGGCCAAACCACACTCATGCCGATCGTCAAACTTATAAAGCATCGGCTCGTAAAACGAGGCAACTCCTGAGACCCACAAACTCAAACGTGGAAATGCCATCATCTTAACCAAAGTTGTCCTTTTTCAACGCCAGGCTTAGTAAATGCATATTCCGGTATTCCAACATTCCGGCTACGAGAGTCCTAGGTACCTTGCCACATGAGCAGCAGCCTCACCGGCGGCTTCACCAGCTGCTTCATGTCCTCCTTCGGCGCTTGCTCCATGTCCCGCGGCCTCGTGGGGGTTCGGGTAGTAAAAGGCGGCGACGGCGATGGAGACATAGACGATGACGCACAAAAAGCCCTCTAGGTAGTCACTCTTCTGGTCCCTTAGGAAGTTTCCAACGGTGATGATAGCTAGGATCAGCATGACTATATCGAAAATCTCAAAGTTGAAGTCCATCGGAAAGTGGTAACCCCATCCAACAATAACAACCAATGGGGCATTGAGCATGGCGGTTTGGATCGTAGCACCTATACAGTGAGATAGGGCAAAGTTAATCTGATTGTCCCAGGCCTCGTCGATAGCTGTTAAGTGTTCGGCAGCTTTCTCGACAAGAGGAACCAAAATCAAGCCCATGAAAGGATCGGAAACGTGACCTTGTTCCACGATGGGCGTAATCTCCTTGACTAGCGCAATGGCAATAAAAGTCACAAGGGTAACAGAAACGGCGAGCGCAATTACACATTCCGTAAATGTCAACTTGGCTTTCGCTCTGTCCTTGTGTTTATCTGCGTCTCGTTCTTCATCATGCTCAAATACAGCGTCATAGATACCATGGTGGGTGTGCATTTGGAAGAAAAGGAAGACAGCATAGGCGATGAGGAGGAGAACCGCAATGATGCGAGAGATTTCGAGGATCCTACTATCAACCTCTTCTGTGGTAAGATTATAACCCGTACTATTAATCGAGCGTTGGAAAACCGTAGGGATCGCTAAGCCAAGACCGCTGAAAGATGTTAGCATTTCTATAAATATTAGGGAGAGATATAGTTGGGGCACAGGCGTACGCGATAAGCAGGAGATTCGAGCCAACTTCGCTGACTGCGCCGTGGAACGTGGCCTCTTCTCGTCGTAAGCCAGCAGTAAAAAAACACAAGCCCAAACACAGCAGCATATTAGCCAGAATGGATCCGAGAATGGCAGCTTGAATGACGTAGTAATGGTGGTCACGAAGCAAAACCATGAAAAGGATGATCTCGACTATAGATCCGATAGTTGTCTCGACAAGAACACCAAGCATATGGGGCATCTTCCTCGCTAGCTCCTGGCCAGCAAATCCGATGAGGTTTGCGCAGGGAACCATGGCAATGTATGCCAAACTAAACTTGAGTATATCATGGCCTTCAACTGCACGATCAACAGCAATGGCAGCGGGTACAAAAGGCCAGAGGATGTTTACAGCTCTCGATATCCAGCTGCTAGATCGCCAGATGATGGCAAGGAATTGGAGGGGGTGTAAACCTCTTCGTCCGGATTCACCTGCCGACTTAACACGGACAAGGCCACGAAACCCGCCAGATGAATTGGCCATTGTGTCTTGCCTGGTCTTGGGGAGTGTTGATGCTTGCTCGCTAGTTTGAGAGGGTCGTGTAGTTTTTTCGCGATCCCCGATTACACCCTCAACAACTGCCGTCATCGTAAGGCTTTCGAGAGATATTATTATTTTAGTACCATAGAATGAACGAGGAGGAACTAGGTAAAGTTGAAAAAAGAAAAAGAAAAGGATAGAAAGGACAAAGGTGATAAATAAGATGCGCTGAGGAAAAAAGCAATAAGCGGAAAATAAGAGAAAAATTAAGACAGAAAATGAGTGTCTAAATGCTTATGATTTCAATGCAGCAGCCCCAGCGCGGTGAAACAATCAGGAAGGACTTCGCAGCTATGGATACCAATAGTTAATTACCCCATAAGCTATCTAACTTAATTTATAAATTCACACACTTGGCGCGCCCTCTGCGTTGTTCAATGCCAAGAAAGATGGATGGACGAATTGATGACTGCTTCTGCTTACCTTACAGCTACCAGCCCCAGTCTACAGGTCTGTACCTACGCTATCCACATCTCAGGCCTCCTATGGCACGTGCTTGCAACAGATTCCAAGGGTCCCACCTATGAAACGGGGGGGAAAGGCCTATATAGTAAATACTTGATATAACGAATTGCAAAAAACAAAAGGTTAAATTCGTTATATAATGAATTCGTTATAAACTATAATTTTCCACTTAAAATTGGGTTATTATAAAAAATATTTCAATTTATTAATAAATGTTATTTATTTTTTTATATATAATACATATTAATTATTAATTATTTAATATTAAAAATTTTATTTTTTTAAATTTTAACGTTTTTTTTTCGAATTAAATATTTATCACGTAAATATTTATTACGTAAATATTTATTATATAAATAATTACGTATTTAATTTTAAATAATGATAATATTATTATTAATTAAAATATTACGAATTTTTTTACAATATTTAATTTTTATAAATTTTTAATTTTAATTTTATTAAATTAAATTAAATTTTAAAATTTAAATTTTAAAATCCATTTAATTAAAATTATTTAAAATTTATTAATTTTTAAATTTTACGTATTTTATAACGAATTTAATAAAATTTAATTTAAAAATTAATAAATTTTATTATATAAAAAAATTCGTTAAATTACATATAAAATTCGAAAAATTAATATTTTAATTCGTTATAAAATAAATTCGTTATACATTAAATTCGTTATAAATAATATTTATTATATTAAATTTAATTACCGTTTTATAAACGCGAAAATAAAGCGTTTTAAAAAGATTTTTCGAATAAAAAACTTTATTTCGTATAAAAAAATCCATGATTCGAAATAAATTAACGTTAAAAAAACACGGCCCCATATTAATAACAACAAAAATGATAACTAATCTAATATTAACTATCATATTTAAAAAAAATTATAAACCAAACATTATTCTCTTTAATTAATTAATTGTTTTATGAGTTTGCTTTTTTAAATACTAAATACCTACTTAAGTACATACATTGTGGTTGTGAATCTTGATAAAATATTGAATTAAACTCGATAACACTAATGTAAATACTCTCTTTTGCCTCTCTTGCTCCCTTGTGACGTATAAATTGAGTTAGTAAGGATAACCCTTTAACTCTTCATATACCATTTGGAAAGTCTTCAACGTTCCGAGTAGCTTTAATACAACATGTGACTTGTATTAGTGCTGTCTACGTAAACTCGACGACGCACCCCAAAGGAGTGCTGTGCATTAATTAGGAAAACGGCCAGTAATTAGGGATTTTTCCGAAATGCTTCCGGATAAGTGTGCTTCTCACCTATTTCAATATATTTTTCAACAATTCATAACATTTCACAAAGCTTCATAATCTTTTGCCCTCTTTTAGAAGCTGACAAGGGTGGGAACAACCTCTTATTGGTCCCTTAAAGTTTGGTACGCTAGCCTAATCACAGGCCGTTTCCTTAATTAATGCGCAGCACCCCCTTGGGGTGCGTCGTCGAGTTTACGTAGACAGCACTAATACACTTCCATGTTGGGTAGGCATGTATCGAGCAGTAAGTTATTCATACGATTAACTCTATCAACAGCAATAAGTCAGGATTAAATCGAGTAAGGTATCATACCTAATTCCGAAATTCGGTTCTTACTTACTTCAAGTCATGCTTCTTATGTACACCAGATACCTAGCCGGTAACTGTCTAGTAAATGTTTTACGCTTCTGGCTGGCGAGGTTAGGCAAGCATAGGTATATACCCTGCAAAAGATTCCACCAGTAACATTTAGATGGTCCGTATGTTCTCTATCCTACCGCCCGAAACCAAACCCCCTCAAATTGTTCATGTTGCATCCTACCTACTACCGTCCTGAGCATCCTTAATACATTTTCCTTTCCCTTCGTCTTTCTGTACACGGGTATATACTCACCACCAATGCTAGAAAAGTCTCGTACCAGTTAATTGTGACAGTGACGTGAGTAACCTCGACTTAGCCCAACTGTCCTAGTACGTGACCAGCCATCTTCATAGCAAGAAATAACAGTTGTTGCACGAAAGAGAAAGAAAGAAACAGTAAAGGATTTCTTTAGCTATCCTGTACGCTATGGCCCTAGCAGTGACCCGCCTGGGGTCCACGTGATTAACCCGTGACACTTGGCTCCTGCTATTAGCTTATAAGTCTAAAAGACCTAGGTATGGCTGGACATACCGCCTGTATAAAGGATTCCAAGGGCCACTAGTTACCAGGCCGGAAGCTACTGGAGCCGCATGGCTGATACTATCTTTATGTGATACGATCTTTATGAAGATTAATATGGTCAGTACGGCTATAAATGAAAGAAATGATATCCGCTGCTGGCGAACTTGTATACAGGTTGCGTAATGGTATACTCTGCCAAAAGTAGGGTCCGAATAATTTCCATGGCCGTGAACTCGAATCCATGTAATGAAAGAATAAGACATATTTTAAAATATTTGCTTTATTTAGTCAAGGTCGATGTGACCACTGTCATATATAGGGAGGTATCCTAAAGTCCGAGAGCCGTCGAACGAGCTAACCAGGAACCTATTTGCCCATTAGTTTTCCACGGCAGCTTTCAAATGTTGCATTGAAAATTTGATTAGTCCCACAAACGACACGAACCTATAATCCATGAGGTACAATCACCTCCGCGCAAGAAGCCTGCTAATAACGAGCAAAAGTAGCCGCGGAAAAGCCAGGGGTGAGTCTTATCAATATTATACACTTCACCTACTAGTTCATCTAGTTTACGTCTTGCAGTATTAGACACTGTGTGCCCATGATTCCGTGCTCCAGATAGATCCTCTTATCCATCTAAGGCTGCTGCTATTACTCGCGGCTTACTATGTGCGACTACCCGGGCAGTGAAGAGATTACGGAATTGCTTTATGCCACGGTACGGTCCTTGTAGGTGGACATAGCAACATCAACCCCTCGAGTTGATATCGTTCTACCTTTTGGTAGTGTAGCGGTTTGATAGCTATCTCCCGAACCCTTACAGTAAATATGAACAAATATCACTACAAGCACATATTCAGCTCCAGTTTATATTTTGTGCGTTTCTTTTAATTACACAGTCTATATCTCTATCAGGGTTACCCGGATGTACGCTATACGGTATATATATATGTATACCATCTATGTCTCACGTATGTGGCAGGTATATTAGATAAGTAGGTAAACTATCCTCTATGGGGTTTGGAGGGTTGTCTCGCAGGTAATCATTTGATTTTCCCATTGCGTATTAAAGATCGGACTGAGGTGTAATGGGTATTCTCGAACCTATATTATTGAGTGCAAGGCATAAACATGCCCTAACAGTCCTAAGAATGTTACGTATAATAGAAAAGGTTATTTGACAGTTAACTACTAGTGCTGGTTTTTAGCCCGGTTGTTTACTTTGATTTCTGTCAGACCATAGCAACAGTGTATATCGAAATAAGGTGTAAAGGTTCAGAAAGATAGCTATCAAATCGCTACACTACCAAAAAGTAGAACGTTGTCAATTTGAGGGGTTGACGTTGCTATCTCGACCTATAAGGACAGTACCGTGACATTTACTAAGCTCTTTAACCATGTTTCTCATTGATCTACGGATTGATACATGTAAATAAGCCAACTCGTGCACTTGGAGAATAAACATCGAATAAGCAAAGCAATCATATCGTTAAGGGTTATATCGTCCTGCCGCCTTGAATATAACGCATACAGATTTTCCATTTACCAGTCTAAACCCAGTGTGTCCATGATATCATCCGTACCAGTATCCCCTTTTCAACCCTTACCCGATCCTTACCAACTCCTTAAAGCCCTCACCAATTCTTTACCCAAAGTCTCTGATTAATCACTGGGACTGAGAAAGGAAAACCAATCCCAGTGAGCTAGGTAATGTAGTATATAACCACGTCAAGCTTGTCGTAGGCCCAGCTCGATGTCCTCATTTTCCGACGTTGTCTTCCAGGATTTCTCCAAGAACTGCCAGCTACCAAGGACCCCAAACATAAGACTTGCGATTATAGTAAGGTTAGTAACCCGATAACCCAAAGGCCAGAGTGAGTAAAGCAAGAGGGACACAAAGGACATCAGGACCCCAAACACAAGAAGGACATAATAAAACGATGTGATCCTCTGTCGAAGTGGCGTTGGGTCTTCCTTAGTTGACACGACAGTGAATAGTAGAGGAGACAGCATTGACGCGACTACCTGGGCAACCATGACCGGGTGGCTGTCGTCGTTGAGGGATGGTAGGGCGTCTTCTGACCGTCTGGGCATTATGCTGACAGAAACCGTCGTCCATATTCCCATAAGGAAACTGAAAATAACGACGATGAAACGCACTATCACTCTGACATCTGAAATCGAATATAAATGCGACCATATGAATGTAATTGCGTGAATGAAGTAAGCCGTGGCCTGTTTATAGACCGATGGTGTCAACCCGTGACTGGGATCTGATGAAGGAAGATGAATTTGACGTAAGGCCGGCTCGGACGGACCAGTAACCATAACGGGAGCCTTTGCGAATATGTTTCTGGAGAAAATATCAAATGCCGTAGGCCAAAGGTTACAGAGAAAATAATTTGGCAAATATGGAGTCGGCATTGTATATAAGACCAATCTGATTGGAAATACGTAAAAGCTTGCCTGATGTAACAAAGGAATTCCGACTGAGATGAACTCTTATAGTAACAAGCCAATGCGGCAACAGCTCGATATGGATTGATAGAATAAGTGAAGAAAGCCTCTGCGGGGTGAGGCAAGAGCAAGTACGAGGTTATGAATATGGTGACCAAGGGTTGTGTCCTAACTTTGCTCCTCAAGGGCAAATTTTCTGCGGGTTGACTTAAATCAAAGAGTGTTGGTTGAGCCAGTGTATATTTTGTGATGTGCCTGTATCTATATACCTTTTGGAATACCGGACGGTGTAGACATCGTTACATATATATTATCTACCTAACTAACCCAACTATACCTAACGTCCTATAATGCGATGATTTGCTGTTCAATCAAGAACGGTGAAGACTAGTCGATCAACTTTATGTCGTTCATGACGGGTGGCGTTTGAAAGCGTGTACACATGGCGAGTGCTTAGGGCCGATGGACTTTAGTGATTCGATATAACTAATACAATTTACGGATTGCCCTAGCGGAATATGACTGCCGAATACCAACTTAACTCCAACTTAACTTGCATGCCTGTCAGAAGCGAGAATTTACTGCGGAATCTTGGCTTTCTTCAAAAGCAATATTATTTTACTCCAAACGATTATTCCCCCACCAAAAAAAATCCAAAAAAAAAAAAAATTTAAGCAAAACTCATAACTATGTAAAATAGCCTCTTGCGAATAATATGATGTATTTATTAAGTTATTTTGTGGTTGTCCTTACTAGTAAAGATAAGTATTTATTTAGAAAGGTTATTAAAATCACAATGCCATGGAAGACTGCGCAATTAATTTTCGCGGCCGCCCGCATGTCTACCTTGCATGCCTACCTTGCATGCCTACCTTGCATACCTACCTCCTAGGTAGGTAAGTATACCATGTATGTATGATGGGTGGAATGCACGCCAAGGTTAGCAAATATCATCACAGAAAAGCCGTCAAGGGCTAAGTGAGCTAGTAATGTGGGGCGGGCATCTTTTTTGAGGCTGTAATGTTCCCAGACCCACAAGGCATTTCTGACAGCCGCTGACCTACTACCTACCTATACTAACATATGTAAAGGCGCGATGTACTTATACCTTATCTTTTTACAGTATTATTGCTGCCTCTATAATAGGTATAAGCTTGCCTACCTAGGTATATAGGTATATAAATGAATAATATAATGAAACTACCCAAGGAAACAATTATTGTGGATTTTCTTCATTTTCTTCATTCTTCTTGATTGATAGGTCGTATAGGTATGTAGTAAATAGGACTTGGTTTTGGATGTACACGGTGGCTTCAGACTATCGACCGTTCGTGCATACGCGGGCTTTTCATCTACCTAAACTCGGCCCAGCCCGATTTGCCAGCTTTGCGCGTAGCTTACGTCTGTCTACCGTGTTCATGTTGACATGAAAATTTGAAGTTACCTCCTCCTCTTCCCCCCGCCCCCAGCCCCTTCGTTGTCACCTTTCCTCTTCTTGCCTTCCTTGCGCCAGTACTCCTGCTTCTCCCTCTTCTCCCTCGCTTCCTTCTTCTCCCCCATCTCCTCCATCTTCTTCTTGAACTCGGCCCGCTTCTCCTCCTTCTTCGCCCGCCGCCGGGCCACCGCGTCCTTCCGGATCGTCGTCAGCTTCTGCAGCAGGTCCCGCGCCTTGCGCTCCTCGCCGCCGAGCACCACCGCTCGCTTCTGCATGTACGTCTTCCGCTTCTGCGGCTTCGTCTGCACGATCTGCGACTTGAACGGCAGCTCCGCCGCTAGCGCGCGCGGCACCTTGAGCGGGTTGAAGTGCCGCGTCGCCCGCTCGACCTGCCGGTACTTGCTGTTGTTGTCCTGCGGCGTCGCGATCCCCTGGTCCCGCCGTACCTCGCCCGTCAGCCGCATCGGCTGCCAGTTGCCCAGGAGGTTTGTCACCGGGTTGTAGAACCGGTGCGGCTTGATGGGGTACCACGCCCGGAGGAACACTAGATCGCTAATCAGGATCTTGTCTTCGAAGGTGGCTCGGAAGTGCCCATCGGGTTTAGATAGAGCCCGCTTGATCTGACCACGGATGCCCGAAACGGTTTTGATCGCGGCGCCTTCGAATTTAGCTATTTCCAACGAGCTGTTGAACATATCCTTGATGAATGCGGTGTTCTTGAATATTTTGTATGGCGCACCGGTAAGTTTTAGCTTCTTCACTATCTCAGTTGACTCGTCAACAGATAGGACGGTTCCAGTAGCAGCAATCCGGAAACCCGGGTTAGCGGAAGAAAAGGACTGGAAACAGACAAAGCCTGTATTTGGTGCGATTAGAGGACCGTAGAATGTACCAAAGCAGTGCATATGTTCTGGCGTATATTTCAGCATACGATTTCTCGTCCGAGAATCCGAAATGCTGTATATTGGGAGAGTTTGGAATCTCCTCCATCCGAGAGAGAAGATAAGGGGGTCGTTGGTTTTAAGGATCTTCTTGTGCCAGCGGTGCCTCTTGATACGGACCTGGACAAAGCCAAATCGATCTTCCGTAGCAAGCACACCTCCAACTATAATAGGCATGCGAGCGTTAAAATTCGTAACGAATTCTGCAGGGACCTTTTCAAGAAGAATCTTAGCATATTTACCAGCTTTGAAACCCTCAACAGCAACTCTTTGCCGTTCGTCTAGAGCTTCAAACTCAGCATTGTTGATGTCAAGTTGCTTTTGAATAAGTGCCTTTTGCGCATCATACCAATCGTCTTCACCAAACTCCTCATCGTCTCCGCCTTCGCGCCTGGCTTGAGCTTTGTCATTTTTAAACCCTTCACGATCTTCCTCCTCAAATCGTAGCTTTAGCTCTTCTTTCCTTCGAGCGTTTCTTTCACGCTCTGCTTCTAGGCTTTCTGCCGTCTCAGGCTCGGGCCCAGCCTTGTGCTGTTCACCAGTCTCAAGGTCTTCAAACTCGCCGTCTCCTTCGTCGTCCTCACCTTCATCCTCATCGTTGAACCCATCGAATCCATCTTCATCATCGTCATCTCCGCCGAGCGTTGCTGTTGTAAAGCGTTGGCGAAGCTGCTCAACGTTGTCGTCGAGCGTCCATTTGGCGGCTAACTGATCGTAATCGTACAAGGGTATTGAGCGGTCTTCTGAGCTTGCGTCTTCGGCATGTTTTGCCTTTTTGAAGAAGTCTTCGTCCTCGGAGTCTTCGATGTTTTCTTCCTCTTCTTCTGCTTCGACTTCTCCTTTCCATCTCTGTAGCACCTCCTCGGCTGACAAAGCCTCATCATACATCAGGCGTGCGAGATCTGCTGTTCGGTAGGATGGACGGCCACCATGGCGAAGTAGTGCTTTTCCAGCTAAGTTATCCTTCCACCTGAGTGCGGACTCTTCTGCGTCATCGTATTCGTCCTCATCTCCGTCTTCTTCATCTTCATCATCATCGTCATCTGGCTCATCGCCTGATATAGAGCCCAGATCTGAGTCGCTATCGGCAAATGCGATGTCTTCTTCCTCGCCGTCCTTATCTGACTGCTTAAACATTTTGCCTAATTTTTGCTCATTAAACTCGGCCTCTTCATCCGAATTGAACTCCTCCTCTCCACTAACGAAGCCTTCGTCTTCAGGCGTCTCCTCTTCATCCTCGTCTCTTGCAGCAAATCTGGCATTCCGTTGGCTTTTCCTTCCCGTGTCTTCTTCCTCGGGGATGCTGGTTATCTTTTCGCCGCCTCGGAAAAGCTGCAAGCCGTCTTCTGTCTGACCTAGAAGCCGCCTTTCTCCCTGGAGTCCAATAATAAGTTCTTCGCCCTCGCCGCGCTCTACATCTTCGGCGTCCTTATCGAAATTAAAACCCTTTTCCCTAGTAATCCAGATGGCATCGCCATCTATCTTCAGACCACTTCGATCTGACATAGGAGCATGAAGCTTCTTTTCCTTTTCATCCAGTCGCCTCCTGCCAGTTTTACCAGTCGCTTTCGCAATGGCCTGTTCCATAGCTGGTGTTGGACATGGATCAGGTAGAGCTTCTATATTTGACACAGAAAAATCTCCCAGGCCGGGAATATGAACTTTTTGATTATGGCTCGAGAAGTTAGTTCCTCGAAGATATCCTGATAGCACTATAGATCGATCGCAATGTTCGTCCTCTTCAATCTGAGTGGGATGTGTGATATCTCGAAAGCTGTCGACGATAACATAGGGATGTGAGTTCCTCCAAATTAAGGGTCGAGGATTCTTCATGACGGAAAGAAAGCGAGATAGATTGTGAATTTCGCGGTCGGGATATCTGCCGTTAATAACACCAGATAGATAGAATAGATGTGCACCTTGATATAATTCACTCCACAATCTGTGTTTTAACCTCTTCTTCGCATCCTTTAAGGCTTGTGGTTTTTTGAACAGGTCCAAATGGGTTAGGATACCGAACACATTTCCGGGCATACCCGTTGCAGCTAGGATATTTAAGAATTCCATGGTCTCCATTTCGAAACCAAAGTTTCCGTCAATCATTAGTAGGACGATGTCGGCGACTTTAGCTAAATCGACCATGGCTTCGAGTTCATTGGGACATTCGATGAAGGTCAACCGTTGTTTCTTTGATGTGACTACGGTGATAGGCCCCTGGGGCTCTGAGATTGTCTCCTTCGCATATCTGCGAATCAGCGACTTTAACAACGTCGTCTTCCCAACACCAGGTGGTCCAACAATTGTTACGAGTCTTGGTGGCGGCTCATCGGGTAACCTATCGACGAGAGGAACGTGAAGTCGCTTTTCTTTGATCTAATACAGTCACATATTAGTTATGAAGTTTCATAAATCCTAGTCGCGTGGATTGCGCATACATCGTGAGACCGAGCAGCAGCTCGTTGTAGTTTACCGGGTCTCGAGAAGGCGAAGGCCTTGGGATTGTGATCTGTTCCTGTTAGTGAGTTTCAATTACAATGATAATTGGTGTGATACTAACCTCCTGTTGGCTTCTTCTTCTCTTTCGATTTGCGATGGGGTTTGTGCGCCTGTTGTTCCATGACTGCGACTTTGCGACGTTGATCGCAACAACTCGGCTCACGTAAAGATTCAGTTAGCGATTCACGTCCTTCGCATTGAAGAAAAAATGTTTAGATGGTTCAGGGAAATTCTTATCGATAGCGATAAGAAACGATCTAATGGGTCTAAAAGCAAGTCTAGATTTTATCAGGTAAGCCGCTGATATAAAGCGGGGCGAAGTTAGCTTACCCTCGGGTCCCTGAATTCTAACTTTCGGGTACCTAGGTTACCAGCGGCTTTAGCAGTCCTATCAGCAATACGGGATGATGCAGCTTTCTAAAACCATTGATACAGACATCAAGGTATCACATGAGCAAATGGATAGTGAGAGTAACACCAGAATCATTTATCTTGCTTTTTGACACGATGCAGAAGCACTCGTGCATTAACATAGATCTATGCAGGATTTCGCACTTTAAGTAGTTAACCAAGGTAGATAACTTATAAAAAGCTAATTAGTTAGTTAGAATTAGTTAAGCTATATATATATGCCACAAGAAATATATGTAGTTCTAATTCAACTACTACCTAGTCGTTCGTTCAATGTATTAATAGCCTTTTACGGTTATATGGGATGAGTCGAATCCCAACTTGAAGCCAAGAAAGTTTAAGTGCTTGGCTACGTACACCTAACATATCAGAAGCCACATGTGATTCAAAAGGGCGCTAAGCAAGTACGTAGTCGAATGAATAGACGAACGGAAAGTTTGCTATAAAGGTTAGGCCGCGATGACGTATTCACCCTCCTACTTGTCGAAAGCCTCCTACGCGTATTCTAGTCCTATGCCACCTTCCTTACGGCAGTATTAAACACCCTACGTATGATACGTATTTTTAGCTGTTAGGGACTTTTAGGTACCCATCCTGCCATCTTCGATATCCTATTAAATTCCCGTCCATGCGCTTCTTTACTTCTTCTATCCGCCTTGCCCAACTCTCTGTCTTGCAACATCAACACCAACACCAACGCTTGCCTTTCTCTTCGTTCTATTACTACCTTCCAAGAAACAAACATTATACGCTACCAACTACACGTTTATTCAGTGCAACTACTTCTCTAAAGATGCCTACCTACATTGTAATTATAAACTTTACAAGTCCAAAAGGAAATTATTGCTTACTGTTTAAATAGGTTACCCTTAAGGACACCGCTTCCCCCGAGGAAGTGGCCGCTGCAAAGAAGCATGCTCAGGACCAGGGCGGCAAGATCGGCCACGAATACAGCCTTATCAAAGCTTTCTCGTAAGTGATTCTCTAGCATTGATATATATATATATATATATATATATTTATCTTGCATTTTTTCTAATGTTTTGTTTCATGTAGTGTCACATTCCCTAACGATGCCCTGACCACGCTGGAGTCCCACGAGCATGTTAAGGCTGTTGAGTTGGACCAGGAGGTGAGGACGCAATAGTTGTCGTGATGAGGGGCAATTGGGGCGTTTGAGCCATCGCACGAGCGAGCGAGCATCTGATGCGGGGCTGTCGAACTATGCTGCTATGGTACTAGGTTATACTAGAAAGCTTGACTTGACTTGGCTTATGCAAGATTCCAGAAGAATAGATATGTACCTACCTAACTTACAGCTTGCCTACCGTACTTAGGTATCTAATAACTATGCCAATCATTCTTAACAATGTCATATGAATATGTCAGATCTATAATTATTTTGATTAGATTGTATTTTATCTTTATCATTTATATTTTGTGCAATCTGCATGCAACTCGGGGCATTGTATCTGGAGCAATTGGAAGACATTAGGTACCTCCATCTAGAAGATCAACCAGAGATACCCCCCGCCTCCCCTAAATGCCGGCAAAGAGCCCCTAAATGGTTAAAGAAAGATCGGCACCGGCTGCAGACCGCAGTAGATAAGAACCCCTTATCAGTTTCATTCTCAGCACTGACGTCGATGTTTCCGGGGGTTGGCTCGTGACTCCGACATGTCAAAAAATTCAACTTTATTATTTCGTCTTCAACCCTGGTTATGACTCCAACTCCAACATACCATTCTTCTTCTTCTTCCTCTTCACTCCTGCTTACCGCTCGACACCACACAATGCCGCCATGAGGAGCATATTTAGGCCGTTGCGGTGTTTTTACACACCCAAGGCCTCGATTGCGACTCCCAGACGCAACGTCCTTGGTTCGTGTTTTTATTCGTCACATGCTACTAGTACCTCGTCACCCTCACCGTCGCCGTCGCCGTCGCCGTCGAACGATGAGAAGTGGTCCCACCCACCAAGCACAGCAACAGTGACGGACGACGAAATTGCAGACCTCACTAATAAGAAGCAACACCCATTGAGTCTTGCTGATTTGGTTAAGTATGCAATTGTCTTTCTCTAAGTCTATTCAACACATTGTATTACCTTCACCGCTTCTAGTTTATAGGACAAACTATGCTTTCCTAGTTAGGAATATGTAACTAATAGAGAACAATTCAACAGGCACGGCCGACCACCTCTTTCAGCAGAGGCTCTTTTCTCGTCAGCTAATTTCACCCTCTCCCTACTGCCTATACGATTGGCCCATCGCATCCAGGCACTGCGGAATCTACCCTTCATAGTGGTCTCGAATCCCAACATTAGCAAGATATATCATAATTACTTGCACTCATTATCGACTCTCCTACCTTGGAAGCACCGCACCATCAATAACCTAGATGCCGAAATCCTTTTTACTTCGGTCCTTGCCGAGTTGGTTCACACGCACCAAGATACTATTCCTATCCTAGCTAAGGGCTTCCTCGAGTGTCGGCGGTACATCTCTCCTCAGGAAGTTACTCGTTTTCTGGATACTCACTTGCGCACCCGCATCGGCACCCGCCTTATTGCCGAGCAACACATTGCCCTGCACTACAGCAGTCTTCCACACTTTGACCCTTCTGCCTCGCCGACCCCCTGCCCGGAGCACCCCTCCTATATCGGTGTTATTGACACCGCCCTCTCGCCGTCCGCTGTCATCGACTCGTGCGCTGGCTTCGTGGCCGACATTTGCGAGCTAAAGTATGGCGTGCGACCGCACTGGGTCATCGACGGCGAACCCGAGACCACATTCGCCTTCGTGCCTATGCATCTCGAGTACATCGTGACCGAGCTGCTCAAGAATGCGTTCCGCGCTACCGTAGAGAGCGGTCACAACCGCGAACCCGTCGTCATAACTATCGCCCCTGAACCTCCTGATGCCGGTCCGCCTCGCGTGACCCTTGAGCCCCCGGCCGGCGACAAGGGCGCTTTCAAGAGCGACGCTATCAAACCCCTCGACGACAACGCGCCCGGTGTAACCATTCGCATCCGCGACCGCGGCGGTGGCATCGCCCCGGACGTCTTGCCGAATATCTGGAGTTATAGTTTCACTACTTTTATGGAGGAAGACGATATCCCCGGCAGTGGGAATAACGGGAACGGCGGTGCTGGTAACGATGCGTTGAGCGTAATATCCGCGTCCGGGAGCGGCGGGAGCTCCATCGCCGGCCTAGGCTACGGACTACCGCTCAGCCGCGCTTACGCGGAGTACTTTGGCGGCGGGATAGCTGTGCAGAGTCTGTATGGCTGGGGCACTGATGTCTACTTGCGGCTGAAAGGTGTCGGCAAGATTGATACTATAAGTCCATAACAAGGCAACCAACGTAAAGTTTTATTGTTATGATGGGTTAGGGGCGAATCTGATTCTGGTATAGAAATTTGCCCTTAGCCAATAGTGATTATGATATTATGATGTTTTATCTTATCTGTGCCTACCTAAGGAGCGTTAGGTGTACGTACATGCATGGAGGAATAGACTGATGGGCGTATATAGGTGGTTAATGATTATCATTATCTAAGGAACTTTGCGTAAGAATATGATCGTTATCCTCGTGTCGCCACCCGCAATTTCCACGTGTGCGAGCTTTATTGCCCTGTCTTCTGGTAATGCCTCTCGTTACATATATGTAGGTACTACCTGAGACTGGAACTACTGAGTACTCGAACTAAGGTGGTTTTCCTATCACGGTTATATGGTTCGTGTAGTTGGGGCGTAAAGTATAAGGATTGGATAGGCGGTCAGGTTGCCTACATGGGTATAATCGGAAAGTCAACTGCGTAGGATATATATATATACATCGTGTTCACCATCACATAGAACGAAGATCTTTCTTTGTATTAAACTTGATTATTACCTAGTAGCAAAGCCCGATATGCAAATGAGAGCCGCACGGATGTATGTAACGATGTATAACGACGATATGATATGCAGCAACGTAGTACACCCACAAACCACCCTGTTTATCCCGAACCAGCAAAACGCAGCAAATAGGGGGGAAAGCAAGCACGACAGTATAACCTGGAATCTAACCCCACTACCACCGCTAACCGACATTACAAATCCTATCATTTTCTTCTGCGTGGATAAATAGTATGTGGCTTCATCTGCTTTTTTTAAAAAAACGCCAACAACAATATTCTTTTTAGGATGATCCGGTTCCGTACCTCCCAAAACCACCAGTATCACATCAAATACGATCAACCTGAGTTGGTTGCTATATGTACATCCAGACTAATTCGCCCTGTATCTGATCCGATCGACGATAGATTAGAAAAGATATAACGCGGCTACATGTTAGCCAATTCGTTATCAATCTGGCGATCAAGGAATGTCTTCCGCTCGCCTATTAACTCCGTCTGTAGTCGCTGTTCAACGAGAGCCCTGACCTGTTTCTTAGTTACCGTGTCCAGGTCGACTTCTCGGAGGACTGCTTGGATGGCCTCTATGATCATGCCATCGTCAGGGCCTAGGTGACCTCGCTGGAAGTCAAATGACGCAGTTGACTGATGACCCTGTCCTAATGGTGGACGAGCACCACCAGCATAACCCAGTGTAGCGTTGGACATGCGGTGCATCTCATGCTGTGGGGAATTGTTCGATACAGCACGCAGATTGCTCATGCTAGGCCTTTGTGTGGGGAAGTCTTGGAAAGGTGACTGCATACGTTGCATATCGCCAAATGATGCAGTAGACTGCCGGTACATGGGGTTATCAGTGTAGGGGCCAGGGCGAGCCATATTCTGGAAGGGGGCTGGAGATTGAGGAGGCATGAATCCACCACGGCCTTGGAGACCGGTAAGGACTGAGGGCTGTCGAACCGAAGAATAGACTGACTTCATATCGTCTAATTCGTACGTGTCGTCGTAATACTCATGCAACTTTTCATTTTGTGTGCCACGGCGACCAGGAAGATTATTTAACGCGGCATAATCATCCCAGCGCTGCAAGGGAATGGAACGCGGGTCGAAACCCTCGTCATCAACTGCCACCACCTGCTTATTTCCTTTTTCACCAATGACAATACGCGTGTTACCCCAGCTGAAGTTATCTTGGTTCCAGAAAGAGTAGATAGGTAAGATGAAAGAGTAGATCGGGAATGCAAGAAGATAGATGATCATCCAACCAACGTGTTGCCATTGTCGCTTAAGAATGAAAATTAGGGCTTGAAGACCGTATATACCAGCTATCATAGCGATAGAAACGATCGGGAACGGGCCGGTATGGGAGATGATGAGGTAGAGGAGGTAACCAATATAAACGCAAGTGGCCGGTAGAATGAGCGTACCGGTGAGATCAATGAAGACAACGAAGCGCATAGAGAAACAGCAGAAGCCGCACATGTCCCGAAGCATCATCAACTCAACGAGATTGTGGATAGTAGAGTTAATCCACCTTCGTCGTTGCGAGAGCAAGACACTAAATTTCTCAGGAGCTGCGGTCTGACAATATGCATCCGGGATAAATTTGAAGGACATTCGAGGGAAGTGCTTCGTCATCAGCGTAGTGAGATATCGATCTTCTCCAAGAGACAGCAGGTTCTTCTTGTGTAGAGTATCAACGGTGCAGATACTATAGTCCTTAATAACACCGTCAGAAATAATCAAAGGTCTACCCCTGTCAGCAGTGCGCAGGCGGTACATCGTGAAACTACATATAAAGTTAGTATATTATAAAACTGGATAAGGCGATATGAAGACGCTTACCATCCGGGCAAACAAGTAACACTACCAAAAAGAGATTCGAAAGCCTTTGACAAGTGGTGGGAGATGTAGTATTCATAGACTTGAATCATACTCCACCAGGAACGTTCCTCGTTTTGCAGACCAGTCTCACCGCAAATACCAGCGATCTTTGAATTGTTGGCACATGCTGCAACAAGACGGTTAAGGGAATCCTCTCGTACGCAAGTATCAGCGTCGACCATCAAGAGATACTCATATAGTTCAGGATCCACTCCGATGATGTTGTTGATTTGATGAAACATTTCTAATTCCAGAGGGTTCATGGGAGCACGGTGGTGGACCCGGTTCAAGAAGCTCATTAGCATGATCTGGGAGTCACGCTTGCCACGGTTGCCAGGTTTCGCCTTGGACTGCTCAGATTCTTTGCCCACTTTGACAACAACGAGATACGGGACCACATTGCCTTCATATTCATAGAGACCAGAATAGACCTTGCCGTAATTGAGTTGCTCACTACCAGTACCAACAGACTTGAAGGGGAGGGCTGGAGGGTCGACCTTGGGGTCAACTCCTAGGATATCGAGAACAATCTTGGGCGTGGGTCGATCGTTGCCTTCACCGACAATGACACCATCGCAGATAACGCATATTAGCTTCCTCTTGTTATCGTACTGTAACGCGGTGAGGGAATCGAGTGCCCTTCTTAGGGAATCTTCTCCCTCTGTATAAGCTGGAACTTGGCAAATGACGAACTTGTCCTGCGGGGCGGGACGTCGCTTGGATCCAAATTGCAAGGCTGCAAAGAACTTAACCGCAGTAACTATACAGATTATAATAGCGAAGGCTAGAAGGATATAGTTGTTGGCTTGACATTGAGCTGAATTACGGAAATCAGGTATGCCGACGTAGAAGGTTTCTTTGATACAGTTGAGACTGTTCATTTTCGAGGCAAGAGCTGTCTTGTTCCCTTTGGCTTTTTCAATTTGGTTGGTCCATAGGCTTGTAACATCCTGTCCTGGGTTATCCTTGATCGTGTCGATCATATCTGCGTCCAGGAAGTTGTATTGAGCGAGGTTCTTATAGTAATCGATGGTTGTGAAATAGTTAGTCAAGTCGTAGATTCCACCTTCGTAGAGGATCCACATATGGTTATTATTCTTGCCATCGTCATGAACCATGTCGAGATCCCAGACTAGGTCACCATGGTAATACTCCTTGATCTTGGGCTGGAAAGTATCACGGTACCAAGTAGGGGATCTTAGCTTAGTAGTCTGATCAGCCTGGTAATATCCGGATGTATGCACGCCTTGGGGTATGGTGGGCGTGTTGTTCCTTTGCAACTGTATAGTCTCAGAAATACCGAGGCCAGGGCATGTGAGCTGGAGCGGAGCAACAAAGTAGTCATCCAAGTTCATTCCCGCAAATTGCAACATGAGATCATTGGTGGTTTCGATATTTGTGTCACTATGCTGTCGTCGCCAAAAATCGGTAATATCGTAGACTCTACCATGGATACTGACCCAGAAGTCATCTTCGCCTTGGTGATTATCAACTTCGGTCTGGAGCCAAGCCTTGTCAAAATTAGGACAGATGATGCGGCCCAACAAGATAATCCAGAAAATGATAAAAACGTTGATCAGGAAGATGATAAAGCACAAGACGAATTTCTCACGCCAGGCCATCCGAACATCTGGGCGCTTCATCCGACCGATATAACGAAGGACAAAAGAAGGAATCCAGAAAGTCAAAGTCCAGACAAACCCAACCCAAATTCGTCGAGTTAGGGTCGTATCTACAGTTTCAACATGTTTCCCTTGAGCGTCACTGGGGTCGAGGTTGTTGATGAAGTCACCATCGGAGGTGTAGAATACTTGATCGCGATGATTATCACCCTTTGACCCCAAGCCGTAATCACCATTGTTGCGCTTAGCAGAGGGTGCAATCGAAGCAGCCCTCATTTGACTTTGCGCAAGTGTAAGTCGGCTCTGGTTACGCTGATGGTTAACGAGCTGATCCTGGCTGCCGTTGGAGTAGTGATCAGGAATATTTGGCGGGAAGAATCCACTGCCATTATTAGAATAGCCTGTCTCAAGACCAGGCGTGTTGAACACATTGCCCATACCACCAGGCATCGAATCCTGTGGTGGCCTCAGGTCAAGCATGCTCTCAGCTTCCCACCACGCAGTTTCTCTCATCCATACGCGTTCTTTGCCAATAACCACTTCGCCGTTGCTCCAACCTCTCTCAAGGATCCAGGTCTCGATACCCTCCCGGCCTTCTCCGCAACCGAGGGGAGCGAAACGTTGAGAAAATTCATCTAGATCGAAGTCCGCCGTGAAATCGAGGTTCTTGTTGCGACGATTGGCCCACTCAGGCAATCTCCAAGCACGTAGCTGGCGGGACACTGTGCCAGCAGACCAAGCAGATGTGATAGAAGGAAGAGCAGCTAGGCTGGCTGGAGTTTCGTCGGTAGGGTGAAGGGATAAATGATACCAGACGCGGCTCGCGCTAAGGACAGCAGGAAGGTCTAGTCGTGCATTTCGACCCAGGTTAATGCCTTGTCCCGGAACAGGGAAAAGTAACTTCTTCAGGAAACCATCGTCATCACTGGCGAAGCCAGCCTTTTCCAGAATTTCTTCTCTTTTCTCTAGCTCGTGCTGCCTCGCCTTAGCAACAGGACCGGTCGTGATACCCAGGTCAGGTGCAACGTCGGCAACACTGTTCTGCATTTCTCGGATTACCGAGCTACTGGCTGGGACAACGTCGAGTCCGTCTTCTTTCATCTCGGCGTTGATTCCTGTGGTGTCGTCAAAAACGCTACGCATCGCAATGGCCTTGCCCAGATTGGGATCCGGAATTTCTACGACCGTTATGCAGACAGTATCTCCATTATCTTCTGCTGACGTCGGTGTTTTGTGCCCATCTAAAGACTCCTGGCCATCCCGAATGCGAGACATCTGGAGTGCAATGACCTCATTTGCCTTGGTTATGACCCAATCGACGAGAGCTTCGTACAATCCTCCAACTAATACCCGTCTATCGTCTGTTGTGCATTGTCGTGCCAACACTTCTGGGTCAAGACCCAGTAGTCCACCAACGTCTTCACAAACATCTTCGAGTACCTCGTCATCAACATTGTAATCAAGGGTATTTCCGAGCTTCAAAAGTCCAGCTAGGGTTGAGATGAAGTTTCGGTGTGCTGATCCCTTGATACCAATTTCTTTAAGGGCAGTACGGAAGTCGTCTGCGGCAGCACCATCATCGGCGGTCGGAAGGTAAGACGGGGGGTTATAGGTACCGGACTTGGCTAAAAGTGAATAAGTAGAGGCTGACTTGAGACCCAGGAACTCTCGTTCAGCCGGGGTCGACGCCGAGGTTAAAAGGTAGTAAAAGACGTCAAATGCACGATAGCCAGCTTCAGCAGGTATATCAAGTAAACCCTTCACCGTATCAATGCCACCTTGCGATAGCGCCAAGCTAGCTGCAGTTAAGTTTCCAGCTAGATTTAGCGTCAAGGTTACTGCAAGGGCAGATTGCCGCGGCGTCGACGGGTTATAGGGAGTTACACAGCGTATAAAGGGTTTGATTACTTCCAGAGCAGTTAATAGAGAGGAGGGGATAGAAAGAGGTAAGGACGTGAGGAACGGGTTCAGTAGTGAGGGGGTTGACTGATGTAGAGACCTAAATGCCCAGAGTAAGCAACAACATCATGTAAAATGAAGATATATAAGCCAACATTACTTACCCTAAAACAATGCAGCCGTCTTCTGCACGTCGCCTAGCATGTTCCCAGGCTCTAGCTGCCAAGTCGCGGTCTACAGTCCCTCCAGTTTTGCCGTCTAATCCTGCTTGAGTAGCAGTAAGCCATGTATTAACGACGAGACTTGTTCCGGCATCGAGCCTATAGGGTTGCGACGACATATAAATATTATGAATGCCGTTCAAAAGAGTGGTCGTCGAGACCTGGGCGGACTGCTGGCCAGCGCCTCGCGGTCCTCCCATGGCGTCGGAAGCAACCGAGTACATGGACATTCGTGCTTGATGATTAGCCATGTTGGACTCGATTAAATCGTGTTGTCCAGACGGACAACAACGACAGGCCTACACTCCGGAATAAACTGTCAGAGGTCAGAGGTCAAAGGATATCGATATAGACGACAGATTCGAAGCAAAAGCAGGTTCTTCTACTCTTGAATGAGACGTATAGAGTACTGGAGACTCGGTGTATTACTGATGGGTTCGACGGGGAGAGAGCGAATGTATGTCGAATAGGTCCGTGATAGTATTAAGGTATCGGAGGGGACCAAAGGGAAGGGGTTCTCTTTGGAAGAGACTGAATAGCGAATGGCATAGATTGATTATACCTCTCCTATTTTTCCCAACGTTATAAGACAATTACAAGCAATAGTAATTATTAGAAGCGATAGGCTATCGTATCACCAAAGCGAGTGAGGTGACAAGATTTGAAAAAACAAGAGAAGCGACGATAAAGCTGAGGCTTGCAACGACAAGACCAGTGAAACAAGTAGATACCGTGGGATAATTCTCCCCCTACAGTTCGAAAGCCAGGAAAAATAATGGGCAGTAATGGGCAGATCGGGGCAGCCGTAGAAGAGTAGGTACTTAATACAGTGCGAACTAATGTCTTGGCAGGAGATCAAAAACGATCTAGCGTGTATCTAATTTTTGCATCCCCTGGGGAGGCTCTTTGGAAGCCGCAGCTTGGTCTAGATATACGAAGTACCTAACAGGCTAACTTACCTAGGATACACTAACGACTAACGCTAACAGATGACCGTTGAATACCCAAGTAGGTATGGTAAGGAAGCTGCGAAAGGTGATAGATCCCATTTTCCATCGAGGCGCGCTGATCCTTCTTCTCTCTTTTTGCCGTTCCCTAACAGCTGGGAAACCCCCTGTCTTTTCTGTCTTTCTTCCACAGGCCGGCACAAGGGGGCTCTCCGCTGAAATTCCCTATTCCATCCATTTCCACAAGGATTTCATCAGGGAATTCACAGGCGATCATCACTGATTGATCGCTGCTGATCGATTGCGGACGTGCTGGGATTTGCCGTGAGCTCGGTGCACTCAGAACGCCTACTCAAGGTATCTATACCAGTTTTTCCAGTGCACACATAACATACAAGATTTGAGAAGAAATTGGCGTGGCAGTAGCGAGCAAATCGCATTGCAGATAATTCGTTGGTTGTTTATGGCATGATACATTGGCATGGGATGATTCTGGTTTTACGCGACTAGCCCTGTGAGCCTGCGGGTGTTTGGACCGCTGGTGAGGAGGGCGGGGGGCCGAAATACGAAGCGGCCAAATGGGGACGACAGGACTCGGCAGGTCGATAGCCTTCTCGAACCCGTTTGCACCACTTTTATTGGATGGCCTTTGTCTCATTCCTCAATCGCCACAGCCACAAGCATAATGCACCCACCACATTAATACGAGAACAACCTTCTGTCATCATTTTTTCCATCTTTAAACAAGTTCAAGTTATGCTGAACAAGTAGTAGAGGTTTCATTGTTCGTGTTGAACGCTCGGTTAAGGCCTTAAGAATAGACACGATTAGTTAACGAGCACGGGATGGTTGAGCGAGCGAGCGAGCAAGCGAGAGTTGGCGGATGTTGATCCAGTCTTCGGCTCGCGAATAACCTTAAATATTATACCCGACCAGCAGAAGCTTGATAATAGCGGGAGTTGTCTTCTTCTAGTAGGTTATCTAACTCTATTCTGATAACTTGCATTGCCTGCCGCACGTCAGTCGCCGACAAGCTTAATAAGGAGCAAGTCATCCCCTAGATTTGCATTAGTTACTCCTTATACTGGGGTATCTAATTATCTATGTACCTATTTCGTAGTCTATGCCACAATACAGTTTTTACTGCACATTTCGGTCTGATCTACTACCCCTCTTACGTCGTCGGGGATAGCAAAATGCAATAGCCAACTTCTATTCAAAATTACCCCAGCTACTGGACAACCTATCAGCCTATCTACAATTTACTCTCTCGTCAGCGGCTGGTCATGATTTATTTTTACAGATCGAATTCGAAAGTTACCTGATATCAATGTCCGAATCAGTTCTGACCCGAAAACATTGTTCACACGTCTGTCTCTCTTCGTTTGAAGGATGAGTTACGGCAGATGACATCAACTTGTCACTATTGACCATTCGTTTAGAGATCGCTGACAAACATCTCCTAAATCAATCGTGTACAAAATAATACATGAACCCCGAAGCGCATATGAGCGTGTCACCATGCAGGGCGTTCTTGGTTAACATAGTTGTCTGGTCAGTCCGATTGATGACAACCTGTCGAACCTATCACACGCCATATTTCACATAAACAGTGGCGTCAATTTTAACTTGGATCGGCTGGTCTGAATGTGGATAATAGGAAGTAAGTTTGTAAGTTTGTTGATTATATCTAAGACACGCAGTAAGAATCACTACCATGCAACCAATTAAGATGTGAAGCATATTATCAGGAATGAGAAGTAAACAGAAACGATTCTTATTCTGTACACTACATACATCTCATCATCCCCTGTCAGCTTTTATTCTCGTTTGTTTTAGCGTAGAGTATTTCCAACGCCGGAATTATGGACGAATTCCGGTCTGATAGAATGCCATACCGCGGTAGACTAACATCGCTAGTTTCTCAGCCCTGGAGCAATGCTGTCATTTGTTCCGGGATACAAGTAAAATTGTGCATAAGTAAGTGACCATCAACACCTAAGTATTGACATTGGAAATCATTCAGATTTTTTTAGTACCCCTGCCTCCGCTGGCCCCGTACAAGCGCTATGTATGGATCAGATTCTCGATCTGGCAGTGTTAGGTTAGGGAACGTCCTCCTTGAGTGTTTCCACGCAGTCTTGATTGAAGTTTATACCACTTATTGACAGGGAAAGCAAAGATCAAAAAGATGTCCATGAATATAGGATAGAGGGTAATTCTTGTGCGAGACCAGCAGAGACCCTAGGTAGATAGGCAAATAAAATCCATCCCCGTCGGGCGCTCGACCTGCAGGTATCCAAGAAAATTCCGGGCGGTTCGATCGATGTTCGTGAGACCGACTAACGGGCTAACGTGCTAACGTGCGAACACGAGGCGTTGGGATGGATTACTGTGCATTGTACGGAGTACACATCATGGATCTGCCCTCCACTTGCACTCACGGGATTCACTGGTACTTGTGTTTAATACATGTAGTGTACGTAATGTATATAATGCAGTTTCGCCTAAGAAGAAACTACATACAAAATAAAGTACACACAAAATATTTGGTAGCGTGTCAGCGGGTCACAGCGCACCTCCCTAAGACTTCGTATGGTCTTGCACCCGCGCCTCGGCAATCCCTGTAAGCTAGCCCAAACCCGGGTACTTATGCAAACTAATGGCAAGCGAAAGCGTGCACTGTACGGTAGGTACCTGAGTTAGTTGTACAAAAATAAACTGCCCAAGGGCAGAGCCGGTCCTGAAGGTCCTGAACCCAAGTCCCCTTTCATCTGAACCATCCACCCAAGAAGCAACATCGGAGAGAGCCTCAGTTTTTGGCTTTCCCTTGTTCCTGTCTGTTTTCCTTCGCTTTTTATTTTATCACTGCACTCGTTTCTGTATGCTGCTATACACTCGCTACGCGTAACTTGGAATTCCTGCCGGAGATAATTCCTGGCCTATTGGCTTATCGAAAACCGGCAGAAACAAGGGAATACTTTTTTTTTTTTCCCCTTCGCACTCGTAAACCTTGGATAACCAATTCCCAATTTCGAACGGCATATCTCACATAGATATCCTTGGTGCGTCAAAGTGACGCCGACCAACTCCTTTTGAGTAGCCATCTCGTTGATAGGCGCCATCTTTTGGCCCTTCATCCATCATGGCTCTCAATCTCCCATCTATGGGTGGGAGCGGAGGTGCTCATACTCAACCTTCACTGCCCTCCTTGCCTGCCCATCTCCAGTCCGACACTCACTTGACAGCACATCTTGCCAGTCGTTTTCACGTATCCATTCCGACGGCTCGTTTATCCTCGCATGCCCTCATTTCCCTAAACACTTATACCACGTCGACGAAGGGTCTCGATGGAGGTAAAGAAGGAAGCGCCATGGCTGGCGCTGAGGATATGGCGGACAGGGCCTTCCTTAGATTGGGACATCGCACCGAAAACCAAGCAGTTTTGTTCCTGTATGTCAACCCCAATGATAATCCCAAGGTGTTCAGTGAGGGGTAGCTAACAGTAAATGTGTAGAGGCGAATCCGGCTCTGGAAAAACTACTATTCGATCACATCTCTTGACCTCGCTCTTGAACAAGTCTTCCACGCCCCTATCCGGCAAAATCTCTCTGGCCGCCTATGTCTTTGATACCCTCACAACCACAAAAACAGCAACAACCCCGACAGCGTCTAAGGCCGGTCTTTTCTACGAACTTCAATATGATACTGCCTCAAACACCAACCCCCTTTTAATCGGTGGCAAGTTGCTAGATCATCGTCTTGAGAGGAGTAGGATTACCGATGTGCCTACTGGAGAGCGAAATTTCCACGTGTTGTACTATCTTCTTGCCGGAACGAGCGAAGCCGAAAAGACCCATCTTGGTATTGACACCCCCAGGGATGCGGCCGGACATAGACGCTGGAAGTATCTTGGCCATCCCACACAGCTCAAGGTGGGAATTAACGACGCCGAAGGATTCCAACTTTTCAAGACAGCTTTACGAAAATTGGAATTTCCCAGGAGTGAAATTGCCGAGATCTGCCAAATCTTGGCTTGTATCCTACATATCGGCCAGCTAGAGTTTGAGACAACTGCGAATACCACAGCTACCGGAGATGATAGTGGTGGTTTCTCTCACGAGGGTGGTCAGAATGTTACCGCTGCACGAAATAAGGATGTGCTAGGTATTATTGCGGCCTTCCTAGGGGTTAGTTCGCAAGATCTCCAAAACACCATGGGATACAAGACCAAGATGATCCATCGCGAGCGTGTAACGGTTATGTTAGACCCTAAGGGTGCCCGTGCGAATGCCGACGAATTGGCTAGGACTCTCTATTCTCTCTTGGTTGCTTATGTTATTGAGAACATCAACCAGAAAATATGCGCTCCCGAAGAGTCGATAGCGAACACGATCAATATCATTGATTTCCCTGGTTTCTCCCAGCAGTCTTCGACGGGATCAGCCCTCGATCAGCTCCTAAACAACGCCGCTGTGGAGTCGCTTTACAATCTAACCCTTCAAAACTTTTTCGACCGCAAGGCAGACATGCTAGACACTGAAGAGGTCGTAGTCCCAGCCACAAGTTATTTTGATAATTCAGATGCTGTCAAGGGCCTTCTCAAACCTGGGAATGGTTTGCTCAGCATACTGGACGACCAAACTCGACGACATCGTACGGATATGCAACTTCTGGAAAGCTTGAGAAGGCGATTCGAGGGTAAGAATCCGGCGATTAGTGTAGGCTCCGCGACAGCAAGACTGCCCGGAAGCAACTTCCTATCAGAGAACACCGCAGCAACTTTCACAGTTAAACACTTTGCCGGTGAAGTTGATTACCCAATCAAAGGATTAGTCGAAGAGAACGGTGAAGTTATTTCCAGCGACGTAATGAACTTGATTAAGTCAAGTAAGAGCGAATTCGTTACCCGCCTTTTCGGCCAAGAGGCTCTCCAGACGGTTATGCATCCCCAAGAGAGGACAACTGTCATGCAGGCGTCTGTCAGCTCCAAGCCAATGCGTGCCCCGAGTGTTATGTCGAAGAAGACAACGCGAACTATGGGATCTCGGAGACCACGTCGACAGGAATCTCCCGAAGATTTCACCAGCGAAGTTGGGGATCATAAGGGAGATTCTAGAAAGCCTAGCATGCATCATTCCGAGCAAGGAGCATCTGGCCAATTCTTGTCTTCCCTCGAAAATGTAAAACAGGCGATCACAGCTCCAAACACCAATGCCTATTTTGTGTTCTGCCTGAAGCCCAACGACAGACGAATTGCGAACCAATTCGATAGCAAATGTGTTCGCATGCAAGTGCAGACGTTTGGTATCGCTGAAATCAGCCAGCGCCTAAGATCAGCGGACTTCAGCTTATTCTTGCCTTTCGGCGAGTTCCTAGGTCTTGCTGATGCAGAGACGATACTTGTTGGCAGCGAGCGCGAGAAAGTCGAAGCCGTCGTTCAGAGCAAGCAGTGGCCCAGTAATGAAGTACAGATCGGATCTACAGGTGTGTTCCTGAGCGAACGCTGCTGGATGGAGATTGCACAATTAGGCGATGGCTCTTCAGCCATGAACCGGTTCGCATCCGAGGCTGGGGATGGATCAAGTCCTGGTGAATTACCATTCGGTGCCTCTAAAGAAGGGTTGGTGGCAAACCAGCCATATACTGACAAACCTCGCGGTGGATATTTCGGAAGTGGAGATATAGATGGCCGTTCAGACGCTGGGGCATCTGCCTTGGGAGCTGGTGACATGTTCAAGAATTTGGACACCAGAGAACAAATGGCTGAGCGTGGAAATGAGAAATCGCTCGTGGAGGTTGAAGAATACAAGGACAGTCCCAGTCGAAAACGGTGGGTCTTCCTTGTGATGTTCTTAACCTGGTTTGTACCCGACTTCCTCATCCGCTGGGTTGGTCGGATGCCTCGTAAGGATGTCCGACAGGCCTGGCGTGAAAAGCTGGCTATCAATATGATGATCTGGTTCAGCTGTCTGGTCGCCGCTTTTTTCATCATGGCCTTCCCTACACTTGTTTGTCCGAAGCAATATGTCTTCAGCTCCGAAGAACTGTCTTCCTACAACGGCAAAGACGGCGCCGAGGCTTACGCAGCTATCCGTGGTCAAGTTTTCGATATCGGCAGTTATGCTCCGAGCCATTACCCACCATATCTTCCTTCCAAGTCCTTGACGCAGTATGCCGGGCTCGATATTACAGCTCTGTTCCCCGTCCAAGTATCAGCTCTTTGCCGAGGCAAAGACGGTACAGTCAATCCTGCTGTAACATTGGACTATAAGTCGACAAACATTACTGGTTCAGCGAATGTCATCAATAGCCAGGATTTGAATGCTCACTATCACGATTTCCGATCCTTCACCTCCTTACCCCAGCCCTTCTGGTTCTATGAAAGGATGCAAAAGATGAAGCCGTGGAAGAAGGGTACGATTGGTTACTCACCGGAATATGTTGCGACTCTCGGCGGGAAACAAAATTCGATTGCTATACTCAACGGCCGCGTGTACGACCTGACAAAGTATCTTGTGGGCGGTCGACATGTCGTGGTTAGAGAAGGCGAAGACCTTCCAACTGATCCTACGATTGTGGATTTCATGGATGATCAGGTTGTTGATCTTTTCCAGCAAATGAAGGGAACCGATGTGACCAAGCAATGGAACTCCCTTGACATTGATCCAGGTCTCCGCAGCCGCATGCAGCTATGTCTCGACAATCTCTTCTACGTCGGCGATGTTGATACACGAAATTCCACCAAGTGTCAATTCGCGAATTACCTTGTTCTCGCTGTCTCTATCCTACTCTGTACTATCATCGGTTTCAAGTTCCTTGCCGCCCTCCAGTTCGGAGGCAAAAACATCCCGGAGAATCTAGATAAGTTCATCATGTGTCAAATTCCTGCATACACGGAAGATGAAGAGTCTCTACGTCGTGCCATTGACTCTGCCGCCCGTATGCGATATGATGACAAGCGTAAACTGCTTGTCGTTATCTGCGACGGTATGATTATTGGTCAGGGTAATGATAGGCCAACTCCTCGCATCGTCCTCGATATTCTCGGCGTTTCTGAGACAGTTGATCCCGAACCCCTTAGCTTCGAATCTCTTGGTGAAGGTCTTAAGCAACATAACATGGGCAAAGTATACTCTGGTCTCTACGAGGTGCAAGGTCACATTGTTCCCTTCTTGGTTGTCGTCAAAGTCGGTAAGCCGTCGGAGGTTTCCCGCCCTGGAAATCGTGGTAAGCGAGATTCGCAAATGGTCATTATGCGTTTCCTGAACCGAGTCCACTATAACCTGCCCATGAGCCCTCTGGAGCTCGAGATGTATCATCAAATCCGGAACATCATCGGCGTCAATCCCACATTCTACGAATTCATGCTTCAGATCGATGCCGATACAGTAGTAGCTCCCGACTCGGCGACGCGCATGGTTTCTTCGTTCCTCGACGACACACGATTAATCGCTGTCTGTGGTGAAACAGCCCTGACCAACGCAAAGTCATCATTCATCACTATGATCCAGGTCTACGAATACTACATCTCGCACAATTTGATCAAGGCTTTTGAGAGTCTGTTCGGCAGTGTGACTTGTTTGCCCGGTTGTTTCTCTATGTACCGCATCCGAGCGGCCGAAACAGGCAAGCCACTTTTCGTCAGCCGTGAGGTCGTTGAAGATTACTCGACAATTCGTGTCGACACCCTCCACATGAAGAACTTGCTTCACTTAGGTGAAGATCGTTATCTGACTACCCTACTTCTCAAGTATCACTCGAAATATAAGACCAAGTACATCTTCAGCGCTCATGCGTGGACCATCGCACCGGACTCCTGGCAAGTTTTCTTGTCACAACGTCGTCGTTGGATTAACTCAACCGTGCATAACTTGGTGGAACTCATTCCCATGGCACAGCTTTGCGGTTTCTGCTGCTTCAGTATGCGATTCGTCGTGTTCGTCGATCTACTGTCAACAGTTGTTCAGCCTGTGGTTATAGCATATATCGTATACCTCATCGTTCTAGTAACTACCTCGAAGAGCGTTATTCCAATAACGGCCTTCGTCATGCTTGGTGCGATATACGGTCTCCAGGCAATTATCTTCATTCTGCGTCGCAAGTGGGAAATGATCGGATGGATGCTTATGTACATTGTAGCTGTCCCGGTCTTCTCATTCGGTCTGCCTTTATATGCCTTCTGGCATATGGATGACTTCAACTGGGGTAACACTCGTGTTGTCGCCGGAGAAAAGGGCAAGAAAATTGTTGTTACAGACGAGGGCAAGTTTGACCCTGCTTCGATCCCACGAAAGCGGTGGGAAGAGTACCAGGCTGAGCTGTGGGACGCTCAAACCAGCCGAGGAGATGACGCGCACTCCGAAATCAGTGGGTATAGTTACGCCACCAAGCAGGGATTGAACGTTGGTGCAGCCGAGTATTACACGCCGTCTCGACCTGGTTCCACCACTGGCATGGTCCCTCCATACGACTTGAAGAACCCTAACCATCTCAGTCGTATGTCGTTTGCTCCGACCGAAAACCGATTGAGCCAATTTGGCGGCTCGCAGTTCTTGGGCAATCAGATGCAAGATGTAGAGATGTCCAACCTTGCGGGCATGCCAAGTGACGATGCACTGCTCGCAGAAATACGCGATATCTTACGCACAGCAGATCTCATGACTGTAACTAAGAAGGGTATTAAGCAGGAGTTAGAGAGGCGGTTTGGTGTTCCTCTTGATTCCAAGCGATTATACATCAACAGTGGTATGTTTCCCTCTTTTGTATCCTATTTCGATAACATTAACGCTAACGAATCGCAGCAACCGAGGCCTTGTTGACTGGTCAGTTATAGAGACCAGTTAATCTGTAGTCCAACATATGGTTTCTACTATCATATTCTGCATATATTTGAATGGCCATGTTTCCACTATTTATATAATATTACTGCATTACATACTTGTTAAGGGGACTTACTCGCCAGAGGCCAGATACGGGTTGGACAGGGAATTCATTGGAGGTTGGGAGTCAACAAAAGCAGAATAACAAAATCACTCTTAGCCAAATGGCCAAGTTGAAGCGGTGTCCGATATTGATACGTACGCAATAATAATGGAATAATATTGTTTAACTACGAGTTTTATGTCGCTCTCATATATGCCCACCTACCTAAGGTAGCAAAAGAGATTGGAGTCTTTGGACTTCAACACCATAGTGAACTAAATATTTGCTTCGATATCAAAGTTTACCTATACGCTTCTCATACTAACATATCAAGAAATGACTTAAACACTACCACTCACTACTCCATACCTGATCAGCCCAAGTACGGCCCCTAGAAGTATAGCAACAGGCGGCGCGACGCCAAAATAACGACCGCCAACATAGGCAGATGCAGTTACAACCACCCACCAAGGATCGTCGCCAAGACTCTTTCCAGACTGGAAGCCTTCGTCAATATAGCCCACCTGCCAGATCCTATAGACTGCCGTATAGATCAACCCAACAGCGCCAGCGTTAACACCTCTCACTCCGGATTTTACCCAGCGCCTGCTACGCAATACTCTCCAGATTCCCATTGTACCGTGCACCAAAACGATCCCAGGGAAGAAAATACCACAGAAGGCGATACTTGCTCCGGCAACAGAAGAGTATCCCAGATTAATAGCCGTTAAACCACCCAAAAAGACGGCGAAGTTGAAATTGGGACCCGGAAAGGCCTGCGCAATAGCAAGGCCGATAAGGAAATCGCGAGGACTGACCCAACCCTCCGCCACAACGTACTCTCTTAGAAGCGGTATCACAACTGGTCCGCCGCCGAATATAATAGTGCCGGCGAGATAAAGATTTGCAAATAGTCTATATAGAACAGGCATATCCGGCAAGGTCCCTCGGAGTACCATGATGACGATGAATGTAACAAAGAAGACTGATACTATAGCAGCCCCAGATTTCCACGAGAAATCAAGAAAATAGCCTGGTGGGATAATGCGGGGCTCGTCATCTCCTATTCTATCATCGTTTTGGTCGTCAAGAGACACACCAGCGTCGTCTGTTTCTCTCAAGTCGCCTTCATCATGAGATACACTTCCCTCTAGACGCGCGGCCCTCCTTATTTTCAAGAGAGTATTCTTTATCGCCAGCCAAGCTTGACGTAGCCAAAGATAGTCATATATGACCGCAGTGCATGCAGAAGCAAGCATAAGGACTGGGAAATACCATAGCGCGTTGTAAAGCATTCCCGCTGCTGCATTAAGGAAGACGAGAATTCTAGTAAGCTTATCGGTGATCGCCTTATTAGAGAGTTCAACAGCAGCCAGAGCAATGATTCCTACTGTGGCAGCGTTCAGTCCCGACAGTAGAGCGTATACCGCACGAGGGAGAGCTTCTCCTATATTGGAGACGCCAATGGAGAGACCAAACATGCCTAACGCGCCGGGTAAACTGTTGTTCTTAATTAACACGAGGTACCTAATAGGCACTGGTATAAGCGTCGTGAGCTCTAAGCTTACCTCCAGATGAAAAAGGCAAGAATGGCACCGAGGAACCCATCCTGAAGTAAGTTCACACAATAAAGCATCTTCGTACTGGCAGGGCCCGAGAGAGCCTGGCAGATGCTAAAAAGTTCCTGATACTAGAACATTATGTTGTTAGCTTGTCATCGCAGGCCTTATGAGAATATTATCCAACGTAAACAGACTTACCACTTGTTCATCGATCCAAGTGAGTTTCGACACGAACTTTTCATGAAACTATAAGAATGATTAGATTGGTTAACTATATTGTTTGAAATTTAGAATGGCTTCGGAAACATACAATCCTGAAATGAACAGGAGGGCCGCCAAATGAGGTGAATCCAAGATGCCAATTCACCTTCAACGTTTTCCAGCTCCGACGTGCGACTCTCCATCCCGCCTCCTCCCAAGAATTAGATATCATCGTAAAGACAAACCAGATGCGGTACCTTATTACGATTATTAGAATATAGATGGAGTTGAGAGCGTCGCATCAAGGGAATAAGAAGGAAAGAAAGAGTCATACGGCAAAATTCCGGGTTGAACGAAATAAGGGGCTTGGTATTTGCTCTTTAGGGAATGGTGTAGTTGGCTTCAGCTAATCACTCAAGAGCTCAATGACAAGTAGCCACAGCCGGCCTAGCTTGAATCACGACATAGCTTTATAGTTGGGAGTGGGTATAGTCTCGGTAGGAGCAGTAACTGCTTTCTCTACTCTTTTCATGCTATACAGATATACTTATACACCTATCCTACATACATTCCAGGCGAAACCTAGACGACAATAACCACTCTAGTATTTCTTTAAAGTGAGAAAATAGGTTAGAGACGTAAATTCTATAAAGATATTTTCCTAGAAAAATTAAAAAGTGAAAGTTACTATGCCGAAGAGTACCTAGGTAGTTAATGCCTACCTCTAGATTATTAAAAGTTGGAGGATGGTATTAGTTATAAGCTACCTCATACTTGTAATGGTAAAGACGTTAACTAAGTATTTTAATTTCGCGATTTAGCTAGTCTTTACCAGCCTGCTTCCCAGAGACGTGTCAAATATGCCCCGTATGTATGGCTACATGTAATTCCGTCTATAAAACCTTTGGGTAAGATAGGCTTCTAGGATATAAGTCGCGTAACCTAAGTCCTCTTGACTTGTAAGCAGGACATATTCTCTAGTCCTCTGACTCGATTCGCACTACACGTCCATTTTAAGAATGTTATTTGATAGACATGTTTTACTATTACCTTAAGAGATACTTCGTTCTTGTTCCAATTCCTTCGGAGGGTATAAATTATGTTTTTGTTGTTAAAGCGTCGAGAAAAATTGGTTATATCAGGTTTGGTATTTCTTTCTTAATACATGCTGCCGATGCTTCTAGGTATGATGTCTCCTAGGGTTTAGGATCACCTAATTTTGGCAAATAGAAGAATAGCTTATAAGGTGTATTATCAACAACCTAGTATCTCTCAGCTTCTTATTTATCATAGTAAAATAGGTAGGTATTTATAGGTATCCAGAACAGACAGAATAAACCGTACTTCTGAATTCTCTCATTGGTATGGCGGGGCCATCTTATATTATAGAAATGGGCCTCGATACTCGATACACAAACCCTGTAACTAAGATTAGCTGGGGTTTATGATCGCCATCTTTATTTCTCCACCTCGAGACCATCAAGCGAACCAAGCAGCATATGCAACGTACTAAATACCGCCAAGAATATACAACGAAGCTCGACCTTGAGTCCCGGCAAAAGAAAGAGGTCGTACTCCGGTTCCACATGTACATACCTAGATCCGCGGGTGCGCTTTGACCCCTGAATGGCTGTGCCACAGTTGAATTGTATTATAACTATTGAGTGAGCTCAATCATGAGAGCTGCCTATTGAATCCTTAATTGTTGAACTAAAACCGCTGTTTTCTTTACTCGACCTTTCTCGGATCTAAAAAACCGATATATACCCCAACGTAGGTTATGGTCTATATTTATAGACTGTCGCTATCGTTCGCAGCTTACTTTATATCACCCCGCAACCGAAGAGATGAAGAAGGATGTTAACGCAACTAACGAATCCTACCAAGAAAATTCACAACTGGAGCAGTACAATAATGCGTCAACTGGGTTAGGCCAGGACTCCGCCAACAGGTTAGGAGAGGAACCGAGATATAATCCTTTCTATAATATTAGCCCCGAAAACCGAAATGCGGCCTCTAGCAACAGGAACTCAACGTACGATAGTCTCCTTATGGAGCCATCGAATGACCCGGCAGCAGAATCAGGGCTAGAGAATAACGAGAAGGCATCCGCGGCTAGCAGTACCCGACGGCGATTATTTAGGAGTTGGAAATGGGAGATAGGCGCATGCTTTCTCAGCCTCGCTAGTATCGCAGCCGTGATAGCTGTTTTGTCCGTCGAAAACCACAAACCTCTAGATCAATGGGCTTGGAGGATAGGCCCGACAGCTGTAGTATCTTTCATCGCAGCGATTGCTAAATCCTCTATGCTGGTGGCCATAGCTGAGGTTCTTAGCCAACTTAAGTGGCAGCATTTCTACGGCCAGACGCATCCTTTAATTGACCTTGAGATTTTTGATGGGGCTAGTCGAGGACCATTAGGGGCTTTTGAGCTCTTACGCAGGAAAAATATTCGGACGCTCCTTGCATCTTTGGCTTCAATAGTCGTTATCATCTCACTCCTTGTCGACCCATTCATACAGTTGGTTTTCGAATTTCCCGCTGTCTCCAAGCCAGATCCAACAGCGAAAGCCGCCTTAAATCAAACCGAAGTATACGATCCGAATGGGTACATTATAGACTCCCATCTGACGGGGACTGTAGGTAAGCAAATAACTCTCTTCATGATTCTATTATAGCAGTTGAGTGGAGACTGCAATCAGCCTTCTATCTTTGGTTATTAGCATTGTAGGTATTTCTCTTACTAAGACAGTGAATTAACTGGTATTAAATCGTAGCATCGGCCGTCAATGCACAGATGCAAGCAGCTATTATCAAAGCAGTCTCCGAACAGCCGCAGCCGCCCGCGGCTATCTGCAGCACTGGGAACTGCACTTGGCCTCCTATTACTACACTGGGAGTCTGCGCCGACTGTACAGATGTCACGCAGGAAGTTAATATAACTTGTCCGGGTCCGACAGAAGAAAACCATGGGCAGTATCAATGTGACTACGGTATGCCATCGGGAGGTAATACATCTAGCTTTATATTCCGTGCCGGTGCATCTGGTGATCTTTTCCCTACAAGATGGAATTCATCCGCCCTTTCTCTTGGGGAAACCCCCGGAGATGCAGGCTCCCATGCGCTCTTGACCTATATAGAAGCCATACAACTCAAAGCAGCACTCGATTATGATAGCGACGACGTATCCTCGGTACTCCGGCAGCCAACTGCTTGGACATGTACCTTCTCCCTCTGCGCGAAGACTTACTCTGGTTTGAGTATGACAAACGGGGTAACAAGAACCTCAAAGCCCACCGAAGACCTCATGGTGCTCACTGGTGATAATACGAATGGAACTTCACCTATCGGGGAAGGTCTCACGGGCTTGTCTTCTTATATAGGTCTTAAGGTTAACTCCAGCTCATCTTCAGAGGGCACATATCGCATCAACCAAGCAGATTATGCGAATCTGGCGAACTACCTCACCGAGCTCTTTTCTACCGGATGGGGCGAAAGGGGGTTCGGGGCATCAAGCAGCGTACAGAAGTCCGCGGCACCGAATTTGGGATGGGCGTTCTCCGGGGCCGAAGACATGGCACAGGTAGTTGGAAACATTGCTGAAAGCATGACGGAGATTATGCGAAACAGCCGCAACAGCACGCCGATAACAGGGGAGGCGCTCAGGAGCCAGGTCTACATCGAAGTCCAGTGGGGATGGATGGCATTGCCGCTTACACTAATCGCACTAAGTCTTTTCCTCATCATCGTCATAGTCGTAAGAACTTACAGGAGCGACTTGCCAGTCTGGAAGAGCTCTAGCATAGCCCTCCTTTCTCACGAGGTAAATGGCTGGACACCTGGGAGTGGAACAGTACGAGAGACTTCCACACTGCAAAAACAAGCAAAAGACATAACAGTCACGCTGTCAAACGGCTCACGGGGTATGGGGTTTGTAAAGATATAACGAGTATGAAAGGATTTCGATTAAGACAATGAATTTATGAAATAGATTTTGCATATAGTTTAATAAGCATTATAAATCACAGGCAGCTTGGTTCCTGGGAGGTTGTCATGCCTTTTATGTAGTCCAAGCAGTTGAGTATTTCCATTAGCTCATGAATTGCAACGTAAAAGCTACCTAAAGATGGGCCCTGAACATCTAGAATAGCCTATTACCCCAGATAGTTGCAGAAGTTCCCCAGCATATGTACTTCTATTATTAAACCCGTGAGGGGGTTCCGTCAAGTCTATGTGTAGGTCGTATTTTATAAAACAGACTTCCAACCTGCAGATTTGTACGAAAAACACCCCAGCTAGAAAAGCATCATCTTCAATAATCAGCTTCATAGCTGTTTCTTTTTGCGATTAAATGTACCATTTGCATTATGAAACTCTCTACGACTGTGTATAAAGCCGTCGTTATTCTTCGACATGCAACATTTGCCGTTGGTGCTAAACTCTTGGCTGGTGGGACGATTATCGCATTCGATGATGAGACCCAGCAACTCCGAGTGATCCGGGAAGGGTCACTCCTCATCGAAGGAGACCATATAACGTCTGTTTCTGATAGTGTAGCGCCTGGCACCATCCCAGAGGGCGTCGAAGTGATAAATTGCACTGGCAACATTATCACCCCCGGCTTCATTGACACTCACCGGCATGGATGGCAGACTGTTTTCAGGACATTCGGGTCTAATACCACATTAGCCGAATATTTTGAACGATATAGTTCACCTGTAGCTCAGCCTCTGTTTACTCCCGAAGATGTATATATCAGCCAGCTAACAGGTATTTATGAAGCCCTTAATGCTGGAGTAACGACAATACTTGATCATGCTCACCACACTTGGACCCGCGAGCATGCTGTTGCAGGGCTGAACGCCTCCACTGACAGTGGCGGTAGGATTTTCTACGCCTATGAGTTCCAGAATTTCCCAGATTTCAGTATCCAGAACCAGATCGTTCACTGGCGTGAATTAGCTTCAACGATCTCGAACGACCTTATTGCGCTGGGGATGGCGTACGACGGTTGGATAGGAGATCCACAAGACCCAGACACTGCTGCGGTAATCAAGCTTGCGTTGTAATGCTGCTCCCTCCTAATCCGGGGGTAACTTCGACTAACTAACTGATACTACAGAGAAAATAAGGTCAAAGTCATTACAGCCCATGATGTGGAAGGACCTTGGTTATGTTCGTACCATGGACGTTGAACTTTTTCAGTAGAGCATGGGTTCTAACTTGTATACCAGCATCTAACAACCCCGAACTCCTCCACCGGCTCGGACTACTTAATACGAGCATACCAATTGTGTTTTCTCACGCTTCGGAGATTAACGCCAAAAGTGCTGAACTACTGCGGCAGACGAACCAGCATATATCCATTACCCCGGAAAGTGAGATGCACTATGGCCATCTTCATCCGACGAGCCATTTGATCTTGGACCAGGCCTCGCTAGGTATAGATACGCATTTTACCTTTTCAACGGATATTCTCACGCAAGCACGCCTTTGGCTACAAAGTACCCGCGCCCGTTTATATAAGATCGCGATCGACAACTGGCAGATACCTGCTAATAGCCCCATGTCTGTTAACCAGGCCTTTCTGCTAGCGACTAGGAATGGCGGCCTAGCTCTCGGTCGGCCCGACTTAGGTGTTATTAAACCGAATGCCACGGCTGATATTCTGGTGTGGGACGGGCGTTCCCCGGGCATGTTAGGATGGGCCGACCCGATTTCTGCCGTTATCCTCCATGCCAATGTGGGAGACATCAAAGACGTCATAGTAGGCGGTGAATTCAGAAAGCGTGACGGAAAACTCGTCGTTGAGGACTACGCCAGCGTGCAAGATAAGTTCCTACAGAGCGCCACGCGCATACAGGCCAAACTGAAGGAAATCCCGATACCCGTACCTGAGGGCCGCTTTATGGGCGGCTACCCATATGGGCAGGTCTTGGAAGTCGACGCCCAACGTGGTGAAGGAACTGGGTATGGTCCGGTCTATGCTTAACAACTGCCCACGATAGCTACCTACATTAAGAGGCACCTGGTACCTGTTATAGTGTACAAGAAGGCGACCTTCTTAATCTAAGCTTTCGGTTACAGGAGACGGACTTGTACACAAGAGAAAATCTCACAGGCGTATATTAATTCCGCCGCTTCTCAAAGGAAACTTCTAGATCATCTAGGTTCTATGCACGCCATCGACATTTTGGCTGACAAAACCGAGGCAATTGAAGAGTTTCTTTAGGGGTCATTTGGGTATTACCACTAATTACTTTGAAGGCGTCTTACGTTGTTAGCGCTGTCTCAAAGATTGGGGTATAAGAATTGAATTAAAACATAATTTCCCGTCCGAGGGGCTGTAATGTATTGCATTCCACTCGTACGTATGTGTTGTGATATGACAGTCGTTCGTCCGGTTGACCGGTTGAACCGGAGTAACAATTCTACCGTCTTAAGAGCCCCGAGCCGATTATAAACCAATCCAAGTCAATAGATATCGTCCGCCGTCGGGCGAATAATAGATGTCTGGTTATATCCAGGGGGCCAATTTGGCCGGCATATTAGTAATGAATACCAAGTGTTCTATCAACTACATTAAGCCGTCTTAATCTACTTACGCCCCGGAAATCACATAGAATGTGTGAAGTACAGAAGCAAGATAGGTCACTATGGCACAAAAACGAACTATCCTAATCACCGGCTGCTCGGACGGCAGTTTGGGCTCGGCACTCGCTTCTGCCTTCCACGATGCTGGGTGGCGCGTTTTCGCATCAGCTCGCAACCCATCCAAACTAAAGAATGTCCAAGCCGCTGGTATTGAAACAATACAGATCGATGTTCTGTCCGACGAGTCTGTCGCGGAAGGTGTTGCCAAAGTCAAGGAGCTTACTGGTGGCACGCTCGATGCCCTGCTTAACAACGCCGGCGCCGGATATTCCCTGCCCCTATTAGACATTGATATCAAGAAAGCCCACGAACTATTCGAGTTAAACGTCTTCTCAATAATTAGAGTGACACGGGCGTTCATTCCGCTCCTGATTAAGTCGGGTGGCATGGTGGTCAACAACACATCGGTTTCGTCTCTATTAACCGGTGCTGTTCCTTTCCAAGGCACCTATGGTGCGTCCAAGGCGGCCGCCACGAGTATTACCGAAATGCTGAGGCTAGAGTTGGCACCTTTCGGAGTGAGGGTGATTAATTTGTTGACCGGCTCCATATACTCTACCTTCTTCGACAACGCACCCCAACCTGTCCTCCCCCCTAATTCACTATACAACGTGGCCAAGGAACACATTGAGAATACCATGAAAGGCGCCAATACCCTTCATAACGCCAGCGACCCCAACCAGTGGGCAAGACAAGTCGCCAAGGATCTTAGTCGACCTCACCCGCCTAATTGGATATGGCGTGGGAAATACGTGTGGCATGTACGAATTACCTCGTGGTTCCCCGTTGGATTCTTCGATGGTTTCCTCAAGAGCTTAGGGGGTATAGATGTTTTGGAGCGCAAGATAAAAGAACAAGGAGGACCAGGCAAGATCAAGACATCATGATGCGATATCCATAGAGTCTTCGTGGTTAGATTGGCGCTATTATAAGCATAAACAAATAGGAATAGGAATAAGAATAATAATACATTAAGAAGAATAGCATTTAATACCTTTCTCGAAGGCGTTCTCAATAAAACTTTGCCCTAGTGTAGTTTGATAAGTTTGCTTCACGCTTGATTTCAAGGCTGAAAGGGATCTATGTTTTGTCAAGGACTGCACTAATGAGGTCGAACCTTCGACTCAGGTTAGTGAGTTGCATGTAAGTTGGACTGGAGTATGATCTTAGAGATCAGATATGCGATGGATTCTAAGTCATTGAGAACGCTATCCCCGCGGCCGGTCGTGTAGATCACTGCCCATGCTAGGGTCTCGTTGTGTCTTAGGTATAATTTACGTCACATTCGTCATGCACCGCCGGACTGGGTGCGGCTGAGTAGCACACGATGGAAGAGGGCTTTGGCCTGACCAATTGTATAGATGTACATCATCAAATTTGCCCCGATGGTATTACAGGCGACCCGCAAAAGGTGAGATTAAATAAGAACGATAAGTTCGTCCTTCATCAATGGATTCTTACGATACGATTTCGTTCTGCGGTAACTTGAACTTTCGGGTTTGCTGTTTTCATGATGTGGCTTCCATCACAACATGTATTCCAGGCGTGGATATTCGAGCTTAACCTATTAGCATTACAAGCCCTTGTCCCCTATAACAATAAAAACAATAGGAGCCCGATCCAACATATTAGGACACTTACAGCAATTTGCTTCAATGGCGCGTATCTCTTCGCTCTCAAGAAACAAGCCGTACAACATGCTTCAGATCCCGAAAAGAGCCGGTCCGTATGGCAAGTAATATACGCTTGCCTCTTCAGCATGTTCGTGTGTGCCTTTAGAACTACATACAACCACTTTACTCAGACGACTACATCCTTAAAGCCGTCGCATGGCGACTTGTTGAACTGTTATAAGAAAACTAAATCGCGCCGGTTGGTCCCCGTTTACAGAGTATCATATCCGGCTTTTCGATTTCTCGATACTTTAGCCCTCTCTATTGAAGAGACTTTGAATCCGCCTGTTCCTTTACAAACTCCACCCTTGATTCAAAACGGAAAACCTAATGTATCTGGTGCCATCAGATATTTCCTATTGGGTCCAATACTACGCTTTCCTTCGTATTTTCCAGGCATATCCAAGTATATCTGGACCAATATCGGGAATATTGCGAATATTTTGGTTTCTATTTACGATTTTTACATCGCTAAAAATCCATACGAATCGCTGACTCTAATCCTGATCAATCTCACTTTTCGTTTTCAGCAAGTTGGCCCTGAGTTTCTCTGGTCTCTTATTTACCACGATGCATTAGAGGTGGATGGTACATACTATGAAGTGCGATCTGCAGCTCTGTTCTCTCGTAGGCTCGAGATTCGAATAAAGCCGGTGAAGGGATCATCAATGCAGGAGTATAAGCGAGATCGCCAAGAGTTAGGCTATACGTTCTATAATCAAGATGAGATCGAAGCAAAAGGTACGATTTCAACGTTTGGAACTCATGCTCTATCCCAAACCCAAAAGTATTAACTCTGTAAATAGCGCGCCATCTGGTAGAGATTGTGCCCAATTACGACCACCTAACTTACAATTGCCAGGCCTTTGTACAGAACTTATTCCGCCGTATCGTGGCCCATGAGTTACCTCCCAAGGGCAAGAAACCGCCTCGGAACAGGACATTACACGGCTACCACAACCAAAGGAGCAATGTTTTAATCCTTTTGGCCGTATACGCGAGATATTTCTTACGACCTCTGAGACATATTCTCTGGCTTCCGTGGCTCAATTACTGGTACGAATTTATCATCTTCGCGACCTGTACCTTGCACGGCAAGCCTGCCAGCGATAGGGTCGCGCTCTTCCAACTCCTAGCTTCCTTTGCGTTCATGTACGTATTTGATTTGTATTCGATTCCAGAGCATACGAGTAAGGTCTTGCTAGGCCTCGACACGAAGATCATGGCTACCGGAACAGATGCGAGCACGCGCGCATGGTTTGAATGGGTGTTGAATTCGGACTTTTACCTCGGAATCTTATCACTGCCTATTGCCTTCGCCAATGTTTTAGTCAAGGTCTACCTTTACGATCAGCATTGTGATGAAGGACTTCCGAAAATCATGAGTACTCCTTGGCACGATGGGTTTGGCTTTGAAGGGATGGAGATCGAAGTCCAGCATTTTGCGTCAGACCAGCCTACTAATGGCTACTATATTACACCACTGGGTCTTATACCAAAGGTTGATCACGCAAAAGTAGAGGCTGCTACGAAAGATACGGGTTTCGACAGAAGCACAGCTACGAGAATCCATGAGGGGTTCCACAAATTGGCAGATCTGAGTTGAATTTGAAAGGATCGACAGCACAGGATGGATAATCAACAAGTTTATACTATCATAAAAACGTACATATAAAGTTGAGTTGTATGAACATCTATCTAAATATATTGCGGTTTTCCCGATAAGGTAGTAACCAATTTGTATCCCATGTCTAGAATGTAGAAGAAGAAAAATCAACTATCTAGACGGTAGGTACATTTTGTCCGGAGCAAGACAGGAGCCTTCAAATTTCAAATTCCCTTTTAGAAACTGAACAAAGGAATTGAGGTTTCCGTCTAACTCTTCAGCGGGATCGTGAATCAGAGCTCGAACGTGAGCAGCGAATGCGCTCCTATCAGTTTCGTCTGTCATAAAGCGACCATCGCGCCAGGCTTCGAATATTCTATATTCTTTATACTCTTTGCTATCGCTCTTTTCACTTAGTCTATCTTCATAGAGGACTCTTTCTTGCAACTTCCAACAGACTAGTCCATCGTCTCGAACTTCAGTCTTCCACTTCTTCAACGCCTTGCATTTAGTTCGGTTTTCGGCCATTGCCAGGCGGACGGTGAAGTGAATCAGCATAAAATCCGGATCGTGCTGGTTGGGCCTTATATAGTCCGTTCGAGGTTCAAATCCCGAAAGCCACCAATACCAGGGTGATTTGGTGACGCGGCCTATATAAATAGGAACGTATGGCCAACTATTAGTTATTATATTTGGCATTGTGGGTCGACAAGGTTAACTTGAAGCCACTCACCTGAGCCTGACAAGCCAGACAGAATGGCAGTCTCTTGCAATTGGCCAATTAATGCGTTGACGTGGAAATTCCACTCCAAAAATCTGTGCTTCAGGTGCTTAGCGACCTCCATTTTGTTGAAAATGGCGTTTGTGCTGGCTTCGAGCTGCCCAATTATCCATATAAGGGTCACTGCCCCAAGGACGGCGTCTCCGTTACCGCCTACATCAGCATGGGAGCCTAAGAACCAGCATTGTTTAACATGCGTTTCTTCGCGTTCCTTGGAATTCCATATGCATGGTCTAAACTGTACCCTGCTCTCATCTAGTGCGAGAACTTGAAAAGCATTCTCAACGGCATGGGGAACTTGCTTTCCCACAAATGAGAGGGGTCTCGGCCACGGAGTTGGGAGGCCAAGGGCGCTGACCGTATCCCAGACAACGCATGCCTTGATCTTCACTTCGTATAGTAGTTCTTCATTGCGGAATCTCGTAACGTAGCTCTCTAGCTTTTCTTTTACGGGATACCTCTCCCCGGCCCCCACACGCCTGAAGTATTGATTCTCCCATAAAGCAAACAGCCCACGTAGATAGTATAGGTGTTGCTTTCGGAATAAACCAGTCTGGCTGATGAATGAAGCAAGGCATTGAACAGCGAATGCTCCGCGAGAGAATCCCACGAGGAAGATCTCGTCTCTCTGGTGGTCGAAGTTGTAATTATGGGAGAGAAAGCTATAGGCATTCCTGATCTTTGTCGATATACCTGGTAGATGTTAACCAGTGAATTGATGCTGTATTGAAGGAGACACCAATGTCACCTCTTCCGGTCGCGCCATCAACAAGCTTAGCAGGTTTGCTAGTAGCATTTCCCACACCGTTGTCGTAGTATACCGTTTGGAGATAATTATCGTCAGCCATACCCTCGAGGCATCGGGCGAGTGTAGCAACGTTTGTTAACCGGCGCCTGCTGTTAACACCGTCTTGCCAAGTGCCATCGCAGAATATGAAGAGTCTTTTCCGTACTTGGTCGTTATTCCCGAAGACATTGCCAACTGAACTTTGACCTCTGCTGATTGTGAAGTCTTGCGTCTGCCTGGCCATCGAGGGGTGAAAAGGTATTGTCGAGCGCCTCGATGATCAATCGTTGCGTAGAGCTAGGATGATATCGAATTGTTTGAAGAAAAGTATAAGAGCATTGTTAGTACTCAAGTCCCACGCAAGGTAAAGGACTTTAGAACGCAGATATACCCAACTCCATGTTGAGACAAGTGTCCATGCCTGGGCGAGTACCTAGCCTAAACCAATTAAAAGAAGAGGCAACAAAACTCCCGATCCGAAACATATGATTTCTGGGAGCTTAGTGGTAGATCGACAGGTATTGGCAGGAATGGGGATAGTTTCGCTCAAAGGGGTAGTGTGCCTTATGAATTATACAGACACAAATTAGGACCCTAAAATGTGTGGCCCAATCCGTACGACTGTTTCCAATAAACGTTGTTACGTCCCTCCTAGGCGGGCATAGGCGCCTACCTCCATGTGGTATGTATGACCTACGAAATTTTATTCGCTTCCAACTAGATAGTTTCCATGACCCTAGATGCGATGTATTACTCGTGTTTACCAGGCGGCTATCGCTCGACAGTTTCATAGCAGAATAAAGGTATCGAAAGGATACCATATGAGGATTAGGAGAGGGACAATGCGACAAGTTCCGAACAAGGATAAACCAACTAAAGTAGTCTTTGGATTCCCTAAACAAATATTCGTCCAGAGAAGGGAGCAATAGAAAAATAGATGAAGATCGGTATCGCAAGCATAGCGAGGTAGTATTGCGAAGTAAAATGAACCTACTTTACCTTTGGGTGATAGTTCATGGTAGTGAGGGGTTCATTGCCCCTATTTTGATGTTTGCGACTTGTACTTTTACAGCTATCCCATGTCAAATCCCATATAAGAAGAGGGAATGTCCAGTAGAACTTCCAACCTGGTATCAGGGATATACCAAGATAAAGGGCTTAGATTGGCATCTATCGTAGTTTATAATTATAAGCCAGGGTTGTGTGAATAGAGGGTTCACGCCGAATGTAAGGTACCGAACTGGTCAAGCTCGAGAATGAATGGCCTGGTCTTGGCATTTCCCGTCAACATTTGAAAGGAGGACGAAAGGAAATGGGGGGAGAAAAGAAAGAAAAGGAAAGGAATAGCAGTAGATATTAGAACTAACATATATCTTGATTGTTTTCATCAGTTTTTGTTGCGCGAAAAATTCTAAATCATCCTTGAGAATTAGAAAAACGAGCATGCCAAGACCCGACCATTAAATACGAAAAAAAATGATGAAATTAATGATATTATGTACCTAGGTACCTAAGTACGGATGATCATTTGTTTCCATTATACCTCACCATTTTGCAATGCTATTAATTATTACCTAACATGTATAAAACCGTATAAGTAAAGAATTAGATATACCAGTTTGAAGAGATATTGATCATGAAACCTTAATTTTTTCTTTCGTTAGGTGCAAACCGCATCATAAATACGACTCAGTTAGTTCCAAATGTATTCGTGCATTGTAGTTCTGGAGCGATAGTAAGTAGCTGTTAATGGCTTGACAGGAGTTTCCCTTCAGAACAAACTTTTAGAAGAACTATCGATATTTCTAGTAATCTGAGTTTCAATACCTAATATTCAATAAGGTGTCTTGTAAGTTTAGATTTAATATCACCTTTATTGGTTCGAGAGCGTCATTACAAATATTTTCACTTACAGACGCGCGACGCGAATATCAGCGCTCGGACAACCTAACAACTACCTGTACCTAAGTCACATCAGCTAACTTCAAAATAATAGGATCTCACAACAACAAAACTTTTCACATACACGTAAAACGTATTACAAGGTTATTTCGTGCAGTACTCATTATTGATCAGATACCTACCTACCCAGGTAAGGTACCTGGCTAGGTTAGATGGTTAGGTACATGTAGTTAGGTCAGGCATGTAAAAAGGAAGAGAGCAGTAACAACAACCGAAGCTTTCAGGGGCAAAATATTTGATCTGCTGACTAATCCACTAGGTTATGATATACTGGATAGTTAGTAGAAGTATACCAACTTCAAGAATCAGCTATGAGAAGATTAACGACATGGCAAACTCGGCAAAACAAAAATACAAAGTGGTGAAGGGCGCTGCTGCAGCCAGCACATAAATACAGATATTAACTTAATCACAGCCTGCAGCTCGTGTCACCTGTCCAACTAATCACGTACGAGGCTGATGTAGAATGTCTAGCAACAGATCAAAAAGTCAGGCTTGCTTCTGGGTGAATGGCCACTCCTCAATTATGAGCTATTACTTCTGAGAGGACACCGAGGAAAGATGCTTCCCATCTTTCAAAACATATAACTGACAATAGAATGTGGTTATGCAATGGTATACCTGCCGGTAGTCCACCATGAAAGGAGCTAATAATTATGATCAAATTTATTTGCGGAATGCGATGATCTCCTGCTAGTTGTCAAAAACGCTGCAGACTCAATAAATATAGAGCCCAATTAGCACCTAACAGTATTAGGTATGTATGTTCTTTTCCATACGAATGGGTAGTTCAGATGAGATATTGTTCTTATTCTTTCAGCTTCCATATACAAAAGAGCCTCAAAATCCCACGCATTGCAAATTTAGGACTGGTCGAGCCAACAGCATTGCGACGCGTAGTTTATACAGGATACGAAACGTCACCGGTGCTAAAGGCTTGCATTCAACGGCAATGCTATGTCTCAATTACTGGCTAAAGGAAACCTGAGGGCAAGGTACGAAGATTCACAGAAGATTATCTTTGGCGACGTAGAGCAAATATACTAAGTCTACGTAGCGATAGGCGTTGTAAGGCAACACGTTACCTTGCGGTTACCACTAACCTGATCTACTTGGTGTTTGACCGGTGTCATGCCAGCTCCCGCTATGCGATGTCGAGGATACACTAGGTACTCATACTCAGCCGCATATGATATTTAGAATTAAGTTATAAACCCTCCTCTAAAGAACGGGTCAATGTTTTATCAACCGTAAGCAACTACAGCAGCATCTATTCATCTACTACGCCCCCTTTGCCAACATGGACCGAGGCAAGCATTCAATCACTCATCAATTTCGTAGGCTTACTCGATTTTTTCCTCGTCTCCCATGGTTGTATAGAGCGCCAGCAAATGAACCCGACGATGATCCTGTCGACAGCAGTTTGGAACCACTTGACCAGGACAGGCAAGATGGTCTAAAAGAACAGCTCGACCCAGAAGAACAGCTCCATCCCGAACGACAAGCCGAACAGCACATAAGGTGGCTTGAGCCGGAACGCGAAGTCAAGGATCAAGGACCGCTCGAGAGTGAACAGCAATCCGAGGATGAGCAACAACCCGAGGGTGAGCAGCAGCTCGAAAACGAAGGCCAGGGCGACTATAGAGAGCGCCAGTGCTCAATGCAGACTTTATTGCCCAACAATCTGAGTCATGAACAATTCCAGAAGATTCTCGACAGGTACCAGAGTTACATCCGCGATGTATACCAACGTGCAGACTCGGAGCGCTTTTTTGGAATACCCAAGAAGATCAAGGAACAAGAGGAGCCACATATCGACAAGACTGACTTAATATACTTAGACCAATGGATGCAGTAAGTATCGTTACCCACTCTCAAGACTATTTCCAGGCAACTGATAAACCGTACCCTATTCAGGAAACGTGGTAAGCCTCTGAAAAAGGAGGCGCATATGCGCAATAGGATGTACATCGAAAAGAATAGCGAGGAACACATTCGAGCAGTCACTTCGGATGCCTTTAGAGAGTATGAAAATAGTAAAGATGTTCTTGCGGCCATGAATATTTTGGTAAAAGGATTGCAGGGTGTCGGGCCATCGAGAGCATCCCTTATACTTTCGACCGCGTTCCCCGACTCCCTACCGTATTTTTCTAGGGGGCTTTATCAATGGACTCACTGGGACGAAGACAGCGGCTGGGATCAAAGCTTCAAATGGACTCCAGATAAGTATCACAGCGTACTGCGACAGGTAAAGGCCTTAGTCGAAAGCCACTCTGTAAGAGCGATTGATGTCGAGAAAGTGGCATTCGTGTTGGAACACGAGAGCTGTATCAAAGGTAAGCAATGAATTATCTAACACTTCCCCCCATAAGAATTTATATGATTCCATAACTCATTTACATGCTACACAGACTTTAAGATGGACAGCATTGCGGATGGCCTTATTGGCGAGGATGAGCCCACCGGCTTCGGACGTGCACAAGTGTACAGAGTGGATAGACAATTGATAGATAGGAGCCAGGGTGTTGTTGCGTTGAAACAGATCTATAAGTCGAAAGATGTTACGTCTGCAAGGAACAGGTTTCTTGCAGAAGTAACATCTTCATACCATCTATCGAAAGTAAGTTCAAGATATGACACTATACTCTTTAATGTTTTTTCCTAACCCTCCCAGAAATCACCGGGGCACTTCGTCGAATTCATTGGATGGAATGAAGACCGATATAGTCTCTTCATCGCAATGGAATATATTGAGCTTGGAGACCTTGAACACTGCATTGGTGTCAGTCGCTGGGCTGAGAAGGCCATCAAGGAAACTACCAAACAGATATTGGAAGGATTAAAGATTATGCACCAAGAAGGCATTGCCCATCGAGACCTCAAGCCTCAGGTAACAACACTGTTGATCCCGACTCACAACCCATAGATACTTATTTACGGTGAACTAGAATATCCTTGTCGTCTCAACGGCACCGAAGATACAAGTTAAGATTACTGACTTCGGGCTCTCTAAACGACTTTCCAACAGAAAGACTTCAGGTCTAGTAACTAGTGGAATCGGAACAGCTGGTTACAAAGCCCCAGAAGTTGTCCGACTATGGTTCGCGGAAGATTCGGGCCAAGGTCTAAACCACTATTCTCGGCATTCATACACATTCAAGGCTGACATCTGGTCTCTGGGTTGCATTATAATCAGAATGGCTGTAGGAGAGCAATCAAGGCTATTCTGCAATGATTATGAATTGATAAACGATCCCGTACTCCAAAAGAAGGTCGGTTCTATAAAGAGCCTTTTGGGGGAAGCGAATCCAGCAATGGGAAAAACCGGGATAGAATTTGTTCAGAAGCTAATTGTTATTGAAGAGGCTACTCGGTGCGATTCGGAAGGCGCACTGAAAGAACTGAATAACTGGGAAATGTCGAAGAGGGGGAAGTGAAATGCGCCTTGTTGGCGAGTGACTGAGGATGGATTTAAAAATCTTATGAGTACACAAAAGGAAGCGACATGTACCAAGGTTGGAGAGTTATATTTGAGAAGTATCATTTATTCGACCTCTTATGATCCCGTCCTACTTACTCTCTTTTTTCCCATTTTCTTTCATCCACCACTTTAGATGATGAAAATGACGGAGCGCAGTTAACATCGTATACTTTCTATTCCTAGCTTCAATACATATCTAATTATTATCAACAAGTAGTTTAGTAGGTGTCCAGGTACCTAGAGTTCTATGTAGTTGGTATATACATGTAGCTAATGTATAAATATAGTTCATATCGCTGGATTTTACATGGCACCAACAATTACTCGACCTACTTTTGAAACCATATGAAATTTATAAAATAAGTAAAGGACTACCATACATACTAAGATACGCACTCCAAAAGATCCTACTACCGTTTTGAATTAATTATATGTAAACAAAGAGACTCCCCTGGTTTACGGGAAATAGATGAAGATGGCGGTCCTTACCTGCAACTCAACTCGGTAAGACTCCATAGCCTCTGAGTTTTGATTAATCATAATATAATCTTGAAAAGTCTAACCAACTATTAACTTTCACTGGGCCGGGTTACATATACACTACGTCAGAAACAGATGGCGTGAGCATCGTGTGCACTTTGCATGTAACATCAGAAGAGCGAGATCGATCCTAAGCCTTTGGAATATAGATAGGTAGGTACATAAACGAGAATTTGTATAACCAAGTAAAGTGGTAGAGTATTTCTATTAGTTTCCAAAGATCTCAGTCAGCCGAAATAAGCTGTTGGGAATACGAGATAATTTATTATAATGGGACTTAGACGTAAGATAGTGTAATGCTACTATGTGGCTGCATCGATCTGTAACGGAAGTGCTTGTTTTACCAGAGATATATGTATGAGGTTGTCCTCTCCCATTGGAACAGTTGTCATAATGTCGTGTCGAGCTTGTTATTTTACCTATCTTTTTAATTATACGAACCAAGGCGGAGGTTTGCCCAGCCCTACGTGCCAAATTTAAGGCCTCAGCTAAGGGGCGATAGATCTCATCCAGGTGGGGCGCAACCTATAAAGGAACCCTGCTAATTACAAAATCTAGGCTCTGCTAGCGGGGTTCTACGGGACGGGACTTGCTCCTAATAAAGTGGAGACGCTATGATGTCCAAGTCTTATCCAGGTTGTAATCCGTAAGGGAAAAAAAAAGATGGGAAGCGATGATGTACCCGCGCAGCCCACGGCAGCCCTCACGGGCCTCGCAACCCACGCTAAAGCAACAATTACCTGGGAACAACAACTCAAATTGTCCTCCTACATACACCACATACACTCTACATACTACTTACATATTCTTACATATTACTACCCTACATACTACCACATAAAATACTACATAAAATACCACACAATAAACTACTACGTAAACTTACCTTAACCTTTTTCTTACTATTGCATCTACGGATCACATACCCGCCTTCGCCCGCCGCAGTTCCCAGTTGCATGTGCCTGTGTTACATCGTCGAAGCAGACAACACCCCATTCCTATCTTCTATTCGTCGCCTTTTGCTTCTCTGCACCATTATTTTTTCACCAGTTTTTTTCTTGATCGCCGATCCAGACACCATACATTCTTGACCGGTATTAGTTCACGACAGATCGAGCAAGTATTCCGCTGCGCCGTTCTTTCCCCCACTCTATCACTCCGTCACTCCGTCTTATTATCCTCATTACTTCCTCACGGGGGGCTGTCCTGCGACGACTTAGCAGTCATCTCAAGTCAAAATGTAAGCAGACACAAGCGCGTCCCTTGCATTCAACCCCCCCCTCTCTTGGCCTCGTCGCACCGAAGCTGATGCTGATGCTAATGTTGATGCTTAACCCAGGCATATCACCGTGAATGTGAATAACCCGGACGTCGAAGCTCAAGAGCTTCAACTAATAAACCTCGATGTCCCTCCCGATATGACCCTAGCCGACCTCCGAAGCTCCATTGAAGCTGAGGGAATACCCGCTCCGTCGCAAAACATCTACCACAACGGCCAGCTCATTACCGACAACTCCAAGACCTTGCAAGAACTGAACATTTCCGATGGAGACATGCTGGCACTGCACGTGCGGGATATGCGAGGCAACACCGGCGTTGCGCCAGCTCACCGCGAACCCCAGAGACGACAGCCTGCTGCTCTAGCCCAGGATCCGGAATTGATCCGCTTGCAAGTACTCGGCGATGCTCGGCTGAGAGGCGAACTCGAACGAGCAAACCCTCAACTAGCCGCCGCCCTCGAGAACCCCCAGAGATTCGCTCAGATCTTCCGCCAGAGCGCAGACCAGCAAGAGGAGGCACGTCGGGCACGTATGCGAGAGATCGAGGCCCTAAACAATGACGAGTTCAACCCCGAGTCCCAGGCCAAGATTGAGGACATGATTCGTCAGCAAGGTGTTATGGAGAACCTCCAAAATGCTATGGAATACAACCCCGAATGTAAGTCATGCTCTCACTCTCAACTCGAAATTCGAAATCCCGTATTCTAACCATATCATTGACAGCTTTCGGTCGCGTGCATCTCCTCTACGTTGACGTTAAGGTCAATGGTGTGAAGGTCAAGGCTTTGGTAGACTCTGGTGCCCAAGCCACAATCATGTCCCCGACCTGCGCCGAAGCATGTAACATCATGCGCCTTGTCGACCGACGGTTTGCTGGAGTGGCTCGCGGAGTGGGAACTGCAAATATTATTGGCCGTGTCCACTACACGATGCTCCAACTGGGTACGAAGCATCTCGCGGCCGCATTCACGGTCATGGAGGGCAAGTCAGTTGACCTGTTGATCGGCCTGGACATTCTTAAGGGTCACCAGGCAATTATTGATCTCGCACGCAACAAGCTCATCATTCAAGGGGAGGAGGTGGATTTCCTTGGCGAATCAGATATCCCCAAGGAAACCGAAGAGGCCGTCAATCAGGAGCCAACCGTTCAAGGTCCCGGTGGTACGACTATTGGTGCCCGCTCAGGTGCCGTTACTGGTCCTCAAGTCTCCTCCGCAGGCCCTTCTGCACCTAGCACATCACGACCTGCAGCGCCTGCGGCCCGTCCCGCGCAACCACCAGCCCAACCTCAGGTGCAACCTCAAAGGACATTCCCCGAAAACGACATTAACACACTGGTTGCGCTTGGCTGGGATCGACAGGCTGCAATTAACGCTCTAGAAGCTACGGGTGGCAACGTTGAATTCGCCGCGTCCCTTCTATTCAACAACTAATAAGCCAGATCTACCGTTGGCACTTGCGATACAATTCACGTGATCGGAAAACGCGCAGCAGTAACAATAGTAACGGCAAAAGCATAGCGTTATAACAGGGCAGGTTTAGGCATAGGATATAACCGGTACTCGATACAATACGTAGAGGGCGCGGCACGCGACATTGATAATAGGAATTCTTGCGTGCACGCAGCCCGAAAGCATTAGACAGGTCTATCGAGCGCGACGTGTATTTCCGCCTAAGTCGGAGCAAAAAGATTAATTAGGGCGCGCTTTGGAATCAAGGTCTATTACGGAATTAGAAAGTTACGGTTCTGCCTGATGTGCGTAGGTAATGGAAAGCATGTGTATGGATAATGGATAGCTTGCCCACCCCCTTTACCGCAGCTTATAGACACAGGGCTTCAAAATAGAGCTCTCATCCACCGTAGTCTGATCTCCTTCTGCGTCAATGAATTTGACTCCGTTCTTCCTAGGTCCTGCGCCCCGTGTAGATTCCTTAGAGGCAATAGCGCCCTTCCCGACGGTTGGCGATGCCGCCTTGATGAAGTGCATTTTTACGAACATCTTATTCCTTAAGTCGGCTGCACCTTGTAATACGAAACCCCTCTTCCGCAGAGCTTCGACGAATGCGGAAACATCGGTTTCTTCGCGCTTGTCATCTGCACCATCAACCTCGACGGCCAGGGCCGTTTCATCCTCCTCTCCCTCCGGCCCTTCCGTATCCCGCGCCTTTCCCTTCTTCCCTTGGGTCTTTCTCCTATTCCCCACGCTATGCGTGACGGGCGCCCCGTTCTTGCCCTTACCCTTACCCTTACCCACGAGCCCGAAGCGGCTCTTGATCTCGGCGACCCACAACTCGCCCTTCCAGTGCAGAATGCGGTAGGCCTCCTCGATGAAGTCGAGCCAGTTGGTGCCCATGAGGGCGAGGCAGAAGATGACGACGTCCGCGGCGCCGTCGGCGAGCGGCAGATTCGCGATGTCGGCGCGCGTGACTAGCGGGCTCGGGCTCTGCAGGTCGTAGCTGAGGATCTCGAGCCGGAGCTTCTTCTTCTCGGACTGCAGGGCCTCAGCGAGCTTGGCGTCGCCGCAGCCCAGATCGGCGATCGTGCAGAAGCCGTTGGTGCGCGGCAGGGCCGTGACGCCGGAGGCGCTGGGAGCGCTGGCGGCGTGGTTTCCGTGCTTGGACCGCTGGGGAGGCTTCTGGCGCCCCCGCAGCTTGATGTCCTTGATGTACCCTTCCACCGGGTTCTCAGGCCACACGTCGACCTGCCGCCGGAACCCCTCGTGGTACTCCTGGAACATCTCGGGCGACTCCTGGAACAGCTTGAACGCGTCGGCCGACGGCTTGGTGTATAGCGTCTCGTTGAGGTGGCGGAACCGCGCGGACACGAGCTTTTCTCTCATGGCGGCTTGTAGGGGCGTTAGTTTTGGTGCAGCAGCTGGAGCAGAAGCCTTGCTGCTCTCTTTTTCTTCGGCGATTTTGCTATCGCCGTTTTCCTTTTCATCCTTGGACTTCTTTTTCTTGTCCTTCTTTCCCTCCTTGCCTGATGTGGCATCAGGTGACTTGTCATCATTCCCACCAACTGGTTCAGCCCCCTCCGTACCATTCTGGCTCGCTTCCTTCTCTCTTAACTTCTTCAGCTTCTTCTTCTCCTTCAGAGTCATCTTCTTGCCATGCCTAGGCTTGCCCTCCGAGTCTCCAGCACTCTGGTCATTGTCAGATTTGGCCTTCTTCGCCGACCTCCCCTCGATAACCTTTTCCCAGAGATCCGCAACATTGGATGAAGTAACATTTCCCGGCGTAGATGATGGCCTCTTGCGCTTGTTTGACTTCTGAGATTCATCCTGAGTCGCTTTTGGAGCTGATGTAGTAGTCTCAGGTTTGAGACTGTCCGCAGACACGGACCAACCTGGCACCGCAAACATTTTAACCGAAAGCGATTACAGTGGAGAGAATATACTATTTTTTTTTTCAATCGTTGAAAAATTCAAGTATTTGAGCTTTCAGTTATGAGTTCTTGCTAAAAGTCTCCTGCAGAAATGGAATATGAAGATTCAGAAGCAGCGAGTCGTCTAAACTTTTTTGCAGGGATTACTTAGCGCAGGATCTTAGAAGTACATAGGTACTTCTGAGCTCGCTCCAGGCTTGGCGAAGTGCCCCGCGAAAAAGATATCTCTAGTCACGTGCATATAAGCAGGTACGTGAAGAGGTACAGTACAATGTTCTCATCAACTTTAAAGTGTTTGATCAAATGTATACTAAAGTGAAAAAATCACAGGCCAAACATCTTTTCTTCCAAGTAATATGCCTTAATTTATCGCTTGCATGTAATATCCCAGATCTTTTTATTAACCCTCCTATTGCTGTTGTTTTGCGTTTGAGGCTCTTTTCATCATTTCTTACGTCTCGGCCGGAATGGACCTCATTTGATATACGGTAACAATATCGAGATTTATCAAAATTTATCAAACCATCGATATCAATCATAATATTCTCACCTACCTGGTAATCATAGTTTGCTTGACAATTCCCGACTTGACTGTCTACCTAATCTACCGAAATATGCCTCCTTGTCCACAGGTCACCACATAGCAGACATGATACGGACGCGATAGACCAAGTGAGTACCAGGATGTAACCAGTAACTAATACCTACAGTTATACCTATTATATAGCTTCAGTCCAGTTAGTACGTTATGTACGATAAGCCGAACCCCACATGAGGCTGCAACTGAATGAAACACCTGGGTCAATAAGCAGGGTTACGGGCATAGCGATATTGCGATATTGCTCACAAATACTACAAATACTGCTACGGCCGGCCAGAGCTCCGAGAAGGGAAGACTAGGGGATCGACGGTCACACGACGGCTGGGCCAGCTACAAGCAGGCCGGTCTATCGTTGATACCTATCGAATCTATGGGTTTCAATACCTACCTGGTATCGTAGGTCTCGCACTCACTGCTCGTTCTTACAAGTCCCTACAATGTCGCACAGGCTCTGGCTCAGATTTCCGGCTAGAGGGTTCATGTCCTCACCCGCCTCCGCATTGGAAATATACACAACTTCCCCGGCTTAGCTTTTTTTTTCGCAAGCAGTAGCAATAATCCGACCTAGCTAACATCACTTCCCATTAATGGATATGCAACCGCCGTTTTCTGCATCTCGGCGGGGTCACGGGATATGGCATCGCATATTCTGCATTACGACACACTGTTTCTCTATGTTGTGACTCTGACGCTTCGGCCCATACATACTGCTGCTATTGTATACAAATAGTCTACCATCGGTTCATCGTGGCCATTCGCCCAACTCCTCAATACTGCATAAGCAGCTTTGCCATGCAATTTTTCTGCGTCAGCCGGGAAGGGCTCGAGGCTTCCCCTCCCGAAACACGCGGGAAGCTCCTACACCCGGACTTTGCTATGCCTAACTCAGCCTAGGTATTTTTGGATCCCGTTGGCCGTAGCATGACAGGCCTCGACTACGTCGAATTGATGACGTTGTGTCATGTGCTATGCGAAAGTCGTGAAATGAAACACGAAGATGTAGCTTCAAGTTACCCGTCTAACGACAAGATATTTAGGGATTTCTGCTTTCCTTCGTCCGTAAGCTCATGATCTACAACAGACGGGTTTGCCCCCGATGTATGGGGGGGATTCCACTTTCCTCGAGCCTCACGATAAGAGAAATCGAGACATCCGCGCAACAACCCGCACAAGCTACCAAATCTTAGTGCTATTATGTATGTCTAGAAGCGCGAATTAATGATCAGCCAACAAACTATGACCTACGCGTAGGACAATTTGTCTTCGCTGCGAATAGATGCTTTTTTTCGGTGGCACAGGTGGGCTATGTGAGCAATTATCTCTACGAGATTCAATTTCCCAGGTTGCAGGAAGATAGACCCCAGCTGCGGGCGCATCATCAGACGTCGCACTTCGATCTACCGCGACTTGAGCGACTCTGGTTGTATGCAGCTTCATAGGATCTCCAGCGTATCGCACCGCCACGGCTTCGGCCTCGGCATCTAGAGTGCTACAAAGCCATTGCGATACAAGGCCCCATACGGCATTTTTGACATATGCTCCTGTTCCGCCGTTATACCACATACTTGGCCTTCACGTGGTGTTGTAGCTCTTTAACACTAGCAAATAGGGCGACAGAAATTATAAGCAGCAATTCTTTCAGTCGTCCGCTTTCCCTTTGGCCAGCCAGTCCAATAAGAGAGAATATTGTCTTATAGATACTTCTTTCTATATAATTAGTTCGTCATGGGGTATACCCTGTCGGGTTTGCGGTGACGATGGTGAATTTCACCAGGTCTCTAAATTGGTTCATCATCGACATCCCTATCACTTCTCCTGACCGGTGCATGGCGTCGGCTCTAGTAACGGATCTATTGCTGAGGCCAGGTCTGGATTGCTCCACCCGGAAGCTGGATCTAAGCTGAAAGAGTCCAATGACACCGTAGCATTCAAGGATTGACTAGCCTAGCAAGTTTGCCCAGCCTCGCCGAGGTCTGGAAAGCAGACTTACCTAGATCTACCACATAACACAGAGTTACTACATAGTATATACTGTGGTTCTCTCATCCTTGCCCAGGTTCGACAGCGCTGGTAACAACTAGATACACCCCACCATTCCTACCCTCTGTTCCCCGGTGCCAACGTGCAACCATCTACATATTGTACATACTGAGTTGACTTTCCCCTTAGGTCTAGACGCTGTCATTTCCAGTTCACATTTTCTATGTCGCACCCAGTCTTAATCTTCGAGGGTTGACTGCCCCCAATTGCCCGTGCCAGAAATCGTACTCCGATCCTCTTCCGTCACACCGGATGTTTCACGGAACGATATAAGCTATGGAAGCAAGTCGTGACGTTTATTTCTTCGTATAAAATTTTTTTTCTATATTTCTTGCGATATTCTTGCCTCCGTCTTGAATGTCTCATTCGACTACCCAGTCGGAACCGCGGGGATTATCGTGCCGTAATTCATCTTCCGAGCCTAGGTCATAGGGAGACAAAACGTCAGAGGCTGTCATAATCGCCATCCGCATCAAGGACCTTCATTCTCTAGGCTGAGAGGACCGGTCCTGAGTATGCCCGGGGCCGTTTCATGGTCAGCACTCCTCTTATCCTAAATCAAGCCAATCGCCAGTGTACCATGTGACAAGTTTTGATATTTTTAAGCCACTAGACTATAAGAAAATCAGCCACCACCTCACAGTAATCCGATTAGGCGATACGGTAAACGCCATCCTCCAAGAAAGATGAATTCAGCGGGAGAACCGACAGGAGAAGTGTCTTCGACAGCTCAGCCTCCTCGGTCGTCAACGTCAGAAGAGAGAGATGGTGATAATTCAGCGCCGAAGAAACCGATTGTTCGGAAACGAACGAAGACGGGTTGCCTTAGTACGTAGTGATCTTGTGCTCCTAGACTCTGTGATTAGTACCAGCTAACTGCCATCAAGCCTGTCGAAAACGCCGAATCAAGTGTGATGAAGGTAGACCGACTTGTAACAACTGTTTGAAATCAAAGCGGCAGTGTGATGGATACAATCAACGAGTCGTTTTCAAAGATCCCCTGGGTGCATTTGCTAATGCCCCCTTTGGGCCGATACACTATCCAGCGCCTTCTCCCCAGGCGTTGGTAAGAGAGCAACAACTGTCGGTAGCGCAACAAAAGTCTTCATCGCAAGCCTTGCAGATCATTGCCCCTAAACCGCCTATGGGATATCCTCAAATGCCTGGGTTTTACCCTGGCCAAGTTGGACAAAGTGCGTCAGGTATGAGCTTTGATCCAAACGGACTCGGCTCTCAGTCTGCCCAGCCGAAATATACCTTCTTTCCACCAACCACTGTCGATGCCTTTTCGCAACATCAGTGGAGGCAAGAACAGCCTTCAAATTTCGGCCAGCTTTCACCTATTGCTCCTGAGAATCTTGCCCAGAATGCTGTTCCCCCTATTCCGCCTCAGCAACAGCACCAGCCAGGCAATGTTCACCTAGATAAAGGCAAGGCTCGTGTCGAACCTGAACAGCCCATCCAGATTATGGAGCCTGTGCACGAGGAATGGGAATACCCCGTATCAGACGACGAGTCCATGGCAGAGTCGGACGATGTACTAATCAGCGAGCGCCGCACTTCTCTTGACTTCAACGAGTTCGGAGTGGTTGCCTTCCAGAGACTTGATCAGCCGTACGATACGTTCGGAACTCAGACGAGAACATTCGCAGCTTTCGCTTCCGATCTTACGACGTATGAGCCGTCACCATCCAATTCCCCGTTAAACGACAAACAGATAGCGGGAGTATTCTGGCATTTTGTGAACGTGACCGGGCCTAGCATATCAATGTATGAAAGGTATCCTATTGATCCGTCGCCCATCTTTCAGGGCCAACCTATACCCAAGTCTCGTCAGCATATCTGGACTTGTAAGTTTACCTACGCTCTTGCCGATTTGTTTTATCCCTAATGCATATAGATACGTTCCCAATCCTGTCTTTCACGCACCCGGCTCTCCTCCATGCCATACTCGCAATCGCTAGCTTGCAGGTTGCAAAGCTTCAAGCTGTTCCACCTACGGCGTCTCTCAAGCACTACCACCTGGCCTTGAGGAGAATCGCACGGAACGTAGGCCGACCGGCTAGGCGAGCTCAGCCAGCAAACCTGGCAGCAACACTAGTATTGGCATTCTATGAAGTGTGGAACTCGGATCATGACAAATGGAGCAGGCATCTTCTGGGGGCGCGTCTCATCATCAAAGAAGTACCGTTCGCCGAAATGACCCGCGCCATGATGAGAATTAAATGCCAGCAGAGAATCCAAGAAGCGCACCAGCCTCAGATGGACGCGTTTGGAATGTTCGCAGCATACGAGGAGACAAGTCCCTTGCATAAAGACTGGGACCTTTTAGATGTCCCACTGTTAAGGGAGGTAACTGGCAGGGATATCTCGTTTGACGAGTTGGGTATGATTCCCGAGGAGCGCAGCGCGTATCCCAGGTCGAGGTTTCAGCAGACGGATAAGGACATGGAAAATTACCAACAGTTGAGCGACCTCTTCTGGTGGTACTGCAAACAGGACGTTTACCAGAGTGTGTTGGGTGGAACAAGACTATTGTGAGTTCTGCATCACCCGCTGTTTGCGCGCTCCTATTTTATGATATCAGCCATTTCTAACCCGAAGCCAAGCCTCGATTACGATGCGTGGATTCAATGTCCGCCCCGGGCTCCAATAGGAAGGCTTGATGCTATGTAAGTTTCGTCTAATTTATCCATTCCCGACCCGAGACACATAGAACTAACACGGGCGGTCTGGTTAGCTATGGCACGTACGACCACCTCATGTTGTTGCTTGGTCGGCTAGCAAACTTCGCATCCAAGGATCTAAGGCGGAAACGGGAAGCTCTCAAAACCGCCGGTCCGGGTCCCGGTCGCGGGGGTTCCCCCGGAATGTTTCCGGGCATGGTACCGCGACACCCGGAGACCATCACGGTGCCGATGGGATTCACCCCGCCGAGGGAAACGTCGCCGTCTAGCGACGGGACCCCCGAGAATATCGACCTCGACGCTAGTACCGCCGAGGCGTATCGCGAGTGGGAGGGAATCAAGCGGGCCTTCGAGATCCTCAGGAGCCACTTCGGTCCCGAGTTCGAGGCCCTCGGCACCGACGTCTACCCGGCTAGGGCGACCCCGTTCGGCCTCGCCGCGCACTACAGGACGTACTCCATCGCGGGCGTCTGGATGAACTACTACATGGGCCTGATCGTACTCCACAGAGCTCATCCTACGATGCCCCCCGTGGCCATGGTGGCGGCGGGTATTTCCGCGCGCACCACTGCCTCGTACTGCATGGAAGTGGGCCGCATCGCCGCTGGTCTGGAGGAGAATATTGCGCACCTCGCCAACGTGAGTACGCTTATGGCGGCCGCGTTGATCGAGTGTTGCTTTCCATTATTTGTTGCGGGTATCCAGGTAAGCAAACACAGCCCACTCAATCCCAGCTCCAAACTTCCCCCTCTCCGCCCCCTTTTTTTCAATCCGCCCAAATTTTTACTTACACGAACAGTACCACGACGACTTCCAGCGGCAATGGCTCATCCAACGGCTGCACGACATCGCACGCCTCACAGGATGGCAATCGGCGCGGCAGATCGCCGTAGGATGCGAGTCCTCCTGGACCAAAGCAGCACAGCTCGGCCGCGGACCACCGTACGCGCGCTCCGTCAATCTGAACGTCGACCCGCCGGGCTCGGTGTGGGTCAACGCGCGCCGCATCGACAAGCGCATCCAGGAGATCAACGGCGACGAGTCCAAGATCGTCCTGGCGAAAGGCGAAAAGGCTTCCTACGCCATGGGCTTGCTGGCCGTCGAACACGACCTCGAGAAGCTCGATCTAGATGCTAGCGAGCATGATCGGCGGTAAACTACCCGCAGGGGGAGGGGGAGTAGGGTCTAACAGAGTGGCAATATCTACGGTAAGCACCTAGGATATACTCGTTTGCTTATGTGATGTGGGTATGGAATTTTTTCGAAAATTTAGTCTTAAGAAGTTCAACAACAAAATGGACTGCGAATGTTTTATGGTTGTATGGATTGGAAGGATGGGGGATGGATGGATGATGGATGGATGGATACTTGGGAGTAGGCGCATTAAGGAGAAATTCGGTTGATTGATTACGTGTGATGCTTTAACTTACCAATGTAAGGGAGAAATAGCTCAAATGGAAGGGGGGATCGACGGCGCGGACAACTTTGCTTGTATAAGATAGTACATCTGATTTTTTTTTTCTTGGTGACACTTGATACATGAGTCCACCTTCTCTCTAAGAGTCTCTGGGGAGTGATCAAAGCCCAACGAGGATAGAAATCTTCTGTTCTGACCCCCGGTGTCTAATTGTACTATGCTACCTGTTCCGCTAGTGCCAGGTTCATCGCGACGTAACTCTCTTTTTGCTCTCCTAGTTGGCGGGTAGTCTCTCCACGACCTGGGCCATCTCCTCATCCGTGTATATCCTGAAGCCGCGCTCTTTAGTTACACTTGCCAGCTGCACATTCTTCGAGTCAAGCTTCTCCTCCATCACTTGCTTCAACGTCTTCAAGACTAGCGTCTCCGCATCTGCGATCGTAAGGGACTACACAGAAACGTTAGTAGATATCCAAGATAAATTAGTTCTGTAGAATATAGTAATATGTATATACCTTGTGGTATTCGTTCTGTAGTTCTGCTTGTGCGCCCTCGCTTCCGGAGCCGATGGCTTTGGCGTCGTAGCGGTAGAAGGTTCCGCTGGGTTCGGCGTGGTAGAGTTGAGGGCCGTCTTCGTCATAGCCAGCGATGAGGAGAGCGACACCGAAGGGACGACTCATAATGCTCTCCTCACCGTCGGCGCTCTCGCCAAAGCGCAGGGCAAGATCGCAAATGGCCTGGGTGCAGCTCTCAACACGCAAGTCCTCATTGTAGTTGAATGCGTGGCTCTGGCACTCGACACGGGCATGCTCAACCATGCTGCGGGCGTCGGCTTGTAGTCCGGACATGGCGCAGCCGATGTGGCGGTCGATTTCGACGATCTTCTCTACGGACGAGGTCTCCAGCAGCGTCGACGTCACACGCTTCTCTACGCCTAGGACCACACCTTCTGATGTTGCGACGCCGATCGCTGTAGAGCCGAGCTTGATGGCCTCGAGCGAGTATTCGACTTGGAAGAGACGTCCCTCCGGGGAGAAGGTACTAGGAATGCGACGTTAGCATTTAGTTAGTGGGAGGGAGGGGAGAGAGAACGAAGCGTTCCAGAAAGTCGTACTTGATACCCCGGTCTAATTAACATCCATATCATTAGTTACTGGATACCCAATTACAGGCTTTAAGAAGCTTTGAGATTGGGGTGCACGATCGACTTACCATATTCAGATCTTGCCATAAACATCTTGAAAGACTTATAAAAGACGCTTCCTCTAAATAAAGGTTATGGGGTCGTTAGGTCGAGAGTTATGCGTCGGTTTGTGAAGTGAAGGGTGGTTGAAATTGGGAAGCGGGAGGCTGAAGAGAAGGCGGCTGCTACTTTCGTACCTTAAACTGCTAAAGCTCCAAAAGCTCAAGGCTGCTGCCGTTTACGAAGCTCGGGTTAGGTTGTTTGCATCAACCGGGGGGTTGACCTAAGCACAAGCCTCCAAACTTTAATCTGGAGCTTTGGCCACCAGCTAGCCTTTCTAGATCATCTTTCATCGATAAGATACCTAGGTACCTATATAAGGATAAGAGATTCGTTTAAATACATATAGTCTGTTAGGTTCATATAGCGGGTGCATGCACATTGAACATTTGATCCAACGGGTTCAAGAATCAAGTACAATGATATTTTCTCCAAAGGAGAAAATATCCTACCTTCCCCTTGGGTCTACTGAACTGAACAAATTGATTCACACCCAAGGTAAAAAACGACCTTGAAATTCATCTTTGGTATAAGAATACCGCAACACAGATAACTGAATTCGACGTCATTTTCCAACATGAAAGTACGAAAAGAATGTTATATCATATACTGAGTGCGCTAAGAAGGTAAACCCATCACTGCTAATTTCGTGTTATACACTTACAAATTGGATTGCTCTATTGACAGCGTCATGTACTTGAAACTGAAGCTGGGGGGTTAAGAAGAAAGCTGATCTCCATTCTTTTATCTCGTTTCACTCTGACCAGTTTTTCTTCGCCTACCTTTACTTCTTTTAGCACTGGTCTTGACGGCGAGATACTCAGAGTCTTCAAGAGCTCGGGTTGTTCGGTTGTTACCTCTTCAACTATATGCTCCTTGCTCTGAAAATTCGATACTTGATTTCCGTCATGTCTATTAGGTGACCACAGCACATTAGCCCTAATACGGTTCGTACATCTAGATTTAATAAGGACGTCAGTGACTTCTTCACACCTTCGCACACGTTCCCTTCCGGGACAAACGCGCCTATACGATGTCTCTGGGTCGGCTCTAAGAGCACATGTATATGCAATTTCACACATGAGATGCCCACATACTGCGGAGTAGTATCTAACATAGCAGCAGAGGCATCCAGGGGTGTCTTTATATCTGCGCCGTATGTTAGCGCTAATAAATGTCATCCTTATGACTATAGGGGTTTCGGTTATTGTGGACTGCACGTCGGAGGCCACTTCTTTTCGTCGCTAACGAGAATAAGTCTAAAGTCAATTTCGTCGTAGTAAATTTATGAGTCCCCCTTCGTTGACCTACTTGAGTGATATGAAGACTATTGATATATATATATATATATATATATAGGTATATATAGGTATATATATTGGAAATCACCACTGCTTTGTAACTCACCAAAGCATGTAGATACATGGGGTGTCCACCGAGGTGAATCAATATAATACATTGGCCATTCTAAAAACAATTACATACAGCGAGCTAAAATTCTTCTTGTAACTAGGTAGATTATAGTTTTGGAACTGAGATATATAACATATAAAATATTCTTACGCAAACAAAGACTTGTTTTAACTTAGCGGATAATTGCCATTTTTAGCAACATACCTTGGTTACCTAGGTATACTTCATGCTTTTGTTCTAATAGGGCATATTGCTTGGATACCGAATCTATAAATTGGTTATCTTTAATCAATCAATAAATGTTTAATTGAGGTTTTCGTTGTAAAAGCTAGGTGTTGGTGTTAGAGTTAGGTAGAAGTATAGAGAGGTAAGGTTAGTTTAATTTAGGTAGGTATGTACTTATAAGCAGAGTACCGTTATCTCAACGAGCTCAAACCACATTTTGCGTTCGATTTTTTATACCTTATTTGCCATAAGCGTTTTTGACCAATTAAACATTTTAAAAAAAACAAAAAAATTAAACGTAAATGTGGTTTGAAATTGAATTGCGCGATATTAATTTTGTTTTTATTAAAAAATAATTAATATTAATTAAATTAATTGAATTTATTAAATAAAATATTATAATAAATAAATGATATATTAAAATAATTATTAATATTTAAAAAAAATATTATATAATAATTTTTTTTTTATATTAAAATAAATAACGGTAATTACGTTATTTTAACAAATTTAAACCACATTTTACGTTCGATTTTTTATATTTCATTTATTATAAACGTTTTTAATTAATTAAATATTTTAAAAAAAATAAAAAAATCAAATATATATATAATTTAAAATCGAATTACGCGATATTAATTTTTTTTTATTAGAAAATAATTAATATTAATTAAATTAATTGAATTTATTAAATAAAATATTATAATAAATAAATGATGTATTAAAATAATTGTTAATGTTTGAAAAAAACGTTACGCGGTAATTTTTTTTTTTTTACGTTGAAATAAATAGCGGCGGCTACGGTCGCGCTTTAAAAATAACCGCATTTTTGGCGAAAAACCACAATTTTTTTGACCTATTATTTAATAACGCAAAGCCGTATAAGGCTTGAAAAAAGGCTAAGGATAATAATAGGCCATTGTTTTATCTTATAATGATAAAATATTGATGGCTTTCGGGTGTGTTTGTAGGAATGCACGTGGGATTATATAAGGTCTTTTGAGGGGGTGTGAACGCGTGTTTTCCACTTTTTTTCCCACGTTTTTTGACGCTGAGGCCTATAATACAACAACGTAACGTTATATTCAATTGGGAAAAAAGATATATAGGTTCGGAAGCCATATATCTAACCCCGAATGATAAAAGATTAATGGTTTTCAGGTGTTATTATGGGAATGTAGGTGGGATTATATAAGGTTTTTTAATAAAGTGTAAAACGTGTTTTCCACGTTTTTACGTTTAAATTTATAACATAATAACAAAATGTTATATTTAATTAGGAAAAAAAATATATAAATTCGGAAATGGTTTATTTAATTTCGAATAATAAAATAAAAGTTATATTTAACGTTGTTATTAAGTAATTATATATTGTTTATATATTATTATTAAAATTTTTTAAATTTTTAATAAAAATGTATTAACGAAATTTTTTTTTTTTTAATTTAATTTTAAATTTTATTTAATTAATTACGTAATTCGTATTTTATAAATACGAACATACGGATTAACGGTCTAATAACATAATTATTATAAATGGTTAATGAAATTTAAATTCATTAAAATAACGATTACGATTATATTTTAAAAATAATTATATTTTTAATGAAAAATTATAATTTTTTAAAATTTATTATTTAATAATATAAAATTTTATAAAATTTGAAAAAAATTAAAAATAATAATAAATTATTATTTTATTTTATAATGATAAAATATTAATGGTTTTTAAATGTGTTTATAAAAATATATATGGGATTATATAAAGTTTTTTAAAAAAATATAAACATGTGTTTTTTACGTTTTTTTTTTACGTTTTTTTACGTTAAAATTTATAATATAATAATGTAACGTCGTATTTAATTAAAAAAAAAAATATATAAATTCGAAAATTATATATTTAATTTCGAATAATAAAAAATTAATGGTTTTTAAATATTATTATAAAATTATATAAAGTTTTTTAATAAAATGTAAATATATGTTTTTTATAATTTTTATATTTAAATTTATAATATAATAATGAAATATTATATTTAATTAAAAAAAAAATATAAAAATTTAAAAATAATTTATTTAATTTTAAATAATAAAATAAAAATTATATTTAATGTTATTATTAAATAATTATATATCGTTTATATATTATTATTAAAATTTTTTAAATTTTTAATAAAAATATATTAACGAAATTTTTTTTTTAATTTAATTTTAAATTTTATTTAATTAATTACGTTTATCGTGCTTTATAAATACGAACACACGAACTAACGGTTTAATAACGCAAATGGTTAATGAAATTTAAATTTATTAAA